>LNAC01000256.1:1901785-1927259 GCA_002007465.1 Ailurus styani | reverse complement strand
GGGGGGGGATGGGGGGGGAGGGCTGGCCATGAAGAGCATGTGCTTCATGGTTCCGATGATCTGGGTTTGAATTCTGGGGCTTTCAACGATCTCCTGACATGACTGAGCCTCCATTTCCACATCAGGAAAATGGACACCACAATATCTATCGCAAAGAATTGTGAGTGTCTAACATCCTTGGACATTTTTTTTACCTCATTTGGCATTTTCCATTTTTTAAAAAAGATTTTATTTATCTGTTTGTCAGAGAGAGAGAGCACAAGCAGGGGGGTGGCAGGCAGAGGGAGGAACAGGCTCCCCGCTGAGCAGGGAGCTGGATGTGGGACTTGATCCCAGGACTCCAACCCAGGATCCTGGGATCATGATCTGAGCCAAAGGCAGACGCTTAACCAACTGAGCCACCCAGGCACCCAGGCATTTTTCATTTTTATGTAGTGCTCTACATAATGAAAACAATGAAATTCATTTGTAAAGTGTCAATGGCTCTCTCGATTTTTCCTATAGGACAGTGACTCTTAATAGAAAAAAGATGACAGTAACACCTTAGCTTGAAGCAGTTCATCAGATTAGCCAAGGGGTCACACCATTTTTCTAGAGGATGAGGACAGAACTGGGAAGCCCTAAAGGGGACAGGGGAGGAAAAGAGGACACCAAGTGAAGACACAGGGTTGGTTGGTAGGTTTGTAAAAGGGGTTGGGGGGGGGAGAGTGGATATGTTTAAAAGTGAGAAAGAGTCACAAATGGCAAGGCTTAATTATCCCAAAAATATTCCTATGGCTATTGCCTTGATTAAATTATGAGTTTTTAAAACGTACTCCAAAGGACAATTAGAGAATTTTGGCTGGTATGACTTTTCCTTTCTGTCCCCACTCCTATCCATCTTGACAGGTGACTTTATTTAAAGTCTAAAAGCCACCACGAGAGAATAAGAGGACTGTGACGTCTCCAGAATCCTTGAAATCTTGGGTTAAAAAGTCCTTCTGACATATGGTTTGCCTGCCTGTCCAGAAATTCAATCACGGGAGTCATTTTCCTCAAATAACCATTATTACATTCCTTTAAAAATAAACAACTTTGGCTTCCCAGAATCCCTGATAGATGAGAGAGAGAAATTTAGTTGTCAGTCATAAGGTGCAGACATCAAATTCACAAACAGAAAATTGAAAATGAGAGGGCACAGTTGCTTCGTGCTCTTCCCTAGACCTGGTGCAATAATGCGCACTAAACAAACCTCAAAATGACACGTGTACCAAGGCCCCCTTTCACAATGTGCTTGGCTCATCACACTGAAATGGAAGGTTCTGTGTCTGAACTACTGCATAAAGTTGACAATCTTCAATCACAGACTAGACATACAGGGGTTCACTTCATTATGTTAGTCTTTTTTTTTTCTTTTTATGGAGATTCTTCCAGTTTTTAAAAAGCAGTTTAAACATTCTTCTGGTGTGGTAGAGATTTGAGTTTGTTTGTTTTTAATAAAAGCGGCTCTTGGCATCAGTAGATTGCTATTATTGTTTTATAGCCAAATTCTCAAAAATCATGATAAAAAGATTCCCCCCATAGTCATCTACCAAGCTAATATAACAGAATGTTTGCAAACAGGCGCTGCAAAGTCCTATGTCCTTTCGTGTGCACCTGATTAAACAACTGATTAAACCTGATTAAAAACCCCTTCTGTCTGGGAATAAGTCAGTGGAAGCCAGCCTCAACTCTTACAAAACACACTGGAGGTAGCAGAGGCTTCAACTTGTGTGTCAGCCCTGATCACTTTGTAGCTGATGTGTTTTGTTGAGAGGGTCTTAAGACTGGATCCCTGCTCATCAAGAAGGAGTTCTGCGATTAATTAGTGATGTCTGCCTCAGGCGCAGGATAGGACCGTGATAGTGCATTTGTCACTTATTTACCATGTTGACAGAAGATCTTTGTATAGCAATTTGGCAATTTTATTGCAGGAAATACTTTACATACAATGGGATGAAGAATGATTGTTCCTTTACATCTTACTACATAACAATTACTCCAAAACCGCGACTTCAATCGATGCTTTTATTATACTTATGGATTCTGTGGGTTAGAAACTTGGGAAGGACACAATGGGTACAGCTTGTCTCTGTTCCACAAAGCCTGAGGCCTTACTTGGGAACACACAAAGACTGAGGGTGACTCAGGGGCTGAGGCCAGAAACCATCAAAAGCCTTGCTCACTGGCATGTTGGTGATTAATGCTGGCTGTCAACAGAGACCTCAACTCCTCACCTGGGGCTGTTGGCCAGAACGTATGTATGGGGCCTCGTGAGTTTCCTCCTAGCATGGCGGCTAGGTTCCAGGAGAATTATGAGGAAGTTATTTAATGACCTGGCCACAGAAGTCACATCTTGTGACTTGTGCCATTGTTATAAACCCTCCCAGATTCAAGTGGAGGGAGCCTGGGTCCCACCCGGCCATGGGAGGCACACCAGACCACGTACCAAGAAGAGCACACAGGGTGGGAGACACCAATGTCGTCGTTTTCAGACAATGCCATCTGCCACGGTGACTGAGCTGGGGGTGCCCTCGCTCCCATATCTCAGGACATTTTGTAGTTTTTCTTCTGTTCGGTTGGTAACGACATGCTTTGAGTAATGAAAACCTGATTGATTTGAGAAAGACGGCTAACAGGGAGAGGTGATACTTTAAGGAAAGCTTAAAAATTCTCGAATTGTGGTTTCAAACCTGTAGAGTAAACCAATGCTAAGGAAATGGAACTTAGAAGAACATAATTTGTCTTTTTATACATTTTAATCTTTGCAAACATGGAGTTTGCTAATGGTCTCTGGATGTTTTCCTAGGTAATATAATGTTGGCAGACCACATGTAGCTGTCTGATAGAGTTTAAAACAGAGACTTTTAGGGTTTCTTAATTTCAGCACCACTGACATTTTTGGCCAGAGAACTCTTTGTTGGTGGGGGAAGGCTGTTGGATGCTTACCGGCATCTCTGGCCTTCGCCTCTCCCACTGGTCTCGAATCCCAAAAATGTCTTGAAACATAGCCATGTGTCCCAGGGTGGTGGTGGGGGGAGGTATGTGCGAAATTGTCCCCAGCTGGGAACCACTGATCTAACTCAAATATATGGGGCTACAAAAATATTCTCCACACCCCATTTCCTGGGCTACTCTAGAAGGTTTGCATAGGGTCACGGTGGAGGAACTGTTGTGATTCACAATCATTTCTCATGTTCCATTCATCTGAGACATTGACTCTCTCGTAAACTGAATCTTTTCCCCATTAAAAACATTCATTCTGAAGAGCAGAAACCCCTCCTCTACCGCTGACACTGGAGGACTAAGTCAGGCGGAATAATTTCAGTGAAAGGAAGCAGGAAGGTCTCAACGTGGTGGCTCACCCTGCTTGGGAAAGAGTGGGTGTGCATGGGGGGGGCACTGTGAGCACAGCTCTGCACCCCCCCCATCACTCACCCTCACAACCTCCGCCTCCCACTTTCCAGGGGGAAGGTGTGAGTGGAAAATGAGTCTCTCCTAAGAAGTAGTGTGATGACTATTTCTTGCATTCACAATTTACTGGTGGCGGCTGAGAGTGTGCCTTGAGAAGGAGTGAAAACAAGCAACAGTATCTGCCCTGGGGTGTTACGGCACCCAAACTAGGAGGCGCAGGACGGAACGCAAAATCACTGCATGTCCCCTTGGGGGAGGGAGACAGCAGATTAGGTGAAGCAGAAAGCTTTCCCAGAGACTCACCAGTATATAGACACGTTTGAATTTGGGGGTTGGTTGGCAATGGTTGGCAATGGGGGTGATACGGACAGGCTGTTCTCAACTCACAAGTGAGTTGATTCTGGAAGTAAATTCATTCAAATTTATAACTCCTATCCCCTAAAACAGTTATATATGCTAGTGGCGCCCCCAGGTCCATTGCCAAAAGCCCACTTATGTCCATCATTGCGTGCTATGATGCTAAAGCACACCATCACCGCTTATAGGCAACGCTGCGTTCAGATTTCCAACACGGGATGTAAGCAACACATCTCCCTCCAGCTCCGCCTCTATCCAGCTAACTTTCTCTGAGCACCTCTAATGAGCCAGGCAGGATGTAGGTTCCGGGGCTTCAAAGAAAAATGAGTCTCTGTTTTTAAGGAGCTTAACTGCCAACCTGGGCCACTCCGGTAGGCACTGGCGCACAGGAGGAGGGGCAAAGACTCCCTTTCCCAGCTGGAGGTGGTGATCTCTACGACAGCCCAGACTGGGGCTCCTGGAGGAGGAGGTGGGGAGGCGATGGACCTGGAGACTTTTGCCTGTCTTTTCTGGTTTTCATCAGAGCCTCTGACTAGCGCTCCTGTGTTTCCTTATAACCAACCACTGCAGACAATAAGGGACTTTCCGTTTTTCTGAGGCCCTCTGGTCCCTGAAAAACATAGTCATATAGTTATGGGAAGTTTGTATGTAGAATGCATAGAGCTCAGGGGCACCTAGGTGGCTCAGTCAGTTAAGCGTCCGACTCTTGATTTAGGCTTGGGTCATGGTCTTGTGGTCATGGGATCGGGCCTGTTTAAGATTCTCTTTTCCTCTGGGGCGCCTGGGTGGTTCAGTCAGTAAAGTGTCTGCCTTCAGCTCAGGTCATGATCTCAGGGTCCTGGGATCGAGTGCCACATCAGGCTTCCTGCTCCACTGCAAGCCTGCTTCTCCCTCTCCCTCTGCCTGCCACTCCCCCTGCTTGTGTTCTCTCACGCTCCGTCAAATAAAAAACAAATAAATAAATAAATAAAAATCTTAAAAGAAAAAAAAGATTCTCCCTCTCCCTCTGCCCCTCCCCATCCCCTCTCTCTAAAAAGAAAGGGGGAAGAAAAAAATGAATGGAACCCATTCAGCCTGTGATAGGGTGGAGGGTTCTGATCCTTACCACCCCCATTCCTATCCCCACTGCCCACAGAAAAGTGTCATTGCAAAGCTTATGCCAGGTCGTTGGACATTGTATTGTAAGAAATTACCTTATGAAATGTACCCTCCAAATCCATGACCAGGTAAGCTATTCCAGAGGTCAGGGAAGAGAAAAGTTCACAGATGAAATAAGATGCCCCAATAAAATGGTTTATTAAATCCATTTAAAACGTAAAACAAGAAGCAAGGGGAAAGAAATGAGGCAGGGTAATAGACTTAGGGTAGTCTGCAAGTGGCATCGAAGGACCTCACTATCTGATTCCTGGGTTGTGTGAGCTCCTACTTCTGTCTTTCAGCTACATCAGCTTTGCCCAAGGATGGGGAGGTTATGAGAACCAGAGCTAAGGTTTGTGATAGTCAATTGTATGTGTCAGCTTGGCTAGGCTATGGTACCCAGATATTTGGTCAAACTCTATTGTAGATATTTCTGCGAAGGTATATTTTGGATGGGGCTAACATTTAAATCAGTGCAGTAAGTAAAGTGATTGAACCCCATAATGTGGGCGGGCTTCATCCAATCAGTTGAAGGTGTTAAGAAAAAGACTGACCTCTCCAGAGGCGGAGAGGGAATTCTGCCAGCAGACTGCCTTTGGGTTCAAACTACAACTTTCCCCTGGGTCTCCAACCTGTTGACCTATACTCTGCAGATTTTGGGCTGGGCAGCCTCCATTAACACATGCACCAATTCTTTATTCTACACACACACACACACACACACACACACACACACACACACACACACACATTCTACTGGTTCTATTTCTTTGGAGAACCTGCCTAGTACAAGGTCGAACATGAAGCCTCAGCCCGAAGCCAACACACACATGCTCTACCAGACATAGGAACAAGGATGTTAGATGCAGCTTGCTCATCTGTGAGCTCCATGGCCATGGGCTTGATCTTCATTTCTTTTCTTTTTTTTTTTTTAAAGATTTTATTTATTTATCTGACACAGAGAGAGAGAGAGATCACAAGTAGGTAGAGAGGCAGGCAGAGAGAGAGGAGGAAGCAGGCTCCCCGCTGAGCAGGGAGCCCGATGCGGGGCTCGATCCCAGGACCCTGAGATCATGACCTGAGCTGAAGGCAGAGGCTTTAACCCACTGAGCCACCCAGGCACTACTTGATCTTCATTTCTAAGACAGAATGCCCATGAGGCTGATGTGGCCCCAGTACCGGGGGGAGGGGGGGTCGTCTTCAAATTGGCCCACGTAGGGATGATTTAGCTCTCAGCCTGACATGCTTTGTCCCTTATGACTTGGTCTCGCCATTCCTTTTTATCTACAGGGAGTGCTCTTCTTCATTCCATGTTTATAGGTTACTTACTATCTGCTTTAACACATGAGCTTTGCTCATAGTTCACAAGGTATTTGCTTTCCATCTCTGCTTAAGACTACTTATGAGTGGCATCCATCCCATTTGTTTTCCTTATCTTCTGTAGCAGACCTGAATATTATCGCATAACACAGCAAAGTGTATTTTGATTTCTGTGGGGCCAAAGGCACTGCCTAGAAGCTAGGGTGCGGGCAGGGGAGCCGTGCAAGGGGAGAGCACTGCTCTGCACAAGAATTGCTGTATCCATTGTGGGCAGGGACCTGTGCAAGTGATGTTGTGCTTAGAGCAACGATTGCCTCCCTTAATGTGGATCTAGACTGTACCATTTCTGAGGATGTATGTGTGTCTTTAGGAGATGCATTTGTGTCTGAATGATGGCGACCTCACAGTTGAACAAGAAGAATCCTCTCTCTATAATGGCCATTGGACAGGGGTTCTCAGACCCAGTGGATGGGTAAGGTCCACCCCCCCCCCCGCATGGTCTCTCCATCCCCACCCCAAGTTCTGCGACTAGTGTCGAGGGGCCAAGTACATTGGACTTTGGGGAAAGTGTCACCAGAAATTACTATGTCCCTCTAGGGAGAGGAGGAGGATGTGTTCTGGGGTGAAACCAGCCCTGTGGATAGGGAAGGGGATTCCCTACAGGGGAGGGTGGATATTTGCACCGTAAGTCTGGAAGAGGAAGGAACAGAGCTTGAGAGGACAAGATGAGAAATTGAAGAGTCCATGAAGGGCTTCCTTACGTAAGGTCAAACCTCCCTCGTGCCTAACTCTTGGAGCAGGAAGAGAATCATATGAAATGGACAGTTGAAAATTTCCTCTCTGATATTCCAATTCCCCCTACTTCATTCCCGGTATTAGGAGAAGTTGGACGCATCCTGGTGGGACAGAACCAGAAAAGGGAAGGGCAGCCTGCCTCCCCATCGGCCCCTGAGACTGCCCCTGGGGAGGGAGGGGTGTCCTATCAGGGGACTCTGAGTCGAACAGTGAGAACCAGCTGTGGGGCAAGGAACAAAGGAAAGAATGTCCTGGCTGAGCGCGCACAGCTGGACAGCTAGGTGACCGTGACAGGGGCGGGTATCATGTTGGAGGCCGGCTCTATTAGGAAATAAAAATCCTAACTCTTTCTGTGGAGTGGCAGGCAATCTTATTAAATGTCAGATATCAAATATTTACACACTCTTTTGCCACGGCACATGTTTTCCCACCAGGGAAACTAGTGAAACTCGGTTCTACTACACCCATGGTTGCCAGAGCGAGATTCCCGAAACCTGCTCGGAAGCCGAGAGCACAGGGTGTGTTTACTGTTTGTGGTCACAACATTTTTGAGAATGTGATGAAAGCTATGGTCTTCTTCCTAGAGGAATCTACACAAGTTCGCATGCAACCGTAGGGGATGGCGGTTGCAGCCCCTCCCCCGGTGGTGGTCTCCCAGTAGCTCGGATACAACTCTGTGCCCTTTCCCAACCCCCCCCCCCACAGCTGGCCCTCCAGGTCACCCCCCCCACGGGCCCCAGCCCTTTTGCTTTCCTTGCCATACCCCCCCACGGACCTCATACGTTCCCACCTTTGAACTTGGACTCAGAGGTCCTGAAGATCCTTTCAGGTGCCCCGGGGACAGGAGCCAGGCCCCCATTGGCCCACGCAAAGCCAGGAACAGCCACAGCCCGTTCTGGAACAGAGACCTGGTCCCACCCATCGGTCTGGGCGGTACCAGCTTTCCCCTTGGTGTTGTTTCTTGGCCTCTCTGACTCACATCTGTCCTCCGGCTTGCATTTCCTGCTGCTCCCAGACCTCCTTGTGCTCAGATTCCTGGAAATTCTGGACCCAGAGCCCCACAGAGCAAACGGGATTTGACCTCAGGAGAGGGCTTACCCTTTTTCTTCTCTACCGACTCATTTACTAAAAAAAAAAATGAACCGGGCAGCGCTCGGTGTCCGTCATGCTTAGGTAGGCAGTGGGAGTGATGGGCGCTAGACCAGGTCCGGCCTGGGGAGCTCAGTCGCAGAGGGATGGCTGACAGCCACACGGAGACGCATACGGGGGGAGCCAGGCCGCAGAGAGACCACAGGGCCTGGTATTTGCAGGAAGCAGGTGCCTTCTAAGGGGAGGCCTGAGAGTGTTCCAAGGAGAAGGGGTGGGTAAGACATGTGAGACGTGAAGAAAGAGAGGGCAGAGGGCCGGTCTGGGAAATGCATGTAACTCAGGATGTGTGCTTGGAGGGAGTGCCCAGAACTGGGGAGAGACTGGAGGTACTGGGGTTTGGGCTCTCCCCTGAGGGCAGGAGAAGGCTGAAAGCTCCCCCCCACCCCCAAACTCAGGCCCCTGCTCTCCTGCTGCCCTTGCTAGCGCTGGGGCGTGCTGCCACCTCCCGCTCCGTCCCCTGGGGCTTCGGGCCCCATTGCTCCCCGGCTGTAGGACCTCATCCTCCTGCCCCTCACTGCCCCTGCAGACAAACACACAAGTCCTTATTGTTTCCGGGGTTGGTGCTTATTAGTATCATGTTTAGTTGCTAATCCTTAAGAGGAGCCAGGAAAGGATAATACAATAACCTGAGGTGCAGGTGGGGCCTGCAGTGGAGGGAGAAGCTTCCAACACCTTCCATGACGTCCCTACCCCTAGTTCTGACTCGTGATCCTAAAAGCTCTTCCTTCTCTTTTCGTTCCTTGGGGTGGGCTTACTAACCACCCTGGACGTCATTCCTCCACATATTGGAGAGGAGTGGCTCACAAAGCTTTCTGACTACTGACCATGGAAAGGCCTCTTACAGCAGGACCCAGCAGACATGTCCCAACACCTACACCACCACACGCACGCACTGAAACAAAATTAATTTCCTACAAAAAAAGTATTCTTTCTACAAATGACGCCCTTTCTACAAATTTTCTATTGTGGTCTATTTATTTCCTTTTTTTCTTTTCTTGGGGGGCAGGTCGGGGCAAGGCTGGTCACAACCCATGGAATTAATTTCCATACATGCCCATGGGCTGCAACCTGCAGTCCAGAGAACGTCGCTTAGTGGAAGGGCGTGCTGAGACTGTCCCCGAGAGCTCGTCTTCCAGCTGAGATGATCCGGATGAAGCCCAAAGTCTCCCTTGGCTTCAAGTGTTATTTTGAGTTTTGAGCTGCTTCCTGGGCCTTTCTTAGCCAGCTTAGAATTGTTCCCCTTTGGTCTTGCCACAAAGAGTACAGCTTCTAGAAAAGCATTAGATCCGAGTGCTGTGGCCACGATGTGCTGGTGAGAGCTAGGCACAGGAAACAAGGGGTAGGCTGCGCTGTTTGTGCCTGAGAACAACAACAACGGCAACAGCAGCAATAATAATAATAATAATACGACCAACATCTATTGAGCTTGACCAGACACTGACTGTGCCTGGCTTTGTCCTCACTCAGTCCTCACTGCAGCCTCTGCGTTGGCTGTTATCCCATTTTACAGATTGTGAAAGGGAACACAGAGGACCCACCAAGGGGACAGCACTTGAAGGGGCCAAGCCTGTATTAGCCCAGGTGTTCTGGACACCAGAGCCTGGGTCTTGGCAAACCTGAGTATTGGGGGTATGACCACTCCTGTAAAGGTACTCGGGACACTTATCCCTACTAATTTTGTGTAGAGCGTTATCTTAGTCCATTTGGGCTGCTATAACAAGGTACCACAGACTAGGGATGGGAGGCTTATAAACAGCAGAAGTTTCTTTCAGTTCTGGAGGCTGGGAGTCCAAGACCAGGGCCCCATCATGGTTGGGTTCCGATGAGGTCCCTGGGCTTTCTTCCGGGTTGGAGACTGTCAACTTGTTGTAGCTTCACATGGCAGAAAGAAGGTTCTGGAGCTCTCTGGGGTCTCTAATCTTAGTGCAGGACGCTAATCCCATTGCTGAGGGCTTCACCCTTATGACCTAGTCCCCTCCCAGAGGCCCCGCCTTGTAATAGTATCACATGCAGGGCTAGGACTTCTACAGATGAATTTGGGGTAGGGGGACGCGATATGCAGTTCCTGGTGTGTGCGTATTCCACAAGGTGCCCTGTCTCAGGGATTCCTCACTGGTCCATGTTCCATTCTCAGAGGGCTCATGGGCCCTTGAAATAAATGGTGGGATCAAACTTTAAAGGTATGTTTTTCTCGCTAACTTTTTAAGAACATTTTATTTATTTGAGAGAGAGAGAGTGAGCAAGAGAACACAAGCTGGGGGAGAGGCTGAGTAGGCAGGCTGATGCGGGACTCAATCCCAGGACTTCAGGATCATGACCTGAGCCTAAGGCAGATGCTTAACCAACTGGGACACCCAGGCACCCTTCTGGGTAACTTTTCAAAGCGGTCCTTGACCCAGTGACCCTTCTGGGTGAGCTAAAGGATCTGGATGTAAATACATTTGCTCAGCAATGATGAATTCGTGTGTGTGCGTGTGTGTGTGTGTGTGTGTGTGTGTGAGAGAGAGAGAGAGAGAGAGAGAGAGAGAGAGATGGGGGTGGAGGAGTGGGTTCTGAACAATCAGAGAGTGTCGATCCCCATGGGACAGGAAGTGCACACAGGAGAGAGATGCTTGCCTCCACAGTGAGTGGGTGATGGGGGCAGATCCCGTCCAGAAAGGGGTGGAGACTGGGAGAGCGGCTTCTTGTCTATAAATGAGGGATTGTTCCAGACTGGGCTTCTCAGAGCCCTGCCGAGAGAGAGTTCCACGGAGATGCCCTGAGGCTCTCTTTCTACCACCTAGGGCTTCAAGCCAGCAGCTGTTCCCTGTTTTTGTTTGGGAGGCAGGAACAGTCTCTGCTACTTCAAAAAAGTAGGGGGATGGGGAAAGACATGAGGCCAATCCCAAATAAGGTACATTCTACAAAAGACCTGAGCAGCACTTCTCAAACTCTTTCAGGTCATCTAAAACAAGGCAAGTCTGAGAAACTGTCCCATCAGGCGGACGCCAAGGAGACAGGATGACTAAATGTAATGGGATATCCCCAATAAGATCATGGAACAGAAAAAGGACAAGAGCTAAAAACTAAGGAATAAAGGGTGGACATTAGTTAATAACAATATACCAATATTTGTTCATTCATTGTGACAAATGCACTACCGTAAGATGTTAATAATGGGGGAAGCCGGGTGTGGGGAAAATGGGAACCCCGTACCATCTTTGCTACTTTTCTGTAAACCTAAATGTACTGTAAAATTGAAGCCTTTATGAAAAAGAGGGAGGGGGCTGCTGCCGAGCTATCTGTAAATCCCTTCCCGACCAAGGCCGGCATTCCCCGAGCTGGTGTGCAGCTGGCCTGGCAGGGAGCTGGGGGCTGGGTGAGAAGGGTAGCTTCCAGAGTGCTCTCCTGAGCGGGGAATCGAGCGGCGTGACCAGTGCCTGAGTGCCTAGGAGGCCCAGGAATTGCCCTGGAACATGATTTCGACTTGATCTTGGGTCCTGCCTTTGGTGTCTAAGCAGAAAAGAGGCTACCCGCAAGACTCAAATCTGAGCATTCTAGAATCATAGATGTGACACACACTTTCATCTCCTTCCTCTTTTCCTGCCACCGAAAACCAACCAGTACCTCAAAACAACTTGTCAACCCTGAGTTCAGGGTCTCCCCCTCAGCCCCCGCACCTGCTCCTTGTCCTGTGTCCTGGGAAGGGCACTCCTTTCTCCACTCTCCTGGGTAGTGTGTGTGTGTGTGTGTGTGTGTGTGTGTGTGTGTGTGTGTGTGTGTGTGTGGCAGGGGGGGTCAGAGAGTCATCCTAGACACCTTCTAAAAATGCTGTTTTGCCCTTTTCTAACTTACGACATAGTTATTTGTATAAACTAGTATGTGTACTGGTCTGCGTGGGCTGCTGTAACAGAATGCCATAGACTCGTGGCTGAAACAGTAGATGTTTAGTCTCTCACAGTTCTGGAGGGTAGAGGTTCAAGATCAAGGTGTAAGCCGGTTTGGTTTCTCCTGAGGCCTCCATCCTTGGCTTGCGAATGGTTCCCCTCTCTGCGTCACGGCCCGAACTTTCCTTTGTGCCCACCCTTCCCTGGTGACTCTTGTGTGTCCAGATTCTCTCTTCTGATAGGGACACCCTACCCCTCATTTTAACATGATCACCTCTCTCAAGACCTTATTGCCGAATACAGTCCCCTAAGAGGTTTGGGATTTTCACATGTGAATTTAGGGAGGAACATGGTTCAACTCATAACAATGACTGTTGTGGGTTTCTGTCTACTTTCACTATGTTGTATGGCCAATGTTGTTTTTGTCTGTTCTATTTGCCAGTGAATCTGAAGAGCCTAGAAAGGCCCCGAGCACATAGTAGGCAGCTGATACATATTTGTCGAATTTGATTTTCACCTGGTCTGGGATGTTCAGGACAATACGTTCTTTTTTTTTTTTTTAAGATTTTATTTATTTATTTGACACAGAGAGAGAGATTACAAGTAGGCAGAGAGGCAGGCAGAGAGAGAGGAGGAAGCAGGCTCCCTGCTGAGCAGAGAGCCCGATGTGGGCCTCGATCCCAGGACGCTGAGATCATGACCTGAGCCGAAAGCAGAGGCTTTAACCCACTGAGCCACCCAGGCGCCCAGGACAATACGTTCTTGATGCAACTGACAGGCATTATTTTCTTTCTATTTTATTTTCTTTCATTATATTCTTTCCCCTGGAAATGGTCTTAGAGTTTGACCATTAAACATGATTATGCTTGCTCCAGTATTTCCTGAGATGGTTTTATCAGATTAAGGAAGTTCTCTTCTATTTCCGGTCTGCCGAGAGTTTCTGTTATGAAAAAATTGTGACTTTTACTGAGTGCTCTCTCCTCGGCAGGGAAGCGGATCGCGTGGTCGTCCTTCCTTAAGCTGTTAATAGGGTGTTTTACACAACCAGATATCCTTGCATTCCTGGGATAACACCTCAGGGTTTTAACCAGGCGATTAGCATGATCTGGTTTCGTTTTGAAAATTCCCTCTGGCTGCTGGGTGGAGAGTGCCGTGTGGGGGAGCAAGAGGAAGAGCGGGAACCTCAGCCAGGAGGCTATCGCCTTCACAGGAATCCGGGTGAGAGATGGCGGCGCAAGTGGAAATGGAGATCAGTGGGAGGATTAGGAATATACCTTGGAGATAAAACCAACAGGACTCGCAGGTGCATTAGATATGGGGTGGGGGAGGGGAGAGTGGAGGGGGACTGTGGAGGTTTTGGTGGGAACCCCTCTGTGGTCCCGCTTTACTGAATGGAGAACGTAGGGAGGGCAGGGCTCAAGGATGCAGATGCCCGTTGGGCATCCCGGGAAGATATGGAGCAGGTGCTTGGGGGTGCGTCTGAGTCGAGGCGCGAGTCTAAGCTGAGCATAGAGATGGGGAGATACCAGCAGAGAAGGCACTGTGTAAATAAAGCCGCAGCTGTGGATGCTGTTACCAGGAGGGAAAGTGAGGGTCAAGCCAAGGCTCACCAGCATTGGTCAGGCAGTCCAGCCAAGGGCCTGCAGAGGGGCCTGGGAAAAAGGCAGGCGGCGAGGCAGGATGAGCAGCCGAGAGGAGACGGGTAGGACAGGGCTGGCGGATCGCAAATGCTTTTGAGAGGTGGGGGAACACGAAGACCCCAGTATCTAGGGGTCACCGATGGATTTTATTACAGGAATATTCCCAAGTTTAGTGCTTAATTATGTGAGGGGAGAACCGAGGACCGTTGGCCCATGGTGCTGAATAACCCAAACCCATCCTTGGCCCTCTGTAAGATTTTCGGGAGGGCAGGCAGAGCCGTTTTTCTGAATGCCTCCTCCATGAAAGAGCATCTCTGGATTGGCCTCGAGGTCAGTGGTTCCCCGGGTTTGCATTGCTGGGACACGCCGCGTGGTGTTTGGAGTTTGCTTGACTCCTAGAGCTATTCAGTTTCCACACGCAGGGAATCCATCCTGGGGGTGAGGCACCCCAAAGGGCTGTGGAGTTCACAGGGAGGAAAAACCACTTCACCTTTGCCCCGAAGGTTCGTTTTAAAAAGTTAAACCGAATCTCAATGACCTTCATTGAGACAGTTTCACGACACACCCTTTGAGATAACATTTACAAAGAATCCTTGGCGTCAAAACAATCTCTGGCACAAGTTTCAAGGAGGCGCACGGTTACCAGAGACCGAAAGGCCTGGCCTGCGGTGGAGTGGGAGTCTCGCAAGCTTCCAGAGACTCTGCCTTCAGGATGCACGTTTGGCCGAGAAGCAAGAACCGAGTGAGGGCCCCCTCTCAGCCATGCTCACTTAATTGTTCCAATTTCCACCAGCCCTCCCTTTCCTTAAACAACCAAGATGATTCCCAACAAAGGTAATTTTCTGCTTCTCTGGTTCAATTCAATTTATCTTTTTAAAAGCAATTAGTATCCCTTTAGAGTTCTTTTATGCCTGACTAATTGAGTCTTAGTTCAAGAGTTAAAGCTTCTCTCTATCCGTTTAGGCTACTACAGTAATATCTAATTAAAGTCCAGGCCAGACAAAAATGCATATTTTGGATTACATAGTTTCCTTAGCTTCATAAGTATTTAAATTTCCACCAGTGGGAGGAAGGTGGGAGTGGGGTCCATTTTTATTTTAAGGCATTCTTGAGAAGGGTGTATTTCCAATTAACCGAATATCGGAGGAATTGGAAACTAGAGCAGCCACGGGACTTAAATATGCATTAAGAAAAATTCCACTGCTCATTTGAAACTAGTTGGTAGGCCCGTAAGAAACACCATGTCGCTTGTATTTTTCCTTTGTAAACCACACTGCTTGTTTATTTCAGTCTGGTAAGGCGATCTGGACTCACCAACACACTGACCCGATTACACGGATCTTTTTACGCTGTAGACAGCTTTAGAGACATTCCAGGTGTTATGGGAAAACAGCTGGCTCTCGTATGCTCTTGGTTTCCAGGACAGAGACCAGTTGAAAGAGAATCAGAGAATTTTATAGCTCAAGTAATCTTAGAATCGAGTCATTTATAATTTTATAGGTCGACAAACTCAATGGCAAAGGCAGAATTTGAAAAGTCGCCCATTTTATTCCTAGCTCATTGGTCTTTCCACTGGAGCCGGGATTCTTGACCTTGTGGCATGCTGGAATCACCAGGGAATTACAGGACAAACAAAACAAAACAAAACAAAAAACCCCCAAAACCCCACAAAAACAAAACCTTCCCCAGAGATAGAGACTTAATTGGTCTGGCGAGCCCTCTGGGCACTGGAAGTTTGAAACACTCCTTTTCCCCATTCTGAGTAGTGGAGGGAAGGAAAAAGGCAACTGAGTGGCAAGGTACGTACATATACATACACATTTGCAAGATATTTACCTGAGTCCATCAAATTTGCAAGATATTTACACTCATCCTTTGGACCTTACCTTTTACTGGGGTGAATTCTAAAGTTCAAAGAGGCCCTTCTTGAAATTCAACCTCCCTTCCTTTTTAATTTACAACATTTAGCGTTCTTTTCTTCTTTAAGTAGAGAGGACCTGGAACAGATTTCCACTTGGCTCCTGGACTGGTGTATGCATTTGGTAAACAGAGAATGGTCTGTAGAATTCTGGAGATTGTGGGAGCCAAAATAATCATCCCATCTCCTGGGAACCAATTAGGGTTCCTGAATGGCAAAACTCCTGTTTTTTTGTTTTGTTTTGTTTTAATAAAAATCACAAACCACTCTGAAGAGGCACACTCAGAATTACCAGAATTACTCTGGAACTCTCCACAGAAGAGACAAAGGAGGGAGGCTCTGGGCCAGTTTGGCAGAAGGTCGAGCAGCAGTTTGACGCTAAGCAATGAGGAGAGGAGATGGGGTGACCACCAAAATCCAATACCGTGATGTAACCCGCGGCGGGCACACACACACACACACACACACACACACACACACAAACATGNGCGGCGCACACACACACACACACACACACACACACACACACACACACACACACACACACACACACACACACACAAACATGATGTATTGATTCTGGCAATGGTTCCCCATTATTTTTTAAACCAGAAGTCAGCCAAGTTGAAAAACCATTGGCAACCTAGAACTAGAGCTGGACCGAGAGCTGGTGGGTCCTGCACCTTGCTTAATTCTGTTGCCTTGCTCCTTCCTGTCCTGGGGGGGTCCGGCACCCCGCTGAGAGGATGACAGCACCATGAAACCAAAGCCCCAGCTTGCAAACCTTTCTCAACCATTCCAAGTGAACCATTCACCTGATGAAGTCGAAAGTTTCCTCTGTTCAACTGCGTGGGGAGAAACACAAAGAAGCTCCCTCGACCTGCCCGACTGGTTCTGAGACTGGAAACTTGTCCAGCTCCTTTATGTAATATATAACCTGGATGCTAGTCCCGGCTCCACTCAGCTCTTTGTTCACACCAACACCCCCACCCCTACAACACATGCCATCTGCCTCGATAGATTGGCCCCTTTTTAACAAATCCTGAAGATTTTAGCGTGGCACCTCCTCCTCAGGGTCCAGAGGAAAGCAAATACTTTTAAAAGAAGCGTTTTGTAGCAACAAAGAATCAGGAAGAGTGCCAAAGTGAATGACAATCATAGAAACAGTCAATTAACTGGTAACTCCCTATTGTCTGCAGCCTGAACTAGGAATGAGTGCAGAAGGAGGAAAAGCAGCTGCATCCCAATTAAACTCAGTAGCTCAGGTGCCCGGGAGGATTCTCACTTCTGGTTTACCTAAACAGATCTGCTTTTCTTAGAGATCTTAGGGGACTGCTGTACAGAAGCATGGGCTCTGCTGATTTCCTTCTTTATTGCTGTTGGTAACTGAGCTAAAATATACATGGAAGCAAATCGAGAGGATGGATGGGTCACAAGCCTCAGAAGACACTTTTCTTGGCTTCTGGGCAGAAGACAAGGGGAGACTGCTAGACTGCTAAGCCAGACTGAAGACAAGGTCGGCAGGCACAGCCCAGCAGCTGAAGGAAAGACAATTACAGAATTAGCACCCATTCAAAAGTCTTCAGGAATCCAGCTGATCCTTCAGTTAATGAATTTGAGGAACCCTGTTACGAAATGGACTCTGAAATAATGATATATTTTTTAAGATTTTATTTATTTGTTTGAGAGAGAGAGAGAGAGAGAGCGAGAGAGAGCACAGCAGGCAGAGTGGGAGAGGGAGAAGCAGATTCCCCGCTGAGCAGGGAGCTCGATGTGGGGCTTGATCCCAGGACCCTGGGATCGTGACCCTAGCTAAAGACAGATGCTCAACCAACTGAGCCACCCAGGCACTCCTGAAATAATGATAGTATGTAACCTGAATAGTTGGGCACTCTGGTCAGGCCCACGAACTACCTCTGTGCCAGTTCTTACCACGTTTGACATTTTCCATATGGAGAGAATTTTCCAACCTCAATTTCTGATCAAAATATAGTCTTCATTTTTAAAATATGTATTTTTTAAGATTTATTTATTTGAGAGAGAGTGTTGGGGGGGGGGTTGCGCAGAGGGAAAGGGAGAGAGGAGCCCAAGCAGACTCCACACTCAATTCTCAGGGTAGAGCCCAAAACAGGGTGTGATCTCATGATGCTGAGATCATGACCTGAGCTGAAACCAAGAGTCGGACGCTTGGCCAACTGTGAGCCCCAGGCATTGCTAATCTTCACTTTAAATCAGCAAATACTTATTGAGGATTTGTTCACTACCCAGAGCAGAGCCATATTAGCACAGGTTCTCTCAATCTGGTCTGGGACTATCTGGGTCAGAGTTCCCTGAGCTGCTTGTTCACAAGATCCTCAAGCTAGAATCAAGATCTCCTTGGTACCCCAAAACCTGCAGCATTTTTAAAAATTAAAAGTTGTTGGGGTACCTGGGTGGCTCAGTCACTTAAACTTCTGCCTTTGACTCAGGTCATGATCCCGGGGTCCTGGAACTGAGACCGACCCACATCAGGCTCCCTGCTTAGTGGGATTCTGCTTCTCCCTCTCTCTCTGCCCCCCATCCCCCACTCGTGCTCTCTCTCGCCTGCGTTCTTGCGCTCTCAAGTAAATAAATAAACTCTTAAAATTAAAAGTTGTTTTCCATTTATTGTGAACATGTTGAAACACACAACATTAGAGAGAATGGTTTGATGGACCCCATGTACCCATCACTCAGCTTCAAGAATTTATCAACATCCTGTTATTCTTCTTTCAATTCTACCCATCTATACCAACTTTTTGGGAGGAGGTGAGGCTGAACTATTGTAAAGTGAACCCCAGACATCTTATCCTTTGCCCATCAGTTCTTCAGTATGTTTCTGTAACAGATTAGGACTGTTTTGTTTTGTTTTGTTTTAACGTAACCATGATGCCAAGTTGCCTCAAAAAATATCTTTTTTGCATTTGATGTGTTCAAATCAAGGTCCCAAAAGATTCACATCCTGTGTTTGGTTTGTATGTCTCTTTCAACTGATGACAGCCCCTTTCCATTTTGGTAACATCATTTATTTGCTGTGGAAACTGTATCATTTGTTCTGTAGAATTTCCCACTTTCTAGAATTGGCTGAGTGTATTCTCATGGTGCTTCTTTTAACACCCCTCTCTTATTTTCTGTAAGCTGATGGTTAGAGACTTGATTAGATTCAGTGTTTCAGGTGGAAGAACTTTATATCCAGCTATTCCACTTCTAGTTAAGATTGATTGCTGGGTTCAAGTGGTGGTGTCCTGATCCATCCATTATAAAGTTCTCTGCCAGCATTTCATTAAGGGCTTCAGCAGCCTTTGATCATTGCCTCATTCTACTATTTCACTAGGGCTTACAAAATGGTGATTTGTTTTTCAGTTGTATTTTTCTTCCTGCATTTATTAGCTGTGATTCTTCACTACAGAAGAAATTTCCTTCATAAACTATTTGGTTACCAAGAAATACAGTCTGTGGAGAAAAGGCAAGACAAAAGCTTTCTTCCTTCCCTTTATTTATCACATTTATATGTATCAGAATGATTGATATCCTAGTATTCCCAAAAGGTGACAATGGAGTTTTCTTTCTTGGTGTGGGGAAGAAAGGGATACGTGCTATGTGCTCATAAATTTCTATGTAGTTGATGGGTTTTAATTCATTGTAGTTGTTATGCTTTTTCTTTTTTTTTCCTTTTATTTATTTGTTTGTAGATGTTACTCTTTTTCATGTTCCAACTCTTCCGTCTTTGGCCCATGGAAACCACTGCAAGTTAGCTCCTGTGTTTTCTTGTTTGCTTGTTTGTTTTCATATGACCCCATAGTCTCCATAACTTCCTTGCTTTCAAGCATAACGAGATGTTCCAGGTTCATCTACTTCAGACCGATAATTAGCCGTTTCTCCAAGGAGTCCTGATTCCTTTAGTGGGAAAGGGTATTTAGAGATTCCAGTCTGGGCTCTCAGGGTGCTCGTTGTTTCTCAGTCCTGGCATTTTTAGTGGACACAGATAGGAAATATACATTCTTTAGAAAAAGTTAATTATGAATTAATACTTATATTTCTAAATCAATGAAAGATAAGTTTTTATATACTTCCTTTGTTTGCTTGTTTTTTTAAAGATTTTATTTATTTATTTGAGTGGGAGAGTGCACGAGCAGGGCAGAGGAAGAGGGACAAGCAGACTCCCAGCTGAGCAGGGAGCCCAATGCAGGGCCCTGATTCCAGGACCCTGGGATCGTGACCTGAGTCAAATGCAGATGCGTAATGGACTGAGCCACCCAGGTGCCCCTTCCTTTGGTTTTATATTTTCTCTTTTCTCTTATGCTAAAGGTTTGACTTCTACTGATACTAGAGTAATCATGTATTTGTTCTCTCTTTATATATATATATATATTACTATCTAATATATGTTATATACATCACATATTGGTATTTTATTGTGATATATTTACATTTCAATATATCATATATCAAACACCAACATAGTAACCAATGCTAGTAATACCAAAGGCAACCTGAGATGTCCTTGTGTGTTAAGTTTGTCCTCAGGATACTGTGTTTTAAAGTCACTTAAAATTCTTCTCTTTATGTTTATAGAATCAACTTGATTTATAGCTAGATTTATTTGCTTTATATTTTTAAATAAACTTTTAATTTCAAAACAGTCTTAGAGGAAGTAGTATAGAGTTCCCATATATCCCACCCCCAATTTCCTCTCTTATTAACATCTTACATCAATGTGGTGCAGTTGTTACAATTAATGAACCCATACTGAAACATTTCTAAAGTCCACAGTTTATTCAAACTTCTTTAGTTTTTCCTAATGTCCTTTTTCTTTTGCAGGATCCCATCCAGGATACCACATTACTTTTGGAGATAATGTCTCCTTAGGTTTCTCTTGGCTGTGATAGCTTCTTAGCTTTCATTTTTTTCTCTCCTTACATAAGTACTTTCCCTTTTTCCCCTCCCCTTTTATAAATAGATTATAATTTGTTTTTCCCCCTTTATTAAATATATGGCATGATTTTTTAAAATTAAAAATATTTTGGGGCACCTGGGTGCCTCAGTTATTAAGTGTCTGCCTTCAGCTCAGGTCATAATCCTGGGGTCCTGGGATCGAGTCCCGCATCAGGCTTCCTGCTCAGTGGGGAGCCTGCTTCTGCCTCTGCCTCTCTCTCTGTCTCTCATGAGTAAGTAAATAAAATCTTAAAAAAAATTAAAAATATTTTAAGTACAGCACAGTTAACATACAGTGCTATATTCATTTCAGGTGTACAATACAGTGATTCAGCTCTGCCATACATTATTCAGGGCTCATCAGGACAAGTGCCCTCTCAATCCCCTTCACCTATTTCCCCCATTCTACCCACCCATCTCCCCTCTGGTAACCATCTGTTTGCTCTCTATAGTTAAGAGTCTTGTTTTTTAATTTGTCTCCTTTTTTTTCTTTGTTTGTTTGTTTTGTTTCTTAAATTCCACATAAGGGTATTTGTCTTTCTCTGACTGGCTTATTTTGCTTAGCATAATACTCTCTAGATCCATTCATGTCATTACAAATCACAAGCTTTCATTCCTTTTTACAACTGAATAATATTCCTCTGTGAGTGTGTGTGTTTATCACATCACACATTCTTTGTCCATTCACCTATTGATGGACACTTGGGCTGCTTCCTTCATTTGGCTATTGTAAATAATGCTGCTATAAACATAGGGGTGCATATATCCCTTTGAATTAGTGTTTTGGTATTCTTTGGGTAAATACCCTATAGTACGATTGTTGGACCATAGGGTAGTCCTGTTTTTAATTTTGGGGGGAACTTCCATACTGTTTCCACAGTGGCTGCATTCCCACAGTTTGCATTCCCCTCAACAGAGCATGAGGGTTTCATTTCTCTACATTCTCACCAATACTGTTGTTTCTAGTGCTTTTGACTTTAAGCATTCTGACAGGTGTGAGGTGATACCTCACTGTGGTTTTGTTTTGTTTTTTAAGATTTTATTTACTTATTTGACACAGAGAGAGAGAGAGAGAGAGAGAGAGAGAGAGAGAGAGAGATCAGATCACAAGTAGGCAGAGAGGCAGGCAGAGAGAGAGGAGGAAGCAGACTTCCTGCTGAGTGGAGAGCATGATGGGGGCTTGATCCCAGGACCCTGAAATCATGACCTGGGCCAAAGGCAAATATTTTAACCCACTGAGCTACCCAGAAGCCCCTCATTGTGGTTTTGATTTGCATTTCCCTGATGATGAATGATGTTCAGCAGCTCTTCCTGTGTCTGTTGGCCATCTGTCTGTCTCCTCTGGGAAAATGTCTGTTCATGCCTTCTGCCCATTTTTAAATTGGATTATTTTTTTCTTTGGTGTTAAGTTCGTATGTATGTATGTATGTATGTATGTATAAATGGATGTAATCTCTGCACCCAACGTGGGGCTCAAACTCACAACCCAGAGATCAAGAGTCACAGTTCTAGCAACTGAGCCAGCCAGGCTCCCTGGTGGAATAATTTCTTTATATATTTTAGATACTATCCCTTTATTAAATATTTCATTTGTAAATATCTTCTCCCATTTAATATATTGTCTTTTTATTTTGTGGGTAGTTTCCTTTGCTGTGCAAAAGCTTTTTATTTTGATGTTGTCCCAATGGTTTATTTTTGCTTTTGTTTTTCTTGCCTCAAGAGACATATCTAGAAAGATATTGTTATGGCCGATGTCAGAGAAATTACTGCCTGTGCTCTCTTCCAGAGTTTTTAAGGTTTCAGTTCTCACATTTAGAACCATAATCCATTTCAAGTTTATTCTTATGTATGGTGTAAGAAAGTGGTCTGGTGTCATTTGTTTGCATGAGCTGTCCAGTTTTCCCAACACCATTTGTTGAAGAGACTGTCTTTTTTCCATTGTATATTCTTGCCTCCTTTGCTGGAGATTAATTAACCATATAATTGTGGATATATTTCTGGGCTCTTTATTCTGTTCTATTGATCTATGTGTTGGCTTTTGTGCCAGTACTATACTGTTTTGATTACTACAGCTTTGTAATATAACTTGAAATCTGGGATTGTGATACCTCCAGTTTTCTTTTTATTTTTCTTTTTTCCTTTTTTTTTTAATTAATGATTTATTTATTTGACAGAGTGAGACACCGCGAAAGAGGGAACACAAGCAGGAAGAGTGGGAGGGGGGATGTTGGCTTCCCACTGAGCGGAGAGCCCAACATGGGGCTCCATCCCAGGACCCTGGGATCATGACCTGCGCCAAAGGCAGATGCTTAATGACTTAGCCACCCAGACATCCCCTTTTTTATTTTTAAGATTTTATTTATTTATTTATTTTAGAGAGAGAGCACATGTGTGAGTGGGGGGAGGGGCAGGGAGAGAGGGAGAGAAAGAATCTCAAGCAGACACTGTACTGCATGTGGAGACTGACA
Organism: Ailurus styani; assembly: GCA_002007465.1. Lineage (NCBI taxonomy): Eukaryota > Metazoa > Chordata > Mammalia > Carnivora > Ailuridae > Ailurus > Ailurus styani. The sequence continues at coordinate 1,904,224 of LNAC01000256.1, read as the reverse complement.
TCAGGTCTTGATCCTGAAATCATGACCTGAGCCAAAATCAGGAATCAGATACTCAACTGACTGTGCCACCCAGGGGCCCCTGTTTTTCTTTTCAAGATTGCTTTGGCTATTTGGGGCTTTGTGGTTCCATACAAATTTTAGGATTGTCTGTTCTAGTTCTATGAAAAATGCTGTTGGTATTTTGATAGGGATTGCATTAAATGTGTATATTGCTTTGGGTAGTATAGACATTTTAATAATATTTGTTTTCCCAATCCATGAACATGGAATATCATCTTCAGTTTCTTTCATCAATGTTTTATAGTTTTCAGAGTATAGGTCTTTCACCTCTTTGGTTAAGTTTATTCCTAGGTATTTTATTATTTGGAGTGTAATTGTAAGTAGGACTCTTAATTTCTCTTTCTGGTGCTTCATTATTAATGTATAGAAATGCAATGGATTTCTGTATACGGCAAACTTACTGAACTCATTTATCATTTCTAATAGTTTTTTTGGTGGAGTCTTTAGGGTCTTCTACATATAGTATCTTGTCATCTGCAAATAGTGGAAGTTTTACTTCTCCCTTACCAATTTGGATGCCTTTTATTCCTTTCTCTTGTCTGATTGTTGTGGCTTGGACTTCCAGTACTATGTTGAATAAAAGTGGTGAGAGTGGACATCCTTGGCTTGTTCCTGACCTTAGAGGAAAAGCTCACAGTTTTTTTCCATTGAGTATGATGTTAGCTGTGGGTTTTTCATAGATGGCCTTTATTATGTTGAGGTATGTTCCCTCCAAACTTACTTTGTTGAGGGTTTTTATCATCAGTGGATATTGTGCTTTGTCAAATGTTTTTCCTGCATCTATTGAAATGATCATATGGTTTTTATTCTTCCTCTTATTGATGTGACATATCATGTTGATTGATTTGCAAATATTGAAACACACTTACAAATTGGGAATAAATCTCACTTGATTGTGCTGAATGATTTTCTTAATGTATTGTTGGATTCAAGTTGTTAATATATTGTTGAGGATTTTTGTATCTACGTTCATTGGAGATATTGGCCTGTAGTTGTCTTTTTTTGTTGTGTCTTTATCTGGTTTTGGTATGGGGGTAATACCGACATAGAATGAATTTGGAAGTTTTCTTTCCTCTTCTGTTTTCTGGAAAACTTTGAGAAGAATAAGTATAACTCTTCTTTAAATGTTTGGTGAAGTTCACTTGTGAAGCGTCTGGTCCTGGGCTTACTGGGGGAAGTATTTTGAGTCCTGATTCAATTTCATTGCTGGTAATTGTTCTGTTCTGTTTTCTTCCTGATTCAGTTTTGGGAAGGTTCATGTTTCTAGGAATTTATCCATTTCTTCTAGGTTGTCCAATCTGTTGGCATGTAATTTTTCATAATATTTTTATAATCTTTGTATTTCTGTGGTGTCGGTCGTTATTTCTCCTCTTTCATTTCTGATTTTGTTTATTTGAATACCGCCCCCCCAACCCTTTGATGAATCTGTCTAGAAGTTTATCACTTTTGTTGATCTTTTCAAAGAACAAGCTCCTGGTTTCATTGATCTTTTCTTTTTTCTTTTTCTTTTTTTTTTTTTTTTTACTTTCTGTATCATTTATTCCTGCTCTAATCTTTATTATATCCTCCCTTCTACTGGACTTAGGTTTTGTTTGTTCTTCTTTTTTTAACTCCTTCAGGTGTAAGGTTGTGCTTATCTAAGATTTTTCTTCCTTCTTGAGGTAGGCCAGTATTGTTATAAGCTTTCCTCTTAGAAGACCTTTTGCTGAATCTCAAAGATTTTGGATCATTGTTTTCATTTTCATTTGTCTCCATGTATTTTTTTTTTTAATTTCCTTTCTGATTTCCTGGTTGACCCATTCCTTGTTTAGTAGCATGTTATTTAACACCCAGGTATTTGTGCTCTTTCCAGATTTTTTTTTTTTTTGGTTGATTTCTAGTTTCCTTGATTGTTGTCAGAAAAGATGCATAACTTTGATCTTTTTGAATCTGTTGAGACTTGTTTTGTGACCTAATATGTGATCTGTTCTGGAGAATGTTCTGTGTGCACTTGAAAAAAATGTGTATTATGCTGTTTTGAGATGAAATGTTCTGAATATATCTATTAAATCCACCTGGTCCACTGTGCCATTCGAAGGCACTATTTTCTTGTTGATTTTCTGTTTAGAAAATCTGTCCATTGATGTAAGTGGAGTGTTAAAGTCCCTTCCTATTATTGTATTACTATCAATTAGTTCCTTTATATTTGTTATTAACTGTTTTATGTATTTGGGTGCTCCCACGTCAGGTACATAAATACTTACAATTGCTATGTCTTCCTGTTAGATTGTCCTCTTAATGGTCATATAATGCCCTTCTTAGTCTCTTGTTAAAATCTTTGTTTTAAAATCAATTTATCTGGGCGCCTGGGTGGCTCAGGGGGTTAAAGCCTCTGCTTTC
>LNAC01000256.1:1779186-1901638 GCA_002007465.1 Ailurus styani | reverse complement strand
AAAAAAAAAAAAAGATTTAAAATCAATTTATCTGATATAAGTATTGCTACCCCATCTTTCTTTTGATATCCATTTGCATAAATGTTTCTCCATTCCCTCACTCTCAATCTGTATGTGTTTTTAGGTCTGAAGTGAGTCTCTTGTAGGCAGCATATAGATGGGTCTTTTTTTTTTTTTTTTATCCAATCCAATACCCTGTGTGTTTTTATTGGAGCATTTAGTCCATTTAAATTCAGAGAAATTATGGATAGGTATGCCTTTACTGCCATTTTGTTATTTGTTTTGTATTTGTTTTTGTGGATTTTCTCTTTTCCTCTCTTCCCTTGATCTCTAGTCTCATGGTAAGTTGGCTTTGTTTAATGATGTACTTAGATTCCTTTCTCTTTATTTTTTGCATACGTATTACTGGTTTTTGATTTGTGGTTACCATTAGGTTTGTATATAACAACTTTTGCATATAGCAGTCTATCTTAAATTGATGATTGCTTAAGTTTGAACCCATTCTTTACTCTTCACCTCATGTCTTAGGTATATGTGTCACAGTTTACTTCCTTTTATTTTGTGAATCCCTTGAATGATTTTTACAGATATACTTGGATTTTTTTGTTTTTTTGTATACTTTTTTTATATACTTGTTTTTACTGCTTTTGTGCTTCGTACTTTTCTTACTCTTACTTATGGTCTTTCCTTTCTACTCACATTTCTTGTAGGGCTGGTTTAGAGGTCATGAACTCCTTTAACTTTTTTTTTTTTCTGGGAAACTATCTCCGTCTATTCTTAATGATAGCTTTGCTACATAGAGTATTCTTGGCTGCAGATTTTTTTCTTTTTAGCACTTTGAATATATTATGGCACTTCATTCTGCCTGTAAAGTTTCTGTTGAAAATCCACTGTTAGCCTTACTGAATTTTCCCTTGTATGTAATTGTTTTCTTTTCTCTTGTTGCTTTTAAAATTCTTTATCACTGCTTTTTGCCATTTTAGTTACTATATGTCTTGGTGTGCACCTCCTTGGGTTGATTTTGTTGCGTGACCTCTGTACCTCCTATATCTGAATCTGTTTCCTTCTCCAAATTTGGGAAGTTTTTTAAAAAATTAACATATAATGCATTTAATTTGGGAAGTTTTCAGCTATTATTTCTTCAAATAAATTTTTTGCTCCCTTTTCTCTCTTCTTCTTCTGGGATCTCTATAATGCAAATATTATGCATGATGGAGTCACTGAGTTCCCTACGTCTATTCTCATTTTGCATAGCATTTTTTCCCTCTCACCTGGTCAGCTTGATTACTTTCCATTACTCTGTCTTCCAAGTTGTTGCATCATTCTTCTGCTCCTTCTAGCCTACTCTTAATTCCATTTAGTATATTTTTAAATTTTTATTATTGTGTTCTTCATCTCTGATTGTTTCTTTTTTATCTGTGTTAAAGGTGTTAATGATATTCCTCACTCTCTTCTCAAGTCCAGTGAGTATCTTTATGATCATTACTTTAAATTGTCTACTGGACATATTATTATCTCCATTTTGCTTAGGTCTCTGGCTGTGGTTTGGTTCTGTTCCTTCATTTGTGACATAGTCCTCTGTCCCTTCATTTTGCCTAACTCTCTGTGTCTGTTTCTCTGTGTTAGAAATGTCAGCTACCTCTCTTGTTCTTTTTTTTTTTAATATTTTATTTATTTATTTGACAGAGAGAGACACAGCAAGAGAGGGAACACAGGCAGGGGGAGTGGGAGCAGGAGAAGCAGGCTCCCTTCCAAGCAGGGAGCCCAACACGGGGCTCAATCCCAGGACCCTGGGATCATGACTTGAGCCGAAGGCAGATGTTTAATGACTGAGCTGCCCAGGCGCCCCTATCTCTCTTGTTCTTGAAAGTAGTTGGGGGGAGGCATGTATTTAACAAGGTGGCCCTGGTCCTTTTCCACAAGTGATGTGTAGCCACTGCCAAGATCAGAGCTGGCCTGGCTATTCTGCAAAGAGCATGTGAGTAGGGGGTGCACCTTTTAACAAGGTGTTTATGCCTTCCCTGGGAGGTGACCAGCCACTGCCCCTAGGACCAAGGTCCCACAAAACAGGAACCGTGGTGTCGGCAAGATTTATCACAGTCTTCTGGGGGAGGTGACCTGCAACACCAGAACTGAGGCAAGTGTGATTGGAAAGGGTGGATCTACTGAAGTGCAAGTGGGGAGGGTGTGGGAGGGTTTGGTGTAAGCAAGTTAGGTAGCAAGTGTCAGCTGTGCTGGTTCCCACAGGTGGTTGTGTGTTTACACTGGGGGACAGCAGAAGGAAATGGTGTCTGCCAGCTCCTTTGTTCCTGGAGAAGTCCCTCAGTGAACTCGGATTAGTAAATAACTACCTTTTGTATGGCTTAGGCATTTTCTTCAAACTGCTGCTTCAACACTGTGTCTCTGTGGGTTTTATGTCTGTTGTTTCTTTAAGGCTGGGGACTCAGCTTCCTGTTACCCTCCAGGTTCTCCGAGAGCCAAGCCTACTGATTTTTAAAGTTTCAGGCTTTTTGTCCTGCTGGTTGTAAGAACTTATGAAATTCAGCCCCTCTAATTTTCAAAGCCAAATGCTATGGAGATTCATATTCCCTGGGCAGTGTCCCTGGTGTGATAGTCTGTTTCTTGCTCTTCTCTGTATCTGTAGCTCCCTCCCTTCAGCAGCCAGGCCCCCTCATAGGATTTAGCTCCCCACTGCGTCTTTGCCCTTTCTACCCTTTTTGATGTGGCCTCTTCTCTGCATTTAGTTGTGGAGTTCTTAAAGACTGTTCTGCCAGTCTTTGGGTCATTTGCTGTGTTATTTACACTGATGTGAGTGTTATGTGGTTGGATTCATGAGATGAAGTGAGTTTATGGTGCTTCTAGTCTACCATCTCCTCTGAGTTTCCTTGTTTTTGATAATCTTTGATAATTTTGAGGAGTACTGGCCAGGTAATTTGTGGAATGTCTCTCAACTGGAATTTGTCTGATATTTTTCTCATGATGAGATTGGGGTTATGTGTTTGGGGAAGGAAGACCTCGGACGTAAAGTACTATTTTCTCTCCCCCCCCCCCGCTTTTTTAAAGATTTTATTATTTATTTGACAGAGAGAGACAGTGAGAGAGGGAGCATAAGCAGAGGGAGTGGGAGAGGGAGAAACAGGCTTCCCACTGATCCAGAAGCCCGATGCAGGGCTCAATCCCAGAACCCTGGGATCATGACCTGAGCCAAAGTCAAATGCTTAATGACTGAGCAACCCAGGTGCCCCATGAAGTATTATTCTCATCACATCATATCAAGTGTACATAGTCTCAACATGACTTTAACCCATTTTTTTTTTTAAAGATTTTATTTATTCATTTGACAGAGAGAGAGAGATTACAAGTAGGCAGAGAGGCAGGCAGAGGGAGAGGAGAGAGGAGGAAGCAGGCTCCCTGCTGAGCAGAGAGCCCGATGTGGGCCTCGATCCCAGGACCCTGGGATCATGACCTGAGCCGAAGGCAGCGGCTTTAACCCACTGAGCCACCCAGGTGCCCTCAACATGACTTAATCACTGTTGATATTAACCTTGATCATCTGGCTGAGGTATTATATGTCAAGTTTCTTCACTGTAAAATTCATTTTCCCCCTTTCCATACTGTACTCCTTAGAAGAAAGTCAGTATGTAAAGCCTACATGTAAGGAGTGGGAGTTATCCTTTATCCTTGAGGGTGGATATTTACATAAATTATTTGGAATTCTTTTGCCTGGGTGATTTATGAAATCCCCTGGTTGATTGATTGACTCAGTAACTTCTTCATATTAATGTGGGTGCGTAGATGTTTATTTTATACTTTGAGTTATAATTCACTTCTACCTTACCTCTTTTTCCCCCTCAAATTGGTTCCTTTTTTGTCTTTGGGAGCTCTCTAGTTGGCTTTTGTGTCCTTTTGACATGAGCCCGCAAATTTTTTTAAAGCACTTCCTTACTTTCTGGCGCTACAAAATGCTCCGGGCTTATCTTGTATATTTCTTGCCCCAGTTCTAGTATTGGACATGCCTCCCAGAAGCCCTGGTTCCTTTTGTTAAGAAATGGTGTTAGAAACCAATATCTTTGTGTTCCGTGTTCTTGTTGTTATTGGGGTATCATCGCTTCTAGGCCCTCTCAACTGGCAGGCCTGGAGATACATGGGTGTAACTAACCTGTGTATGTGCACTGATCTATAAATATTTCTACGTGTAACCATGTAGATTTATAGTGTTCAATATAATATAGTTAACATTAAGCTAAATAAGAGTTCACGCTAATGTCTCCAACTCTAATTCATCACAACATGGATCATTCTGGCTTCCTCCTCTTATTTGTCTGCAATATCCCACTCCAACAGAGAGAAAACTGGCTCCCATCCATTCACTTTATTGTTCAACTCCAGCATATTACTATTTCAGCTAGCTTCTAATATTTTATTTTGGTTTAATTTTGTTTTTGAATTATATGGAATATTGGTTCCAAAGTCAAAACTGTATAGCAAGGTACATTCAGGGATATCTGTCTTCATCCCAGTTTCTTCCCCAAGGGTTTCTCCCCTTCACAGATAATTGTAATTCATTTCCAGTTTATTCTTCCATTGTTTTCTTTTGAAAAAATAAGCATATATAGAAATAGTCATATTCCTATCTTTCTTACGCAAACCGTAGCATACTGCACACACTTTTCTTGTCTTTGCTTTGTTCATCTAACAATAGATCCTGGAGATCATCCAGAGCAGTCTGTAGCAATCCCTCCTTCTTCCTGCCCAGTTCTCTTTTATGTAGAGGTACCATGGTTATTCAACCAGGCCTCTATTGATTGACACGGGGCTTTTCGTGCAGTCTTTTGCTTTTACAAAGCAAGAAGTCTTTTGCTTTTACAAAAAGTAGCTACAAAGAATAGCTCTGAACATACAGCATTTCAGATTTTTGCCAGGGTATCTCTAGGAGAGATTCCCAAAAGTGGGATTATTGGGTCAAAAAAAAAATGCACAGGGAATCTTGCTAGACCTGCCAAATTCCCATCTATGAGAGTTAAATCATTTCACATTCTCCCCAGCTGTGTATGAGAGATCCTATTTCCCTACAGCTTTGACATCAGAACATGTTGTTCCACTTTTGGATTTTTGTCTATCTGAGAGGTGATAAATAGTAACTCAGTGAAACTTAGCATGTCTCTTATAATGAGGTCCAGCATCTTTTCATACATTTCAGTGTCAGTTACATTTCTTATTCTGTGAACCATCTGTTGATATCTTTCTGTACTAAAGTTGGTGAACCACTGCCCTGGTGAATACAAGTACAGCATGGAACACAGACAGGCCTTCTCCTTGAAGGAACTCCTAGGGGCTTACCCAAATAATAGGCCCAGAATGACAGCAGGGAAACAGATGGCACAGTTCAAGTTTTAAAGTCCTTGACATGAACTCAGTGTTTTGGGAGCTCAGTGAAGACAAATAACTGTGAAGTAATTAGGGAAGGCTTCACAGCAGAAGAGGGGTTTGAGCTGGTATTTGAAAGATATCTGGGATGGCATAAGCAGAGGCGAGGAGGGTAGGGGGACATGCCAAAAATAGATTGAGACCAAAGAATGTATGTATGTGCTGAGAGGGCACACAGTGTGCTTGGCTGTTTGGATTGTGGGCTCTGGAGTCAATTGCTTAGGTTCTAATCACAGCCTCACCATTTATTAGTGGTTTCAGATCCTCCACCTGTAAAATGGGATAATAATAACACCAACTTCAAGAGGTTATTATGAGGCTTAAAGGATAAAATGCTTAGCACAACTAATGTGCAATAAATACTAGTTGTTATTACAAAGCACAGAGGAGCACCTGCCTGAAGTCTAATGTTCTATTTGGAATTGTGGGAGATTTAGTTGAAAAATATACATGAGGTGGGTAATAGAGGACATCGAACTCTATGCTTAGGAGGTTGGCTTTAATCTAAAAGGCAAGAGAGAGGTATTGAAGGGACCTCTTAAAGCAAGAGAATGACAAAGCAAAAGCTTCTTTCATCTGCGTATAACCACAGTGTTAAACAGGGAAGATTCTTGAAGTGTTATCAGAAAGAGACTATTTTGAACTTCAGCTCTGTCTTAAAAATGGGGCAAGTTCTTCCCTTGCTCACCCTTAGAGTCTCTTTAAATAATAATCACAGTTCTATTTCAATAATTAATAGTGTGCAGGACCACGTACTAATCAAGATTTCAAAGTCAATCCTCCTCCTATTTCCCAGCTAGGTCCTTCTGTGGGAAGGAGAAGATGGGGTGTGGTCCCTCCCTGCTCACCTACTGCTTCCGCCTCTCCTCACCCTTTTCACTAAGTGTGATTTCCGGACTCCCTATGTTGGAAGGGGAACAGCGAGAGAAAGCAAGAAAGTTCTTATTCGGCTAGTACTATATCCTAAAAGGGCTTCACTATTTGGGGATCCATTTTATAGCTCCTTCCTGGGCCTTTTTGTGAATTCTTGGAAGGCTTCACTGGGAAATTTCAACAGCATTTCCCGTGACACAGGTGGTGCATTTTCCTCCAAATGACACCCTCCTCAGCCCCAGTTTCCAGGCAGCCCTGTCTCCACAGACCTCTAGGTGGTCCTCTTGGGCGTAACTCAAAATGGCTCCCCAGCAGCCGTCATCCCCACATGAGCTACATGAGTTCCATGGGGAAATATCCTCACCTTCGTTGCCCCCCACACACTCTCTATGGCCAGGCTGCCAGTGCAGCCACTGCTTCTCCACATTGGCCATCAGAACAACTAGCCAGCCCTCCTTTACCTTGTAGATTTTCCAGGCAGGGGTCAGATGCCTGTCTACGATGCCCCCTAACTCTGGTCTCACATGTCAAGCTCACCAAATGATCCCCTGAAGCCCTTTGCCCCAGACCTGTAGTAAAAGGGGAGCAGCTCTCCCCCCAACCCTTGGGAGGAACGGGATTCACAGCCAGGTCACACATTGTCCTTTGCACAAATCTCTTCATCTCCATCCTCGACTCATATTAGATATGTGGACAAAAGGATTTAAGGATCATCTCGGCTGCTATCTCTGAAATTTTTGCATGGTGGTGTTTTTTAAGAGAAAGCACCTATTATCTTCTTGCCTTAGCAAAACTGAGATAGAAGAATCTAATCTTAGCACCTATTACATATATTTTGCCAGGACAGTGCCTATGTCTTGGTGGTTGATAACTGGTGTGTTAGGGAGATGGCTCTAGCTGAAGTTTGTGTGATAGGTTGGTATGTGGAAGACTAGTTTGAATCTGCAGTGATCCAGGAATAAGGAGACAAGTGTTAGTAAGTTAGGGACATTTAGCTCAGGGAAGAGAAAACTTAGAAGGGTGTAGCAATTCTTCTCAACATAAGATATAGAAGAGGAAAGATACATCATATAGGAAATATATATGTCATATATATGTCATATGGGAAAGAGGAAAGACTTGATTCATTTTGTTGAAGGAGAAGACTTGGGATAAAAAATAAATTTATAGGGAAACAGACTAGGCATCTGTACAAGACTTTTCAAATATCAGTGGCACGATAGCCTGTCCCTGCAGTGAGTTCCCAGCATTAGGAGTGTGCAAGGAGGCATGTGATTCTGTCCACCCACACTTCTCCACCTCATGCAACGACATCACTATCCACCCATTGCTTGAGCCCAAACCTGGGAGTCAGCTTTGATTCTTCCCTTCATCCCCACATCCAGTCCACCCACAAATCCTACCATTTCTCTCTCCAAAGTATTTTTTTTAAAGATTTTATTTATTTATTCGACACACAGAGAGAGATCACAAGTACGCTGAGAGGCAGGCAGATAGAGAGGAGGAAGCAGGCTCCCTGCTGAGCAGAGAGCCCGATGTGGGGCTGGATCCCAGGACCCTGAGATCATGACCTGAGCTGAAGGCAGAGGCTTTAACCCCTGAGCCACCCAGGCGTCCTCTCTCCAAAGTATTTTTAACACATCTTTGTCCTCTTGTCCCCATATGCACTGCCCTCACCCAGCCCAGGCCACCATGATCTGTCAGCACGACTCCTGTGACTGCCTCCTAAGTGCTCTTCTTCTCATGAGCCTTACAACCCATTCTCCATTCTTACAACCCATTCTCCATTCTTACAACCCATTCTCCATTCTTACAACCCATTCTTGCTTAAAACCCTGTTATGGCTTCACCTCAAACTTAGAATGATGCTTGTGCTCCTCAGCCTGGCCCCAAAATGCCCCACATGGCCTGACCATGGTCACCTTTTCAGATGCATTTTATATAGTTCTCCTCTTAGGTCCCTGCACTAAGCCACACCAGTCTTTTCGTGGTTTCCTAAACAAGCCAGGTTTATTCCCAAGGGCCGTCACTCCTGATGTGCCTGCCTGGTACCCCTGGAACCATGGTTGTCTCCTTCTGTTCATCTGGGTCTGACCTGAAACATCCCTGTTTTGGAGATTTCCTGGTCACACGGTTTAGAGAAGAATTCCATCCTAGCTCCTCCACCATCACTTTCTGCTACAGTACAGCATGTGCTGTTTTCTCTCTACCAGTGATCACTCCTAAATCATTACTCGTTTGCAGTCAATCTGTCTGACTACAGTTTGAACTTTATGAGGGCAGGGATCTTGCCTTCTTTGTCCAGTGCTATATTCCCAGTATACATAACAGGTACTCAATACATACTTGCTGAATGAATGAATGATTGAATTGTCTTGGCCAGAGACATTAGGGAAGATTCCAGTTATAGGAGGAAGGGGAGGCTTAGACCCCTAGGGTCACTTCAGTCTGTGTCTTCGACAGGTGAGTCAATAGGAATGAAGAAGAGGGACTATATCTACAGCACACTTGGAAGACAGAATTGCTGAGACCTGTTGTGTGTGGAGGACAAGGAAGGCACCGGGAACATTAGCTTCACAGGCGGGGGCATGGCGGACTCAAGAATACTAATGCTGATTGAAGTTTGGAGACTGAAAAGGGGTTTTTAAAAAGTTATGGTAAAATGCATGTGCCATTCAACTTTTACATTTTACCTCTTGTAAAGCGTGTAGTTCAGTGGATTAAGTAGATTCACATTGTGGGCTACCATCACCACCATCCTTCCATGGAATCCTTCCCACCTTACAAAACTGAAACTCTGACCCTATTAAACACTAACTCCCAGTTCTCTCCTTCCCCCATCTCCTGGCAACCACCAGTCTGCTTTCTGTCTCTATGATTTTGACTACTCTACGTACTTCCTATCAGTGGAATCATACAGTACTTGCCTCATTTCACTTAGCATAATGTCCTCAAGATTCACCCGTGTTGTAGCAGGTGTCAGAATTTCCTTCCTTCTTAAGACCAAATGATATTCCATTGTATGCATAGACCACATTTTATTTAGCTATTCAATCATCAAGTTGCTTCCTGTTTGGCTATTGGGACCAACATTGCTGTGAACATGGGTGTGCAAATATTTCTTTGAGTCCCTGCTTTCAGTTCTTTGAGGTATACACCCAGAAGTTGGACTGCTAGGTCATATGGTAGTTCCAGTTTTAATTTTTTGAGGAACCTGCAAAGGAATTTTTGCAGGAAAGGTTTTGAGCTCGTTTTAGATGTGATGATTTTCCGTTGGAAATACGACCCGACAGAGTCTGGGAGAGAGAAGTCTGGGTGAAAGCTATGTTTGGGAATCAGATACCAAGACTTGATCAGTAAGCTGGGAGGCCAGGTTTATTTGGGATAGCCAATGTCAGGAAAGCAGGTGAGCTTCCTGAGGGGGTGAGGAGGCCAAGCAGTGAGCCAGAGCTGAGTGTCAGGCAGTGCCCACGATGAGGGACTGAGAAACGGGGAAAAGATCCACAGAGAAGGTAATGATGATGGTGATCAGAGAGGTAGGAGGAGCATCATGGGAGATCAGTGACCAACAAATTAAGAACACGAGTTTTAAATGAGGTAGAGGCAGAAGGCAGAAACATGTTCACACACAATCTATGACAAGAACAGGATGAGAATCCTAGGGGATTTTTATGGGCAATTTCGATAACATGATGGTGTCAAATCCTCTAGTGAGAGACTAGGGAATGAGTGGCGACGGTGTGGCCGAAGGTGTGGCGCGTTTACAGATGTGGCTAGGAGCAGAGACAGTCACATGGCTCCAACAGCTGTGTCATGAGGCACCTTGAGGCGCAAAAACTGGAAATCAGTGCATTTAAGGAGAGCAAGGAAGGAGAGTAGGGTTCGGCGGGAGAGGCTTTAGGAACGAAAAAGAATGGGGTGCAGAACTTAGGTGCCAGAGCTTACTTTCCCAAAAAAGAGTTTCCCACCAGAGCCAGGCCACCTGTGCTGCCAAGATCCTGGTTCCTATCCGAAGGTGGGGCTCTCTTGTTCTTCTCACATGTTCCAAACCTTCTCTTGGCTCTTTGGATCCCCTTCCCTGGCCACATCTCAGTCTTGGCACATGACCGTGCTTCTCGTTTCGGCGAGAATGAAAGCCTCACACCCTTCCCCTCGACTCATTCTCTCGGCTTCCACACAGCCAGCTTCACCCATATCCCTGTGGACGGGGCCCTGTCACCTGTCTCCCCCTTGTCACAGCACTGCTGTTCCTGCCTCTGTCACTGTCTTCATTCACCTCAATGACAAGATGGAATAGGAACCAGTTAATACATGAACAAACTAAAATTAAGCTAAATCTCACCATCTCCCTCCAAAACCCAGTCTTTAAAAACTTAAATCAGACCGTATAATTCTCCTGCCTGGAACACCCCGCAGCTTCCATCTAGACTGGGGAGGGGTAGCCTCCTTACCACACCTAGAGAGCCCCACAGGCTCGGGCCCTGGCCACATATCCGACTTCCCCCCACGACCCCCTTGCTGGGAACCCTCCCATCACATCAGCCTTCCTGCTGCTTCTCCGACTCATCAAGCTTGTCCTAGCCTGAGGCTGTAGCTCTTAAAGTTTCCTCAGCTTGGGGTGCTGATGCCCACATCTCTCCTTTCATATCTCTACTCATATGTCTCCTCCTCAGAAGGGCGGGGGTCAGGGACAATTTACAGGGTCCAGTGCACCATGAAAATGCAGGGCAGGGCCCCTTGTACAAAAAGCAGGAAGAAAAGCTTTTTCCTTTCTTTTGTGGTCTTTCTCAATCGGTCAAGGTGTTTTACTTGCCATATAATGTCATGCTTTTTTGCGTGCAAGGTTCCTTGTGGGCTCATGGGCAAAGTGTAGACCTTCATAGGGGCCCCTACCCTGTGCCCGTCCTGATGCCCCCTGTGCTCGAGCTCAGGCTCCCACTGCTGCTCGGGGCCTGGAGAGGAGGCAGCCAAGAACCCAACGGAGGTGGCAGGAGGTGGGAGCTGAGGCTTCGAGCCCCAGACACATGCTCCATTGTTCCATCAGATTCCACTTACAAGTTACAGATGCAAATCTAACGTTATTAAACAATTTAAGATGGCAGCTGCGGGGGATTGAAGCCCAGGCCAGAGTCCCCTCTGAGTGCTGGGTCATGCTGCAGCCCCAGGCACGCACTCACGCAGCCGGCCCTGAAGAGGGGACTTCCTCCAACACCATATCCTGCCAGGTTCTTTGTTCTCTTTCCTGGCTCTCTCCACTACCCGAATCCACTCTGGTTTCTTCCAGCACTTACAGCTACCTGGAGTTCTATTGTTTATCATCTCTCTCTCCTGCTTGAATGCAAAGCTCCAAGCGCTCAAGGACCCTGTCTGCCTGGCAAGTAGTAGATGCTCATTAAATAGTTATTGGAGGAATGAATGAGAAGTTTCCAGAATCAGCTCACACGTGTGGCCTACTTTCAGCCACATGTGGCATCGCCTCATAAAACCAGAATGCCTTTTTCATAACGTTCACGATGGCACCTTCACTGTACTTGAGCTAGAGGAGGATGATTTTTAATTTTTCACATCTCAGACGTGTTGCGTCTTTGCCAAGTCCTCATTTTCATCTTTCAAAGGAAAGATTAGATACTGAAGTACTTCTCCAGGCGAGGAAAGCACACAAGGATGGTCATATTATTTTCTATTTATTAAGCATCAGGGCTACTTCAGCAGGACCGGCCAGGAAGAAGAGTTCTCTCTCTCTCTCTCTCTCTCTCTCTCTCTTGCTCCTTTTTCATAGTGGCTGCTGTTCATTTTGCTCTCTCTCACACTGAGCCAGGGGTTCAGGGTCAGGCTCAGGGAGACTCATGGCAAGAATCCATCCACAGTCTCGTAGCACACGGCATCTACAGTCTGTCCAGGACCAGAGCTACTCATTCATGTTTCAGGCTCCGTGCTCTCTTGGGAGGTTTGGAGAGGAGGACCAGCCTAGCCCGCCCCCTTCCCGACATGCCCCCTTCCTCTCTTAGCGAACTCCCTTGGTTCTCAGCGTCAACATCACTTCCTCAAGCACTCAGACCAGATCCTCCTTATAGGTCCTCCTAGCACCTGTCTAGCTCCATTGATTTCCACGATTTCAGTAAACGACTTCATTGTGTGATGATTTGTTTAATAAGCTCTATGTGAGCAAGTGCTATAGACAGAATGCAGTGTCCCCTCAAAGTTCGTTTGTTGAAATTCTAACCCCCAATGGGATGGTGGAGGGGGCGAGGGCTTTGAGCAGTGGTGAGGTCGTGAGGGTGGAACGCTCATGAACAGGATGGGTGCCCTTACAAAGGAGACCGCAGGGAGTTTCCCCATCCCTTCAGCCATGTGAGGGTACAAAGAGAATACAGACACCTATGAACCAGGAAGCTCGCTCTCACCAGGTGCCAAATCTTCAACCTCCAGAATGAGGAGAAATAAATTTCCATTGACTCTAAGCTTCCGAAGCTATGGTAGTTTTGTTATAGCAGCCTGAATGGACTAAGACTAAGGGGACTAAGACAGAAGGGATTATCTAACTCATCGCTGTGACCCTGGCACCTAACTTACTGCCTGGCAAAGAGCAGGCACCCAGCAAACATTTGATAAGGGAACACAGATCCCTAGTGCTTAGCGATGGCGTTTGACAGAAACTCTACAGATGTTTGTTGAATTATACTGGAGAAATATATTCTATCTTGCCAGTTATGACCTGCTTAGAACAAGCCATTTTCTCTTATAATCAAAATAAAAGACAGAGTGGATCATTGAGCCCTCTCCCAAAGAGTGGTCTTTCTTTTTTTTTTTTTTTTTAACAGACTTTTTTTAAAGATTTTATTTATTTGACAGAGAGATCACAAGTAGGCAGAGAGGCAGGCAGAGAGAGAGGAGGAAGCAGGCTCCTTGCTGAGCAGGGAGCCCGATGCGGGCCTCGATCCCAGGACCCTGAGATCATGACCTGAGCCAAAGGCAGAGGCTTTAACCCACTGAGCCACCCAGGCGCCCAAGAGTGGTCTTTCTTAACAGGAAGACCCAGGCTGGTCAACCATGTGGAGGGAATAAATGAGCAACTCCTAGGAAACACACAGTCTCCAGGGCTGACGCAGGTGAGGGCATTTTCCTTCTCTAACTCTCCCTATCACCACCTCTCCCTTTTCTGCTTCTGGGCACAGCCGCATGGGTACTGTGTTTAAACCTCTTATCTAAGGCCCAGCTTTGTGTCCCTCCAAATCATTATGTTCCAGCTTTGGGAACCATTTGATACTAAAAGTAATTATAGGCAGACTTCTGAGACAAAAACCTAATTCCTCCCTGGTTTCTCCTATCAGAATAAAGGCTCTAGAAGTAAGGATTCAAATGAGACTGAAGGCTGCAAATTGTGTTTTGTGATGGAGGATAAATCATTCCTTGTCAGGGGCAGTGGCGGGCGTCCTCTCACACAGGCGGAATCAATAGTGACAAATGGCGACGCGGGAAACAGATGCTTTGCTCCATGGCCGGGCTGCGGGGTAAGTCCCAGGAGAAGATTTGCCTTTATGTGGCGATGGTTCTTTCTGCAGCTCTTTTATGTTTGAATGTATTGATTCTCTATTTAGTAATAATGGCACACGGCATTGATGAATAACGAACGTCAGCAGCAATATCTGGGACAGGGGTTAACGCTTTTCTGACATGTTGGGGAGTTTTGTTTGTGTGCGTTTTGTTTTTATAAGCTAAGCAGGTGTCATGCACCCGTCGTGATCTGAGGCCACTGGCCTCTCTGGCCAAGCGCGGAAGAGGCTGCTGTCACCGCCGTTCTCATGTTGTTATTCTTGCTTCCGTCGTCATCACCTTCATCACGCCTTCCCTAGCGTGACGTTAATCACAGCGTGCCTTCCCCAGTGGCTTTGTGGAGACACCACACTCTACAAAACGTAAACCATAATTTATGGCCTTAATACCGTTAACAGCATGGCCTCCTTTCATTATCACAACTGATTAGGCAGCGACTGTCCTGTGATTTTATATATGTATTTATGGTGTGTGTGTGTGTGTGTGTGTGTGTGTGTGAGCGAATAAAACAACTTATTCTCAAGCTCCCATTTTTATCAAGGTGAAATGAATCACTCTCCTCGTCAAATGCAATTATTGTCCTATTTTCCCCCCCTAAGATATATGACCAAGTTTCCTTCCCTCTAAAAGGCTCATTTAACAAGTTTCCTCTGATTCAATATCCGGATAATGGAACCACAGCTGAAAGGTTCAAGGACCTGGGAGGTGGTGGTTGGTGGTGAGAGAGATTGAATCTGAGCTCAAATTGTCCTGTTCCGAGCACTGAAAGACTTCAGTAAACATCATTAGCCCTGTTTCGGTTACTCCCCGAAGGTGACAGCAGAGTCAGTTAGCAACAAGAATGCACTACAGTTTGGGTTGGAACAGGATCTGAAGTGAAAAGCACTGACGTGAAAACAGGCGGTGGTAGGTCCTATTTAGGAATCAGGAACTTGCTTAAAGAGCTCTCTTCCCCACGGTAACAGACCCAGCCCGCAGCATGTCCTTGAAGATTCGGCCCAGACGCCCCTTCCCTGGTGAGAAGAACGGTCAGTTCTTCCACGATTGTACAGTCCTTATTAGCACTCACCATCTAGAAATGTACTTATTTGTTTTTACGATCTCTCTCCGCTTCTACTAGCCTTTGAGCTTCGGGAAGGAGCAGCCTCTTAAAGGCCATATCTTGAAAGCCTAACACAGCGGCTGGTACACAAGGTACTCAGATAAAGCCACATGCTTTTCTGACGAGCAGATAAGTGCCTTGGAAGGGTTTCCTTGGAGACTTGGTCTTCTTTTTATTTTTTCCTTGTTAAAAGAAGTTTTATTATAGAGACTTTTGAAAATACACATAAATAGACTAGGAAAATTACACCAATTCACACATCCACCTGTGACTGAATCTAACCAAATGCCCCCTTATTCGCTTCCCCACTCACACTGTTTTGAAGTACAAAGAGGTATCATATAACTTCATCTCTAAATATTTTGTTTGACTCTCTAAAAGATAAGGCCTCATTTTTTTGACACATAACTACAAATACCATCCCTGCAGAAACCCCGTAATTCTTTTTTTTTTTTTAAGATTATTTATTTATTTATTTATTTCACAGAGGGAGAGAGATCACAAGGAGGCAGAGAGGCAGGCAGAGAGAGAGAGGGGGAAGCAGGCTCCCCGCTGAGCAGGGAGCCCGATGCGGGCCTCGATCCCAGGACCCTGAGATCATGACCTGAGCCGAAAGCAGAGGCTTTAACCCACTGAGCCACCCAGGCGCCCGAAACCCCGTAATTCTTAAGGGCATCAGCCATCCAACCCATATTCACATTTGTGGTATCTCACAGACATCACATGTTTTTATAGTTTGAATCAGGATCCAAATACGAAGCACATATTGCAATTGGATATGTCTTTCTCTCTCTCTTTCTCGTTTTAAGATTTTATTTTTGAGTAATCTCTACACCCAACAGTGGGGCTCAAACTCACGACCCCGTGATCAAGAGTCACATGTTCCACTGATGGAGCCAGCCAGGTGCCCTAGATGATATGTTTCTTAAATCTCATTTGATATCTAGTTTCCTGTCCCTTTCTTTAATTTTTTAATTAAATCACTTAAATACAATTTTAATTTATTAAAATTTTTATTAAAAATTTATTTTAATTTTATTTATTAGATTAATTTAATTTAACTTTTTAACTCTTCAATTTTTTAACTCTTAATCTTGAGATAATCGGAGATTCATACGCAGTTGTAAAAAGTAATGCAGGAGATCCCTATTCCCCTTACCTACTTTCTCTCAATGTCAGTATCTTTTTTTTTTAAGATTTTATTTATTCGATAGAGAGAGAGACAGTGAGAGAGGGAATAGAAGCAGGGGGAGTGGGAGAGAGAGAACAGGTTTCCCGCGGAACAGGGAGCTCAATGCGGCCTCGATCCCAGGACCCTGAGATCATGATCTGAGCCGGAGGCAGATGCTTAATGACTGAGCCATTCAGGTACCCCTCAGTGTCAATGTCTTACATAACTATAGTACATGATCACAACCAGGAAGGAAGCAGCCTTACTCAGATCTCACCTGTCATTCGTGTGCTTGAGTGGATGGGTGTATGTGTTTAGTTCAGGGCATGTGTAATTTGTGCATCCACCACTACCGTCAAGATACAGAATGGTTCTGTCACAAAGATTGCTTGTGCTACCCTTTCATAAGCACAGCCAAACCCTTCATTCCTCTTCTCCCTTCTCCCTAACCTAGGGCAACCATTCTTCTCTTCCTCATCTTCATAATTTTGTCCCTGCGAGAATGCCATATAAATGGAATCATACAATAGGTAACTTTTGGAGATTGGCTGTCATTCTGCTCAGCACAAGTCCCTTGAAATACAGCCAAGCTGTTGTGTGCATCCATAGTTTGTTCTTTTTATTGCTGAGTAGCGGTCCGCGGAATGGACGTACCACTGTTCACTTAACCGTGCGCTTGCTGAAGGGCATCTGGGCTATTTCCAGCTTTTGTCGATTACAAATAAAGAAATACTTGTGTGGAGATTTTTGTGTGAAGTTATCACTTCTCTAGGATAAATGCCCTTGAGTGCAGGTGCTGGGTTATTTGGTAAGCACATGTTTTGTAAGAAACAGTCATACTCTTTTTCAAGCGAATGTACCATTTTACATTCCCACCATTAATGTATGATCCAGTCTCTCTGCCTTCTCTCCAGCATTTGGTGGTGTCATTATTATTTAAAAGCCATTTGATAGTTATGTAGTGATGTTTCATAGTTCTTAAATTTTTAATCTCAGTAAAAAAGCTCATTTTGTTCTATTATAAAGGCTTTTTATGAAAAATGTAAGAAACAAGACAATTATGAAATTAGAAAGAGGAAATAAAAAGCACCCATAATCTTTCTACACAGCTAGAACTAGAGTTAACATTGGTGTGTGTCCTTGTGGGTATTTTCTTCATAAATATTTGTCTAGCTATCTATATTTTACAAAACTAGAAACATATGACAGCTATAATTTTGCATCTTTCTCTTTTTGATGACATTATATGAGAAATATTTTCTGATGTATCCCATTCTCTTTGAAAACATATTTTTTGTTTTTCTTGAGGTTTTTGGAAAAACATGGTTTGAATGGCTATATGATATTCCATCATATGGAGATAATTTCTATTTTTATTTATTTTTAAACTTCCAATGTAATTAACATACACTATTATATTAATTTCAGGTGTACAATATTGTGATTCAACAATTCTATACATTACTCAGTGCTCATTGTGATAAGTGTACTCTTAATCCCCTTCACCTATTTCATCCATCTCCACCCACCTGCCCTCTGGTAACCATCTGTTTGTTCTTTATAGTTAAGAGTCTGGTTTTTTGGTCTCTTTTATTCTTAGCTCACTTGTTTTGTTTCTTGAATCGCACATATGAGTGAAATCATATGGTATTTGCCTTTCTCTGACCGATTTATTTTACTTAGCATTGTACCCTCTAGAACAACCCATATTGGTGCAGATGGCAAGATTCTTTCTTTTTTATGGCTGAGTAATATTCCATTGTATATATATACCAGCTCTCCTTTTTTTTTAAATAAAGTTTTTATTTTAATTCCAGTATAGTTAACATACAGTGTTATAGGAGTTTCGGGTATACAAGATAGTGATTCAACACTTCCATACATCACCCAGTGCTCATCACAAGTAAATTCCTTAATCCCCATAACCTATTTCACCCATCTCCCCACCCCCCCATCCCTTTGGCAACCATCAATTTGTTCTCTATAGTTAAGAATCTGTTTCTTGGTTTGACTCTCTTTCTCCTTTTTCCCTTTGCTCTTTTTTTTTTCTTAAATTCCACGTAAGGGTGAATTCATATGGTATTTGTCTTTCTCTGACTAACTTATGTTGTGTAGCATAATACTCTCTAGCTCCATCTACGTTGTTGCAAATGGCAAGATTTTATTCTATTTTTATGGCTGAATAATATTCATATATATATTCTTTATCTATTCATCTATTGATGGACACTTGGATTGCTTCCATAATTTGGCTATCATAAGTAATGCTATAATAAACATAGGGGTACATATATTTTTTCCAATTAGTGTTTTCTTATTCTTTGGATAAATGCCTAATGGAATTATGGGTTCATATGGTATTTCTATTTTTAATTTTTTGAGGAACCTCCATACTTTTCCACAGTGTCTGCACCAGTTTGTATTACCAACAGTGCACAAGGGTTCCATTCCTCCACATCCTTGCCAGCACTTGTTGTTTCTTGTGTTTTTGATTTTAGCCATTCTGACAGGGGTAAGGTGATATCTCATTGTGGTTTTGATTTGCATTTCCCTGATGATGAGTGATGTTGAGCATTTTTTCATTGCCTCTTGGCCATCTGTATGTCTTCTTTGGAGAAATGTGTGTTTGTGTCTTCTACCCATTTTTAAATTGGATTATTTGGGTTTTTTGGTGTTGATTTGTGTAAGTTCTTTATAGATTTTGAATACTAACCCCTTATCAGATACACTATTTGCAGATCCTTCTTCCATTTAGTAGGTTGTCTTTTTGTTTTGTCAGTGGTTTCCTTTGCTGTGCAGAAGTTTTGATTTTGATGTAGTCCTAGTCATTAATTTTTGCTTTTGTTTCTCTTGCCTCACGAGACATATGTAGAAAAATGTTGCTATACCTGATGTCAAAGAAATTACTGCCTGTGTTCTCTCCCAGCATTTTTATGGTTTCAGATCTCACATTTAGGTCTTTAATCCATTTTGAGCTTATTTTTGTGTATGGTATAAGAAAGTGGTCCAGTTTCATTCTTTTGCATGTAGCTGTCCAGTTTTCCTAACAACAGTTGTTGAAGAGACTTTTTCCTATTGCATATTCTTGCCTCCTATGTCAAAGATTTATCACATAATCATGGATTTACATCTGGGATCTCTATTCTGTTCCATTCACCTATGTGTCTATTTTTGTGCCAGTACCATGCTGTTTTAGTGAATAAAACTTTGTAGTATATCTTGAAACCTGGGATTGTGATATCGCCAGCTTTGTTCTTTCTCAAGATCGTTTTGGCTATTCAGGGTCTTTTGTGGTTCAGTACAAATTCCAGGATTATCTGTTCTAGCTCTATGAAAAATGCTGTTGGTATTTTGATAGCAATCGCATTAAATCTGTAGATTACTTTGGGTAGTATGGACACTTTAACAATATTTGTGCTCCCAATCCATGATCCTAGAATATCTTCTCATTGTTTGTGTCATCTGCAATTTCTTTCACCAATGTTTATGGTTTTCAGAGCACAGGTCTTTCATTCCCTTGGTTGTGTTTCTTCCTAGGTATTTTATTATTTGGGGTGTAATTGTAAATAGGACTCTTTTCTTAATTTCTCTTTCTGCTGCTTCATTATTAGTGTATGGAAATACAATGGATTTCTGTATATTGATTTTGTATTCTGCCACTTTACTGAATTCATCTATCATTTCTAGAAGGTTTTTGGTGGACTCTTTAGGGTTTTCTGTATATTGCATCATGTCATCTGTAAATAGTGAAAGTTTTATTTTTCTTATCAATTTGGATGCCTTTTATTTCTTTTCCTTGTCTGATTGCTAAAGCGAAGACTTCCAGTACTATGTTGAATAAAAGTGGTAAGAGTGGACATCCTTGGCTTGTTCCTGATCTTAGGGGAAAAGCTTTCAGGTTTTTCCCTACTGAGTATGATGTTAGCTGTGGATTTTTCATAGATGGCCTTTATTATGTTGAAATATGTTACCTCTAAACCTACTTTGTTGAGCGTTTTTACCATGAATGGTTGTTGTGCTTTGCAAATATTTTTTCTGCATCTATTGAAATGATTATATGGTTGTTATCCTTTCTCTAATTGATGTGATATGTCACATAACTGATTTGCAAATATTGAACCCCACTTGCATACTGGCAATAAATCCTACTTGATAGTGGTCAATTATTTTCTTTGTGTATTGTTGGGTTCAGTTTACTAATATTTTATTGAGGAAATTTTGCACCCATTTTCATTAGAGATATTGGCCTTTCTTTTTTTAAATAATGTCTTTATTTGGTTTTGGTACCAGAGTTATACTGGTCTCATAGAATGAATTTTGAAGTTTTCTTTCCTTTTGTATTTTTTGGAATAGTTTGAGAAGAATGGGTAGTAATTTCTTTCTTTTTTAGAACATTTATTTGTTTATTTGAGAGAGAGGGGGAGAGAGAGAGAGTGCATGAGGTAGGGAGGGGCAGAGGGAGAGAGAGAGAATCCCAAGCAGACTCCTCAGTGAGCATGGAGCCTGACACAGGGCTTGAGCCTATGACCCTGAGGTCATGACCTGAGTGGAAACCAAGAATCAAACACTGAATGGACTGAGCCAGCCAGGCACTCCTTAGTTTCTTTCTTTAAATGTTTGATAGAATTCGCCTGTGAAGCCATCTAGTCCTGGACTTTGTTGGAATTTTTTAAATTACTAATTCAATTTCATTGCTCATAATTGGTCCGTTCAAATTTTCTATTTCTTCTTGCTTCAGTTTTGGTAGGTTATATGCTTTTAGGAGTTTATCTATTTCTTCTAGGTTGTCCAATTACTTGGCATATTTTCATAAATTCTGTTATAGGTCTTTGTATTTCTGTGGTGTCAGTTGTTATTTCTCCTCTTTCATTTCTGATTTTGTTTATTTCATTTAAGTTTTTTTCTTTTCGATGAATCTGGCTAAAGGTTTGTCAGTTTGTTGATCTTTTCAAAGAACAAGCTCTTGGTTTCCTTGATCTGTCCTTTTTTTTTTTCCCGGTTCTTTTTTATCTCTGCTCTAATATTTTTTTTTAATATTTTTTTTTTTTTAAGAGGGAGAAGCAGGCTCGTCGCAGAGCCAGGGAGCCCGATGCAGGGCTTGATCCCAGGACCCTGGGATCATGACCTGAGCCGAAGACAGATTCTTAACAACTGAGCCACCCAGGCACCCTATTTCTGCCCTAATCTAATTATTTCCTACCTTCTACTAGTTCTGGGCTTTGCCTCCTCCTCTTCTCCTTCTTTGGTCCTTTAGGTGTAAGGTTAGGTTGTTTATTATGGAGATAATTTTTAAACTCTTTGTTTATTTTTGGACATTTATGTTATTTTCAAATTTTTGATATTATAAATATTTCCTTGAATGTCATCCTTATACATAGACTTTTATTGTGTTTCTGATTATTTCTTTATAATAGATGCTTAGAAGTAGGATTATGAGGACAAACTGTATAAAACATTTTTAAGACTTTTGGTCCATACATATGCATATCCAAAGTGCTTTCCAGAAAGATTATATTTCATACTCTCCAGAGAACCTATCTCACTAGACCCTCAACTAAACTGAAAATTTATTTTTTTTATTTTTTTATTTTTTTTAAAGATTTTATTTGTTTATTTGACAGAGAGATAGCGAGAGAGGGAACACAAGCAGGGGGAGTGGGAGAGGGAGAAGCAGGCTCCCTGCCAGGCAGGGAGCCTCATGTGGGGCTCAATCCCAGGACCTTGGGACCATGACCTGAGCCGAAGGCAGATGCTTAATGACT
Source organism: Ailurus styani (assembly GCA_002007465.1). Classification (NCBI taxonomy): domain Eukaryota; kingdom Metazoa; phylum Chordata; class Mammalia; order Carnivora; family Ailuridae; genus Ailurus; species Ailurus styani. The sequence continues at coordinate 1,879,749 of LNAC01000256.1, read as the reverse complement.
GAGTCACCTTAGTGACTCAGACACAGCTCTGAAAATTTATTTTTTTTATGTTTCCCAAGTTGATAGAGGAAAAATTATCTCATTGTTTTAATTTGCATCTCCTTGGAAATAATGAAGTTGAAATATGTTCATAAGTTCTACTTGCTATCTGTATTTCTTCCTTAATTAATTGTCATCGTCCTTTGCCTGTTTTTTCTCTTGTGTTTGTATTTATTTTATTATTTGAAAAATATCTTTATATATTATGGGTAGTAATCATTTCTTTCTAGTACTTATTGGAAACATTTTTTTCCCCGTTAGTTCCCTTTTATTTTTGACTGTGGCCTTTTTTAGTCATTCCTTCATTCTGCAAACCTGTACTGGACATATTTCATATGCCAAAGAATGTGCTAGTAATGGAATGTTTTTTAAAAAATGAGTATCAGATTCCATGTCCTCAAGGAATTGAGAGTGTAGTGAAAAAGATAGGCATGTAAATGAATGTTTGCACTATGCCAATTTGATAAGGATAGAGTTAAGGAAAATCCATGGAACTCTGGCTTCTTAGAGGAGGCAGTGTTTGAGTTGGACCTTCAAGGATGAGTAAGAACTGTCTAGGTGCAGAGACGGGAGAGGTGATGCCAGGCAGAACGAGTGTGGACATACAGGCATGCATGGTTGTGAAGGTACATGGTTTTCACAGAATGGCATGGTAGGATAGTGCCCCTGGGGCACAGATGGAAGTGAGGTGATGAAAACTCATCTCATTTCTGAACACACAGAAACTAAAGAAATGGTGGCAACACAGTGAATGATTCTACATCAATGACATAGTGTCTGCGTTTCTCATCTGTGGTATTGATATATACGAGGGAGACCAACCTCCCTCTTCCACTCACCCCCATGCCCCATCTTGGCCAAGAAGACCAAGGCAGCAGAACCCCCAAGAGATTATGCTAACATTACAGAAATAGACTCTGCTGCAGGGCCTTCTGTTTCTCTTACATGGTTAAGGATCTGGGACATCCTGGAAGTAGGAGAATGAGAAGGTGAAATGGTCTGGCTGTGGGTTGTTTCTCTACCCTTGTCCTTCCTCTTGACCTTACACCTCATTTAACTCAGACTGCAGAACCTAAGACATTGCTGATCTTCATAGATGCAGTGAATGGCAGGCATGCTCTCTCTGTGGTGACAGGTGAGGACTTCAGGAGCTGAGCTGTCTCAATCCTCACTCCATGGCGAAGAATCCTGGAGACAGGACATCAGAGGGGTGTGACGTTGCATTGTATATTCTCCCTTGCTTGCTTTTTCTCTCCTTCCTGCTTATACCCTGTAACTCAAACAGGTGGTGTGATACCAGAGAAGTCACCAACTTCATCTTCCCTCCAAAATTAATTCTTTTATCAATCAAGCTGTGGCAGGTTCACATTTGGCAAAACCAGTGTATGGCCAAACATCAAGGGTATATTCAAAGTATACAATGTACACCTATCTTTGCTCATCATTTTTTTTAAAGATTTTACTTACTTATTTGAAAGAGAAAGAATGAGAGCAAGAGAGAGAGAGAGAGAGAGAGAGCGTGCGCATGCGCGCGTGAGGGGGGAGGGGCAGAGGGAGAAGCAGACTCTCCGCTGAGCAGGGAGCCTGATGTGAGACTCCATCCCAGAACTCCAGGATCACGTCCTGAGCTGAAGGCAGTTGCTTAACCAACTGAGCCACCCAGGTGCCCCTCTTTGATCGTCATTTCATCTCTTTGTCCTCTATACCGAAAGATGCCAGTGCCGGTGGTGTCCATGATGTTATTGAAGAGAGTCAGGAGATGAGAGGGGAGACCAGTGATTCCATTCTGCTTTCTGCTTTCACTTGAGTAACTCCCACAATCCAGGCACTACAATCCACAGTGGATCCCAACCCTAGCATTCTACTGTCCTTTGCCACCTCCATGGCTCACCCAATTTACTGTCCCTAACTTGAAGTTCATTTTTTTAAGTTTAATTTTTAAAAAATATTTTATTTATTTATTTGACAGAGAGAGAGAGAGAGAGAGAGCACAAGCAGGGGGAAAAGCAGGCAGAGGGAGAGGGAAAAGCAAGCTCCTTACTGAGCAAGGAACCCGATGCAGGACTTGATCCCAGGACTCAGGGATCATGACCTGAGCCAAAGGCCGGCACTTAACCAACTGAGCCACCCAGGCGCCCCAAGTTTAATTTTTTTAAGGTGTTCCTTTGTGCTTTTTGACATCCAGGCAACCATAACTGTAAACCCTGGTGACTTTTTCCTGCAGTAGTGGTCAGGCATTGATAGATGGACCCATGAACAGGTAGAGAGCTGAGCGATATTTACCTGCCTGGTGAAAGATTCTGACATATTTTGTATGTGCACCTCTCAGGAGCCTGGAACTCAGTGTCCCTATCAGTGAAATAGGGGCATGGAGACAACTGCGTAATTTCTGAACTCCCCCACCCTGCATCCCCAGTTCTAGCCATTCTAGTTACCTGTGAATCTCAGTGAGGACTTATGGTTGGGATTTGTTAGGAACACCTCCCCAAAGCCCTGCAGGAATGACTACTTGGACTCTGCCACTTCAAAGTGAAGTGAAGTGAAGAGGGCTTCCATCATTTTGACGACAGACAGTCTAAAAAGCTCATACCTGGCAGTCCAGGCGTTTCCCCTTTACTGTGGGTTATATTTTCAGAGAGCCTTCATTCTCAGGAATTTAATATCAGGATGTCAGTTGCAAGACAGTGGAATAGGAAGACAGCTGCTTTGAGATCTGGGATTTAAAAAATAATCTAGGGCATGTGTATGTGCGTGTGTGTGTGTGTGTGTGTGTGTGTGTGTGTGTGTGTTTGTGTTTTACTTGACTTTCCCCTTGAAACAACCTTGGCTGAAACAGTCTCCTTCCTGGAATGCTATTTCAGAGTAGGAATGAGCTCTTAGGTTCTCCAGTGAAAACATGGAAAGTTCAAATAGAGCAGCGCTGACAGTTCTGAATTGAAAACAATAATCCAGCATGTTGGCATTTCAGAAGCTTCTGAGAAAGCCGGTCTGGGCCGAAGGAAGAAGAGAAATTGGGCAAAAATAATTGTAAAAAGGCAGAGAGGAACTATATGCCATACCAGCGATACCAATACTTCATACCAATTCCTTCGGTTTCTCCTCACAGCATCCTAGGAGGGAGTGATTCCCCTTTCACAGAAGAGGAAACCGAGGTTCCAGAAGTAAAGTAACTTGCTCAGCATCACACAGCTAGACAGTTGAAGCCAACCCGACAGTCGGCTTCCCCAATGCCACAGCCTCTTCCCACTCACTTTTTTCCATTGTCTGTTTTCAATAACAGCCCTCCCAGAACTGCAATCTGAGGAAAGCTGGTTTATGTGCACCCGGCTGTGAAGGCCAGGCTCCCGGCTCTGGGCTCACCCTGAGTTCTGGGCCACGTGTGGGGTGCGGGGTCAGGGAAGTGGATTCACTATGAGTATTTGCATCCATTTTTATTTTTCATTGGATTTCTTCACTTTCTTATCCTGATGGAGAGCAACAATTTCCTCTCAGTTTCTCTCAAGAAAATTCTGAAAAGCTTGGACACAGGGTGCCATCATGTATCTTGCCCAGCCGCAATGTCTGAGTAATGTCAGGGAAAGTTACCTATCAAAGCCAAACCACCTCCATTTGCCCCCAGGTATTTTGGCACATAGGATTTGTTACATCTTAACTTCAACCCGTATTTCTTAAAAGAGAACTTAACTGTGAGTATTTATAATCTTCTTTTCATCTTCAAAGCACTCTACAGTATTAACTAATTAAGCCTTAGCAACACCCTTGATTAACTCCTTTTTATAGATGTGGGAAAAGAGGCATGGAAATAATAAAAAATGCCCTTGGTCATGATGGAATCGGCATTCCGAGGTAGGATTAGAATTTGAAATGTCCCATCTCTACCTCTCATAAAACCACCAGCCCCATCTCCTACCTTGATGGCTTCATGGAAGGATGTGATCTAGCCATCTCATTTCTTGCATTCCTCAAATGAGCTTGCCCTTTCTCCAGTGCTCTTTCCTATTCATTCTGTATGGCATCATGCCATGACCTTATTCACTTCTTAAATCAGGGGGATTATGGGAAAAAGTGAACAAAACGCCCAGTTCTTATGGTTCCACTCAGCCCTCTCGCATCTCCCCTTGGAGTCTATTCTTAGACATACCATCCGTTCAGGAATCCAAGGTAAGCCAGCTTTATCTGGCAGTGTTCCCCAAAGATTTCTTCTTTCCATATGTCCAGACAGAAAGCTAAGCAGTAATTCAAAGACAGAAAGGGGTCAGCAATAACCATTTTCACAGCTACCAGGCAGAAACTCATTGTCGATTTCATCTTCAACACAATTTCCCAATCTTTTTAACGTTGGAGGAATCACTTGAAATGTGAAATTTATGGGCAGCCGTTCCAGCCGGGTCAGATTCTTGCTGACAGGTATCAGACTGTTATTAGCATTCTGTGTTATAAATTAAAGGAGAAAACCTGTCTCTGAATATGTACCAGAGCCTTGCCAGGTTGGTAGGGGGAGGTGGGCATTAAACTACCTAAGCAAACAAACCACTTGGCAGAGACTAAATCACCCTTAAGGACCCCCTTCCTTAAGAATTTATTATTCTTTGCTGGATTGATAGCTTTGGTATAGTTCACATAGGATTGTCATCGAGACGATAAGTATCTTACATTAAAACCCAGTTCTGATATTCAGTGGTGCTTGGAGGTCGTGCAACTGGCCGCCTGGGGCTTTCCTCACCCCGCCCCACCCATCTAAATCAGAGTCAGCAGGTTCAGTAGAATAGCACAGGACTGGGCACAGAAAAATCCAGATTCGAGCTTTGGCTCTGCCACCTACTAGTTATGTGATCAATTAACCTTGCCGGCCTATGGTTTTTTCCACTCTCAACTGGGATAATAATAATAATACTGACCTTGCATAAGGAGTAAACAACATGAATATATTGTCTGCACCCTGAAGAATTTTTCTCCATTTTTGTTATTAATGATAATGGCTAATATTTATTGAGCCTGTATCATGCGCCAAACATGGTGTTTAGGGGACTTTTATGTATAATTATCTCATTTATCTTCCCAAGAACCCGATGAGGTAAGTACTATAATTGTATCCCTCTTACAGATGAGGAAACTGAGACCTCAGATCACCCGCCTAATAACTAGTGTGACCGGGATTCAAACCTAGTCCAGCGAGACCTATGCTCTGGGCCATCACACAATATGGTCTTTAATCTCCAACTCCCTGCTGGACGTTTGTTTTCAGATATCTGGCAGTTCTCTCACATCTAACCAGTTTCAAACAAAATTCGCTATCTCCTCTCAAATTAGAGTCTTTGCACTAACAATCTAATTTGTCCAAGTTACTGTTTGGGGGCTTGAAATCTCTGGGTCATCTCTGTCTCTTCCCTTCCAGTGAGGAGTCACCCTAGCTGTTCAGTTCCATCTTCAAGTTCTCTCCTCCCACCTCCTAATTCCTTTTGTTATGACCATGGGTGCGGCCTCCTTCCCTTAGACCTGGATTGTGTAATAGCCTCTGAACTTGTTTTCCTAACCCAAGTCCGTCGGGTGCACCACCCACTAATTGATCCTAACATACCATTTTCAACACTTACTCCCTTGGCCGAAAACTTTCAGTTGCCTGCTGGACAAAGTCTATGCCCTTGAGCCTGATGTTCCCGGACCTTCAGAGCCTGGTCCCGCCCCTTCTAGCTGCACCCCCTTCCTGCCCTGAGCATGCCCTGTGCTTCCTTGCTTTTGTACTTTAGCTCATGTTTCTCTTTTCCTTTATGTCTTTCCTCTTCTCTCTCCCTACCTACTGAATGGCAACTGTGTCCAAATCAAGTCCTTCCTTGACTTCCATTCCCAAGCCATATTTCCTTTCTCCCAAATCAGTAAGAGTACGCCATCAGTAAGAGTACCAGCCTCTGTTTATGATAACACACTGCTAGTTAATTCTCTACAAATAATGTATATACCTTATTGCACCTTTCTGAGGGGAGGGGGATGGGTAGAGGACACGCCTTATACTTCTCTACCTCCCACACAGCACCACGTGAGCATTGCTGTGAGCCGAGGACCGGGCTGAATGCTGGGAATCTGAAGAGGAACCAGGTACACTGGGGAGCTCACAGGCTGATAGCGTAGATCAACACATAAACAGATATCACCACTGGATATGAAATGGGCTGGGGTAAAACTATGCCTCAAGGATTCTGGGAGCACAGAGAGGAGCACTCACTCCCTGGAGAAACCAGGGCAGGCCTCACAAAGTGTCTCTTTAGCTGACTCTTGAAGGGTGAGTAGAGTAGAGCAAAAGCCCTCAAGCAGGCAAGGCAGAGAAGGCCTTTTGAGGAACAGGGAATAGCACGTTCAAAGGCCCAGAGGCATGTCCTGTACGTGTCAGGCCGGGTAAGGTAAGAGAGCAAACTTGTGGGAAAGAACACCAGGGGAGGGGCTGCCTGAGTGGCTCAGTCGATTAAGGGTCTACCTTCCGCTCAGGTCCTGATCCCGGGGTGCTGGGATCGAGCCCCAGCACGGGGCTCTCTACTCAGCAGGGGAGTCTGCTTCTCCCTCTGCCTCTGCCCCTCCCTGTGGTAGTGCTCGCTCTCTCTCAAATACATAAATGAAATCTCAAAAAAAAAAAAAAAAAGACCCCCAGGGGAGGAGGCTGGAAAATAGGCCGCATCCAGATGAGAAGACCCGGTCATGCGAAGAACTTGGGAATTGATCCCACAAGGTATGTAGGAAGCCAGGGGAGGTTCATTGGCATGAAGTGATATGATCAGATCTGTATTTTAGAAAATTGATTCTGGTAGGGCGCCTGGGTGGCTCAGTGGGTTAAAGCCTCTGCTTTCGGCTCAGGTCATGATCTCGGCGTCCTGGGATCAAGGCCCGCATCGGGCTCTCTGCTCAGCAGGGAGCCTGCTTCCTCCTCTCCCTGTCTCTCTGCCTGCCTCTCTGCCTACTTGTGATCTCTCTCTCTGTGTAAAATAAATAAATAAAATCTTTTAAAAAAAAAAGAAAATTGATTCTGGTAGCAGCACATGAATAAATTCTAGTGGGAGACACCCGAGGTAGAGATGCCAAGAAATTTTGAGGGCCTGAGCAAAGGCCAGGATAAGGGGGCTAGGGTGGTCAGTTGACACCAGGCATGTTAAGGAGGACATGGTAGACCGTTGGATCTGGTGAGCAAGGACCTGAGAATGATGACTGAGGTTTTTACCTCGAGAGCCTAGAGTAAGGCAGGGGTGGAAAAGCTGGTCGCCGTGAGTCTTGCTTCTGCCCTTGTCATTCCTGGCTGTCGGGGTGCAGGAGGTAAAATTACTGGCAGATGTTTTGTGTGAAAGGTGCTTGTCAGGAATTGATAAGGAGAGGTTGAGTAGCGGTTAAATATTTCTAGTGTCTCTCTCAGCGCCTGGCACCTAGTGAATACTTAACTAATGTCTGTAGAGACATGAAATGACCATACAGAGAAGGCATGAAGCATTCATTACATGAATGACTAAATGCCCATGGAAGGCCATGCCCTTATTTTCAGTGACAAAGAATACAGTATGTACTGGTGCTTCTAGTGATGTGAGATTGTACAAAGGTCGTCGAGTAGGTCAGCACATGGCCTGGTGGACATCCACGCTCCATCTTCTCTGACGGATGTCATCTGAGGGGCAGCATGACCGGATGGTTGGGGTGAGGGTGGGGCTCAGACCACAGTTCTCGGATGTGACATTGATGAACGGCTGTGACAAAGACAGCAAAAACTATGGATTTCCAGGCCAATAAATGTAGACTTCACATGACTATTTTAAGCGAGACATGGATATGTAGTACATTTGGTTTTTTTTTAACCTAAGAAATATGAACTATATCCTGACAAACCATAACCTGCTCCATATGTATCCCCCTTTTCTGATGTCTTATGAGCCACATTCTCAATTAATCCCAGAAACTGGGGGTGAGGGAGGGGAGAGGGTGGAGGGAGGGAGAAAAGCGGAAGGGAGAACCGAGACTCCAACAGAGAGAGACTTGAGGAATGGTCTGATCCACCCAGCAGATCCGGGCCTTGCAGCTTAGGTCAGCAGATATGAGTGATGTCCTGTGATGTGGAATTTTAAATATTAGTGGACATGTTTCAGTAGGAACAGCACAAAGCCATTAATTTCTTTGGCATTTTCTGTACTTCGTTGCTGCTAAGCATTCCCAGTATGTTCCCGTTAATAGAAAATTGGCAGGACGAGAATATTTCATGCCTGCATAACTCTAGTTAAAGGCACAGTATTGGGCAGTATTTATAAAGGTAGAGACTACATTGACACAGGTCCAGCAAATGCTATTTGAAAGATGAGAATGCAGTTTGCTCGCTTTAATTGCTTTTTCTACAACTAGATTCTAATCACTGTGGCAATATCACGCTCAAGGGCATGTTTCTACCCATGACGTAAATGGCATTCCATGTGATTTATGCATTTCCCTTCCATGGTGGTGCAGAAAGGAAGAAATAACACACACTTAAAGTATAGGGGGCACTCTATAAATTTTACTGAATTGATTACAAGCATGGAATGTAGTTTATCCGGAAATACCCATTTTCCCTCACAATACTATAAGGCATCCCCTCTCCCATTTTTCTCTTAAAACCAGAATTACATATAGGCTATAGACAGATAGTATCTTCTCACAGAATTCCTCTATTTCATAGATGAAAAATCTGATAAGGGATGCATAGTTCGTACTTTCTTGGTTGCGAGTGACGTAAAATCTAATAGAAACTGACGTAAGCAAAAATGGGATTTACTGGCTTCTAGAAGTGAAACCTCCACGGGGTAAGCAGCGTTGCGGAAGCGTCTGGGTTCAGAGAGCAAGCCACGGTCCGCCTTACACGGCTGTCGGCCACCACTGCACGTTGTAGAAAATGGCAGCACACGCCCCAATCCCGGAAGTCTTAACGGCATTTCCCGGGCTCCCGGGGCCACGTGACCATCCTCGCAGCGAGCGTGTACTTGCGGCTCGACGGAGGTCATGTGGCTGAACCGGGGAGGCAGGGTGGGAGCCAGCGTGTCGCTCCGAGCCCAGGGGCCGTGTGGAGAGGAGAGGGGGCTGCCTCAGTGTAGTGCCGAGGTGCTAGGTACTAAGAAGGGAGACAGAGCCCTGGAGGGGAGGTGCGGAACGGCAGGCCTAGTAAGTGGCCTTGCTACCATTTGTAGCATTTGAGTTAAAATTTTAAAACAACCTTTGGGGGCGCCTGGGTGGCTCAGCGGTTTAAAGCCTCTGCCTTCGGCTCAGGTCATGACCTCAGGGTCCTGGGATCGAGGCCCACATCGGGCTCTCTGCTCGGCAGGGAGCCTGCTTCCTCCTCTCTCTCTGCCTGCCTCTCTGCCTACTTGTGATCTCTCTCTCTCTCTGTCAAATAAATAAATAAATAAAATCTTTAAAACAACCTTTGGACCCTCCCCTGTAAAATCTTCCCCCACTTGGAGGAGTCGTCCCCAGTGGAAAAACCGTAATTAGAATTTGCGATTGCTTGAGGAAAGCTGAGGGAAGTCATGCGTTTCCCTGCTTGTGTCCCTTCCTCCTTCCTGACCACCGGCGGCAAACTCAGATCCCCACAGTGTCTTCTTCAGAACAGAGTATTTCACAGATACTTCTCTGGGTCCTGTGAGGATGTTCATGGAGTCTTGGCTTCCCCACTGAATCCTGAAAAGTCTTACATACTTCCCCACCTCTCTTACCCACAATCCTGACAATTTGGGGGGCTACCTTTACCTGAGAACACAGCTCCTTTCCCACGTTGCTTGTGTTTTTTGTTTGGGAAACTTGGAAGTATTGACAGTTTATTTTTTATCTGGACGTTGGGCTACAACCACAAGCAAGCCAGAGGCTTTCCTATCTCTCTGTTCTGAATGCATTCATTTCTTTTGCTTCTCATCATTATTTCGAGTCCTTCAGACTCTTGGTGTTAATTCCCCATTCACTTCCTGGCCATATATAGGGATCAGGCAGCCATACCCCTCCACTGTGTCCCCAGATTTGACTCTACCACTCAGTGACATCCATTTGTCAGCTGGAAATCGAGGTTCTTCAGAAACTGTTGGAAATGCCTGTGTGATCACACATGTTAATGGTCAGGGATGAGAATCAGTGCTGTGACACACATGTGATGTCAGGGAGTTATTCCAAGGAGCATAGCATGTCCTCACAGCCAGCAAATCTCCCTTCTGCCATTCGGCAATTCTCACTTTGTTCAGGTGAAGGTTCTGTCGCCACACCTTTTGAAAATTACATAGACCCCACTTCTATTCTTATTTATCTAGAAATGACTAGAATGAATAAGTGGGCTGTGTGGATTTGCCATATATGAGTCACATTCTTTTATCACCTAGTGAGATGCTTTATTCTCTCTTGCCTTTGCTAGAGAAAAGAGACAAAGAGAAAAGAGACAAAATGTCTGCCACTGTATGTATAAATTTTCATTTGTTGTATTGGTTATCTCTTGTGTTAACAAACCACCCCAGCACTTAGTGGCTTAAAACAACAACCATTTTATTTGTTCATTGGTCTGTAGGTCAGCAATTAGGGCTGGGCTCAGCAGGTCTCTGCTGGTTTCTTCTGGGGCTTCTTTTGCCTGGGGCCATTCACGGCTACAATCTTCTGGCCCCTCAGGTGTGATCCAGTAGTCTAAGAAGCCTCACTCACATGTAGGGGGGTTGTGCTGGCAGCTGGCTAAGTCACTGTTTCCAGCAGGCTGGCCTGGGTTTCTTCCCATGGTGCAGGAAGAGTTCTCAGCAACAGGAGAGTCAAGCCTAGGCTGCTTCAATCATCTGCTCCTATCAAATTTGCTAATATTCCATTGGCCAAACAAGTCATGTGACCACATCCAGAGTCAGTGTGGGAGGGCACCACCCAAAGGCATCAGTGGAGGGAGGCAGGACCTGTAAAAACAGATCACATAAGTTAAACACCTATATCCTATCTTTCACTGAAAAATGAGATTTACCTGGGAAGGTGTCAGGGCAAACCAGCGCAAACCATTATTGGGAAGAAAATGTGTCAGAGATTTATAGATACGGAGCAGAGATATAAACCTCTTATAGGTCTGTTAGCACCAGAGGAACACGGTGTGTGCGCTGAAGTATTACCGTGACGGTTAAACCAAGCGCGCTTCAAAAATGAGTCTAGGCCTCTACACGGGATCTGCCCAGATATTTGACATGCAGCTGCATTTAAGGCCTTTCCCCAGAGCTTCTAGTAGAGCAGAAGGGGAGGCGTTTACTGGTTAGCTGAGTCAGGTTGGTCATCCCAATCCTGGTAAGCAGGGAGACAATACAGTGACTGATCGTTAAGGGTAACAAGCACTTTCTGAGAGCTGATTCTCAGCCACTATGTGTGGCTGATTTCCTTTAAATCTTGAACAGCTCCATGGGGGTGGGTAGCAATCTTATTTCCACTTATCAAAAGAGACACGTAATATTTAGAAAGCTCACCTTCCCCAGGCTCACGAGGCTCAAACAGAAGGGTTGGGTCTTGAACCCTGTCGGTCTCTAGAGCCTTGGTTATTTATGCTAAGTAATAGCCTGCTACTTACTCCATTGCACAGGACAAATGGATGGGCTCCATGAAATGATGTTGCTCCCAGGCCCCGCCACCTAAGCTTGCAGTCCCTGTTTCGGGCTCTTCCTTCTTGGATCAGGTTCTCTCCCCTGGATTTCACAGCCCTAAATGGGGAATCCAGGAAGGCCTGTGGGATGGCGATGGCTTCCCTAGCTCTTACAACATAAGAATTGTTGATGACCAGGTTGATTGCTTTCTAATTGACCTCTGGGACCCTTTCCCAGTGAGATTAGTCCTGCAGAGAGCACTTTCAGATGGCCATGGCTATTACTCGAGAAAAGTCAAACCTTTTTCTCACTTTGCCCAGCCCTAAGATGAGATCCCTTATGTTTCTCAGCAAAATGGCAGCTGAGCCCATCATATCCAGTCTTCAGGGTATAAAAATCCTCTGCTTATACCAGCACCTTCCCACCAAGCCGTGTAACTGAAGCTCAGAGACTGAGAATGACTACCCTTCAACACATCTTCACAGAGGAGTTCTTCCAATAATACCAATAGGTAGCACTGATGATTACAGTGTGATGAGGGCTGAGAAATGCTATTCTGGAATTAAGTCCATTTCTCTCACATTAATTAAGTTAAAAAAAAAAAGTCATAGCAATAAGTGAATACAGTCCCGGCGTGTCGGTGTTCTAGTCCCAGGTTCCCGCCTCCGCCTCCAGAAAACTCTCTGTCCTCCAACACACCTTGAGCATCGTCCAGATGTTAATTGAGGTTTTTACAAATGAGCCCCACAGATCTTTTTGCTGTCGTCCAGTCATACGTGCTTTGGCAAAGAGGAGTGAAAGAAGCAATAGCACGTGTCAGACAAGTATTCTTACATCCATCTTTGCAGAGGGATTGATTGAGTGGAAGAGAAGGCAGTGTTTAGCTAATTTTGAAGAAGAATGAATATGTTAGATGGTATTCAGTGAAGCAAGATCTGCATAGCATGTAAATTGCATAGAATTATAATGCAGAAAACCCTATGGTGAATGGGTCTAATTTATAGCATTTCCAGAGATAACAACATTCCGTAACAATAACTGGAAGGTTTACTTTCCATTTGATAATTTATAGAAGACACAAATAGGCTAGGGTCTTTTTTTTTTTTTTAAGTAAACCTCTTGGCTCATAAATTGATTTAAAAAACATACTGTGTTAATTTTTTTCTAATTCTGCCCTGAAGTTGTACTCATGTCATCCGGCTCCATTTACAAGATCTCAGTTCATATTTCTGTATTTATAAGATTTGCTGTTCTCCAAAGTGGAAGACATCCTGGAAAAATTAATTATTTAATGAGTTTCAATATTCAGATTTGTGGTAGTTCACTGGGAAATAGCATATAAATTTGGAGGCGCGCTGAAAATGTAACCATGGCTTGATGCAAATTAATAGCCACATGGGCAATGTGCAGCCAGACAAAAAAGGATGAAAAGAATGTCTTCAAAGAAGATGGGACAGAGAGTCTTTTTCACCACGAAGCTTGTTGTTTTGATTCAGTGGCATAATGAAGGTACATGGCAGGAAGGAGGCCTAGATTCGGATGCCAAATCCAGCCTTTAAAGTGTTGCTCAGAAGCAGAAATGGGGAAGAGGGTATCTGGAATGCTGTTCAAGTAAGATATGCAGGGCACAGACTGTGGCCTCAAGAAATGAAATGTCCAGTGTCATGGATAAACGTCTCACAAATATGAGACAGGATGTGCTGTAGGTTTGGCCTTGATAGGGTTGGTGGTTGTGCAGCCTCATGAATGTGCTAAATGCCACTAAATTGTATACTTTAAGATGTGAATTTTGCCTGAATTTTGAAAAAATGTGCTGGGAAGAGACACACAAGAAGAATGGAGGAAAGCCACATCCTTGGAAATCTTTGCCCGTCATCTCTGGAGACAAGAAAGTTAATGCTCAGAAAGGAAGGGGCATTTGGGGTTCCAAGACACCTGTGTGAATACCTCAGCTGTTTTGTGTTTGACCCGTGCACCTGTGGTATTTTGAAGACTCTACCATTCTCTGGCCGTTCTGGGTGAGGACACAAGTCTGTGAAGACTGGAAAGGTGTTTGCCTACCTTGTGGGAGCGAGGAACCAAAATACTAGTGTATAGGGGGAAAGGACAGTAGATTTAAGCCCACTCTGCTCCAACTAACTGTGTGGCCTTAGGCAAGTTAATTAACCTCTCTGAAATTCTGTTTCCTCACTGGCAAATTGGGGATCATAAAAATTACCTCAGATGGTCTTAGAAAAGTTTACTACTGAATGCAAAGTGTCTGGCACAGAGGAGACACTAATAAATTATAGTAGCATTCTGTCCTGGCCCATCTCCCAACCCCCCCCACCTTGCCCCCCTGACTTGGCTAGAACTTCCTGTCATAGAAGTCATTTCCTACAATGTCGCAACAATGCTGGCCACAGTTAAACTGGTCTATAACCTTGGGGTGAGGGCCTTAGAAGGAACAGGGTTTGGGGCCAGAAATGAAGAAAGGCCCTCCTTTTCTAGGCCCCCTTCCGTAGCACAATGAGGAATGTCAAGAGCATTACCATAGAAACAAAAAATGTTAGAATTGGCTCTTGGAGATCATTTAATCTCACCTCCTCATTTCATCGATGAGGGGCTGAGGCCCTTGAGAGGGAGGGATAGTCCGATGAACCTTACTTCCTGACCATCCCTCTATTTGGTTCCTATTAGGGAACATGCTGGATGTTCTCCATTTGTCCATTCAGATCCACTCTCCGTCCTTCCCCCACCTCCTCCCTGGCCTGGGGGCTCACCTCAGGCATATGGATTATTATATCAACAGGTTTGCCTGCCCTCTGGTTTCTAGTTACATGTGGCTAATGGGAAGCACCAGAAGTAGTTCAGAGTACAGGAATATTCTGAATATTCTGAAGTCAGAATATTGATAACCTGAGATCTCTTCCTACCAGGTAACCAACCACAGGTGGTACGTGACCCTCCACCAAATGTCATGGCTTCTGCCCAGCAGCCCTCTGTAGCACAGCTCTTCCGGGTCTGCTCTGTACTCCCTCCTTTGCCAATTCATGACTCATGTTGGAAGGTAGTAGCGGTTCCCGAAGTTGCCACCCTTGGGTGTCCCTTGTTAGTTTCCCTAAACCCCGCTCACACTTTTGTAAATAACTCCATTTTTAAGTTTTCCTCAGGTATGCAGTTTGAATCTGTCCCTCACACAGACCCTGGCTGATAGAAGGGGGAACCCCTTTCTCCTGGCATCATATTTTTTTTGCCAAAGGTCCTCCTCTAGGGCCGGGGGTGGGGGTGGGGGGCAAGCCACATCCAGCCCCTGAGCTAAGAATGGTTTTAACGTTCTTAAATATGGTTGAAAATAAATAAAAAAGAAGAACATTTTGTGATACATGAAAATTCTAAGTCCATAAAAAAGTTTTATTGGAACACAGCTTTCATAGTCTCCTGGCAGAACCATGTAGTTGCAGCAGAGACCAAATGCCCTGCAAAGTGTAAAACATTGACTCTGCAGCCCTTGAGAGGGAAAATGTGAGACCCTGGCTCTAGATATCCTGGCCTTTCCCTCCAACTTCCAGTCGATAGCCAAATCTTTTGTTTGGGTAGAGCCAATCCATTAAAAACTGTAAGATGTCATCCCCTTTTCTTTCTTCTCTGGCCCAAGCCCAAAGGCCCAGTCTGGAAAAGGGAGAATAGCAGAGTCCAGAGAGTTTGAGAAAGCTCTTCTGGTAACAGATTTAAAACCCCATTCTCTGATGGGCTCTCTCTTGTTTGACCCACGTATCCATCTCTCAATTTGTTCTGAACTCAGGAGGGAAGAGGGTATGATTTCTTGACTCCTTAGAATTCTAGAAATCCCTTTCTCCCCAACCTTAGCCCCTTAGTTTGAACACCCATCATCCCTCATCAGGATCACTAAAATATCCCCCTCTCTGGCTTCCTTGCCTCTAGCATCACCTTCTTCCAATCCAGACAGCCAATGTGATCTTTCTAAAACACAAATCTGACCCTGTACCTTCTCTACTGTGGAGACTGATTTCATGCTTCTCTCTCCTCATGTCCCCAGATAGTGCTCTTCTCACATTGACTCTAGGCCTTGGCCTGTGGCTTGCTTTGGGCCAACGGAATAATAACAAACTTGATACAAGCAGAGACTTGAAAAAGCACTTGCATGTGTTTCCTCCTCTCTTGGACCTCTGCTAGTGCCACAAGAGCACGCCCACACTGGCCTGCCGAGGGACATGGGAGACACGTGTACTAAAGCCTTGTTGTCCCAGTAGGGCCGTCCTTAGATGAGACAGGCCCCAGCCAACCTGCTGGCTACCTACGAATGCATTGTGAGCTCAGCCCAGAGCAGCAGAACTGCATCAGCAGCAAACAGACTTGTTAAAAACAATCAAAAGTTGTTTTAAGTCTCTAAGCTGCGGGGTGTTTTGGTATTCAGCAGTAGCTAACTGATACACCTATTTAATACTCTTCCGTGCCTCTAATCCCCTCTGCAACAAAGCCAGAATTCCTTAACTCAATGACCATCTTCCTGAGATCCTTTTAGGCTAACCAGCCCACTCCTAGGCTGTGCAGCCATCACTGTAAAAACTGGTTCTCAACACCCTTGCTGGCTTCACCGCCTGCATCTTGGACTCTGTGCCATGCTCTCTCTTTCCTGAGAAGTTACTGGTTTGCTCTGTTCTGGTTGTCTCCCAGACTGGGCTGACCCTGGTTTTCCTCTTTGACTAACTTACACATGCCCTTTAGTGTTCTCTAAACTTTGAGTCATGACCCACTGGGTCAAAAGTTGAGAGAGTCATGACTAGCATTTTTAAAAGTGGAGTAGGAAAGAAATGAGGACAGGATAAGTGGTGCATTCTAAGAGTACATTTTCAGCGTGTATGTATTGGTTTGTTATATAATTTTTTTTCCTGTGAGACATAGGCAAAACAAGTTTGAAAACACACTGCTTTAAAACCTGTCTTCTTCTGCTGCTCTGAGTAAATACGGCCCAAATGCCCCGGGTCCTCATGCTATTCCAGGACTTGCATCTTTCCCAAGAACTTGCCCATTCTCCCTTGACCTCATCCACCTCTCCATGTCCTTGCCCTCTGCTCTCCAGTATGCCCCACCACGCTGAATCACCAGCTATGCCTTTGCAATTTGGTATTTCCCCCACCAATAACAATCTTACCTCCCTTAGTTTTCTGGAAAGTTCCTATTTTGTAGGGGGTGCTATAAGTGCATCCTCCATTATTTGATGTTCAGTGGGCACATTTTTTTCAGCTGTTCAAGTAGCACATTCTGTGGAAGGCCTCTCCTTTCCCTCCTCTGCCCCCAATTCCATTCCTACTCACACACCAGACTTGATGATACATCAGAGCTTATGAACATTCTCTCTAAAACCTCACTTCTGTTTCCCATGTTTTCACTGGAGAATCGCCTGTGCTCCCAGAGCACTGGTGGTGCAGCTGTCACAACCTTTAGCCATCACCAAATTATAATTGATGAGTTCATGTGTATATTTTCCACACAAGGTGGGAGCTCCTTATAAGGCCCGAGTCCTTTTCATCTTTGTATCGCCAGCACCTAGCGCAGGGCCTGGGATCAGTGTGAGCTGGCACTCAGTTCAAATTGCAATTGTCCCCTCCTATAGTTTGGAGTGCACTGGTGTCCTGTGGGAATGAGATAGAGGGCCACCTGGTCTCTGGGGGAAGGTCTCCAACCCTCAAGGAAACAGGTTGGAGGGGCCAAATGCCCATGGCGTTGGGACTCCCACTGAGATGGGGGAGCTACTAACCAAGGCCACTTAGGAATTCAAGCGGCCATGTTCCCCAGCCCTTGAAAACCAAAGGGAAACCCCAAAGCCCAAACCCACACGGTGTGAGGAAGCAAGAAAACACCCGATGGTCTCTCCTGGAGGGTTTTGTATGCCACAACACAGAAGATGAATAAAGGAGCTCAGGAAGCAATCAGAGATAAGAAAAATCCCATGAAAAGGCACAGAACCCTCAGGGCTGGAAGAGAAGGGGCCCTTCGCAGACATCAGGAGGGAGGGAGGAGATAAGAGCTGGTACTCACCCGAAGAGGTGTGGTCCAGGGGCCCAGATGAACAGAGGCACGTTCCTCACAGATGCTCTGAAGGAACAGAAGTGAACGGGGGCGCAAAGCTTCAGAGAGGCCAGGGGGAGTCGTTTGGTTCCACAGAAAGCACACTCTGAAGGAAACTCACATGCAGTTGTTGCTCCATGCTGCATTCACACAGGTGCCGTCGGGGGACCTCTTGTCCCAGATACCAGGTTTCCAATAAAGGGCTGGGTCGCGGCCATCGTTACTTAACCACAGGCACAATGGATGGCTGCCAGGTAGCTGGTGGAGAGGGTTAGCCCAGGAGGCTTTGGAAAGTTCACCCTAAGTCCTTCCAGGGGAATTCCTTTACTCTGGGGGTGGTTTATAAACAAGGCCAGCAGCTAGCACAGGGCCTGGCACTTTTGGAGTCAGTGAATCATTGTATGGCTCTCTCTTCCTAAAGCAACCAAGTCGTTTTGGTTTGTAAGAATAGCACTTCCCGAAATAGCCAGGATGTCTTTGGAAGACCATACTGACCTGGCGCTGGGGTGGGGGGTGGGGACTGGGGGAGAGTGGAAATTGACAAAGGAGGTGGAGGGAAGAAGGGAGAGAGGAAGGAAAAGTTCATCCCTCTTGCAGGCCACATTCAGGCCCATTTCAAGGAGAAAAATCTCTGTGTGAAGGTATCCCACAGCCAATCCACTCAGTCAGGTTCTAAGGAAAAGAGAGGAGACAGGTGAGACCCAGAGCTAGAAAGGGTGGGAGCGTTTTTTTGGCCTCAGAATTCACAATGAGGTAAGTCTGAAAGCACAGGAGATCGCTGTCAGTTTCTTGTAGCAGAGCCAACTTCCTGCTTTTTTAATGGCTTGGATCATCAACTCGGGAAATGCGGGGATTTGAACCAGATGATGAATCAATTACCTCCATGAGATAAAATACCCAAACTCCATGAGCGCATCAGGAAACAGCAACAAGAAAAAGACGCCGTCGGCCGTCTTCTGAAAAGCAGTCTGAGCAAATCCACTGATAGGAGTCTCCTTAAGAGAGCCCAGGGGCTAAGCCGATCCCTCCCACTCCCAGCTCCCAGTAGTGCACCCCTGAAGGCTGTTAGCTGTTACATTGCCCGTGGGCTGATACCCCAGTGCCCGGGGGCACATTAATAAAAATAAGAAAAGATCCTGGGGAGAAATGTCGAGAGGGAAGGGGTCACTCAGGTAACCAAGGGCTAGACAGGTTGACTTGGGACAGATAGGAAGGAACAGGGACAGAAAGTAAGAACACGCTGGAGTGTGGAGCTGCTCCATACGTAGGCTGCTGAAAGCAACTTCTTCATCTTGGGTGAGTCATTTGTTGACTATAGCCTTTAAAGTTGGTCCATAATATCCCCAGCCAGCCCCTGGGGGGAAAAGCTCTCAAGTAATTCAAGGAGCTAAAAAAAGAACAGGACTATTACAGGACAATAATTTCAGAATTAGATAGCACCTACAGAGGGAAGAGATCTTTCGATTCTGAGTCATCGTGTTTGCGCCTTTAACGCAGTTTGGTATATAAAACCTAATATGAGTTATGTTGGTACATATATGAGTTGTGTTGCTAGATAACTATGTAGGTACAGGTCCTGGCACTCTGTAGGCTGTGCTTGGTTCCTCACTCTCTTGTCCCTAGCCAGAGAGTTAGCCATTTAGATCCTACCTACAAGCTAAGCCCTTACTTTTGTTCGTATGACCAGTCCTGACCTCAGACAGTTGGTATTTCTGGAGCTCGTATTTGTTGAGTACCTACTATGTGCCAGGCTCTAAACACAAATATGCACATATTTGTGGAGTACCTATTTGTGCCAGGCTCCATACAAGGTAGAGAGGACACGGTGGTAAATCAGACAATCTCGCTTTATGGAGCAAACCATCAGGTCATCTGACTGTAAGTCCAGCTTTGGCCTGATCCTCCCACTTGGATAACACCATGGCATCTCCTTGGATTGCTGGTGGGTTTCTACCTCAAGAACTCTCTGCCTGAGACATTGTTTAGATCACCTGCCTGCTAGTTTAGCTTTTCTAGGACTGAGCCCAACAGTCCCACTAACTGCATTCTGCAGCCCCACTCACTGCATCCAAGCCCAAACAGGTGTGGAGTGCCAGCAGTCACGGTCCTCAGCAACCAGGCATGGGACCAGTAGAGAGGCGGAATCAAGCAACAGCTACCAGATATTCCCTCCCATGGGTGAGAAGGGCCTGGACAGAGAAAGCAGGCGGTGAGTGTGGAGGGAAGAGCTGGTGGCCCAATTAGTGTCTTAGCCTCATTTCAGAAATCACAGGGAAGGCAGTGGGGAAAGCCATATAGAGGAGGTGGATAGGGAGGTGGCCATTTCTTTACCTGCATGTAACCAGTGCCCCAGACAGCTGGTTGGGTTCTCCGAGATGAGGGGGCTTAGCAAGAGGTATGCAAAGTACCCATCACTGGGGTTCTTGTCCTTGGAAGAAAAGCTAAAATCTTAGGCCATGCACATGAACACCAAGACCTACAGATCAGGAAATATCTCCTGGAGGGGCGCCTGGGTGGCTCAGTTGGTCAAGTGTCTGCCTTTGGCTCGGGTCATGATGTCATGGGTCCTGGGATCAAGTTTGTGTTGGGCTCTCTGCTCAGTTGAGAGTCTGCTTCTCCCTCTCCCTCTGCCACTCGGCCCACTTGTGCTCTCTGTCTCTCTGTCAAAGAAATAAATAAAATATTAAAAAAAAAAAAACGAGGAAATGTCTCATGGAGAAGAAAGATCCCAGAAAGACCTATAAGGACAAGTTAGGGGCAGTTGTCTTGTAGACTCTGCCCAGCCCCGAATCTTGCCTTTCTCCAGTTGGCCTTGTCTCTCACATTCAGACCTGATTTTCTAAAACACAGCTTTTGTCTGGCCACTCTCTGTTCAGGCTCTTGGTCAAATGCTTGTAACGAGGCATTTGTATCTTCAGCTGTCCAACCTAGCAGGTGTCACAAAGCCTCCAGGACAGGGCAGCATGGTGCCGCCGAAGCTGAGGTCAAGGGTACTGCAGAGAGGTTTATGAGAGGGAAATTGAAAATAGCTTTATTTTGTGCCTGGAAGGCTGTTGGAGACTTTTAAGTGAAGCATTTTCATAGTAGTTTTGAGAATGGATGACCGATTATGAGATACTGCTAGAAAGAAGAGAGCAGGAACAGGGTTTCGATTAGCTGAAGAGGAAAGAATGAATGCTTTGTGTTTGAGGGAGTGACCTGTGATCAGTATTTTTTTCACACCCTAATTTGTCTACCTGATATTGATTCACTTATTCTACACATATTCGTTGAATACCTACTATGTGCAAGTCTCCATACAAGGTAGAGAGGACACCGTGGTAAATCAGACATACATGGTTCTGCCTTCAGGAATTACAAAGGAATGATGAGTGTGACATATAGCTTGTTACATGAATGTGTACAAGGGACACCTAACCTTGGCTCTGGAATCCCCTAGGTCTCTAGCCAGATTGGTTTCTTTCCATTTCTCTCCATGTGTCCCACATATTCCTGACTTCAGGTATGGGATTATATTTTCACTGAGCCTACGTAGGGCCTATTGATTCTTTAAGGTCTATCTTGTGTCTCAAATTCTTCCTGAAGAGATTTCTAGTGAAGATGGCATGTAAGTTAACACTTCGGTCCATACCCTGTCCTAGGGCTCCAAACACATTAACAGTGGGAGACAAAAATATGTTAAGAGAAATCGAAATACAAATGGCCATGCACAAAAACTAAATAAAAAATTTTATTGATCAAACTATGAGCAAGGCTGAAACCATTGGGTGCTAAGTGTGAACACAGGCACAGCCTGCAAAGTGTTAATATCTGGTGTGGAGATGGGGACCAAATATATCCTGTGAGAGGCAGGGAACAGAGCCAGTTTTACCAAGTGAATCCAGTGCTTCTGTGGACTTCACCACCTTGAAAGGAAGACAAAGAAAGGATTCACTGGACCCTTGCCTGGAGCAGTGGAGGCCATGAAGCTGACCTCAAGTACTTCTGAGCAGCTAGGAAGGAAGGAAGGGAGGGAAGAAGGAAAAGGAGAGGAGAGGAGGGGAGAGAAGAGAAAAAAGGAAAGGAAAAAGGAAAGGAAAGTTGTAGAGAAGGAAAGAAGGAAAAAGAAATCTACACTGGGACCTGGGGGGCCGGGTTAAAGTAACTACAACATTCTGAGAGCCTGGGGGAATAAAGAGAGAGAAACAATAAAACCTAACCATGATGAGCCTTCCAACCAAAATTCCAAAACACATGGAGAAAACTGAGATTAAAGATGTAAGTAACTAGGAGATAAATTGACTCCAGATGAGATGGAATGGAAAAGATTAATATAAAAAGTCTTTTAAAAGGTATGTTTAAGATCCTTAAAGAGATAAAGGGGAGAAGAGCATTCATAAAAAACAAGAACAAGAAATGCTGAAACAAAACAGACAAAAAACAGGTGGATATAAAAACATAACTAAATGGAAATCCTGGGAACAACAAATGGATTTGTTGAAATAAAAATCAGAATGAATGGGGTAAACCCTAGACTGGACGTACTTGAACACAAAATTAAAGAACTAGAAAATACTATTGAGAAACTCACCCAGAACACAGCATGGAATGATAAGGAGATTAAAACTATGCACTCCCAAGGCAAACCAAGAAAGAGACTGTTAACCATAGAGAACGAGCTGATGGCGACCAGAGGGGATGGAGCGGGACGATGGGTGAAACCGGTGATGGGGGGCACCTGGGTGGCTCAGTGGGTTAAAGCCTCTGCTTTCGGCTCAGGTCATGATCTCAGCGTCCTGGGATCGAGGCCCGCATCGGGCTCTCTGCTCAGCAGGGAGCCTGCTTCCTCCTCTCCCTGTCTCTCTGCCTCCTTGTAATCTCTCTCTCTGTGTGTCAAATAAATAAATAAAATCTTTAAAAAAAAAAAAAAAAAAAAAAAAAAAAAAAAAAGAAACCGGTGATGGGGATTGAGGAGGGCGCTTGCCGTGATGAGCACCAGGTGTTCGATGGAAGTGTGTAATCACTATATTGACTGTACTGTACACCTGAAGCTAATGTTACACTGTATGTTAACTAACTGGAATTCATATAAAAACTTTTTTAAAAATATGAGATGCCAGATAGAAAACACAGAAAGTAGATAGAAAGACTCCAATGTGGTCCTCATAGGAATTCCCAAAAAAGAGAATAAGGAGTGGCAGATAAGACATATTTGTGGAGACTGTGGCTGATAATCTTCTGGACTTGAAGACCAGTAAAAATATACAACTAATGCTGAACAGGATAGATTACTTTGTAAAGCCTATCCTTGTACATGACCTATCTCCTTACTAACTCCATGACTTCATCTCTTGTTACATTCTTCCTTGCTCACTCTGCTTTAGCCATACTGCTTTGTTAATCCTTGAACAAGACAAGCCCACTCCTACCTTAGAGCCTCTGCACATGCTCTTTCTCTATTTGAAATGCTTTGCCCCAAGATAATCTTTATGGCTGATTCTCCCATTCTCTTTAAATTTCCCTTGAAATGTTACCATATCACAGACACTTTCCCTGATAGAAGCAAGTAAGTATTTGCTTAGGAAATGAATGACTGAATGGGTAGGTGGATGAATACTATCTATCGCTACCTTACCTACCCACATGTCCATGGTACTTAGCATAGTGCTGGGTATATGAATAAATGTCCAGCTTAGTTTGGATGAAAAAAATCCACGTAAAGCCCTGTTTATGTCCTAAAAGCTGACGTCACTGTGTGCACATATGAATTTATATTTTATGACAGTTATGTTCGATCTATTTCCCCTAAAAGTTTCACTTTTATAATACGACAATTAAATTATGGCATTATAAAGCTTAATGTGGCTTTAAAGCTCATTAGCTAAAACTTCCATGTTTTACATGTGAAAAAATGGCGGCCAAGAGAGGTAAAATGGACTCATAGCCAACAGTTTAACAGAACCAAAACCAAAAGTCAGTCTCTTGACTCTGAGTCCAGTGTCCTTTTTACCATGCTGCATGTCTTCTTTATCCTCCTTGCAGTCTGAGAAATTGGGTCATAAATAATCCTATTCCCCCAACGAACATATTCTTAACCTCTACAAACACATGTTGTTTCCAGGTAACAATAGATTACGGTTACCTGCTTTGGAGAAGTTGAGGCTTCCAGGTGCCACTTCATTAAAAATGTAATTTTTACGTGTTTTTATTTCTACAGCTTCTTGTCATTAAGAGCCTATAATTAAAATAATTAGAAGAAGAATCTTGCCTGTTAATCAGTCTACATTTCAATAAAGCATTTTAAAATTCACAGTCCAAAGCTGTTACCTTATTATTTAAGCATGAGTTCTATTATATAAATTGTCACCACAGCACAGCCAACCAGTTATTTATAGAAAAAAATCTGTTAGCTTTTCCTTGGTAAACCAATGTCACTCCATGCTGAAGTTATTGAAGAAATTATAGAGAGACGGAAGATGGGTGGGTTGGCATCCCCCCCAGTGTATCTGGGCTCTGGAAGATTTCCAAAGCCTCTTTTGGATGCAGTGTACGTCAAGAGGGTTGAGAAGAAACACAGTTTTGCAGCCGCAGTGAGAATTCATGGTGCTAAATTTTGGGTGTCATGCATACATATATATACACACAGACATATGTATGTGGTGATAGTGATGAAAAGATTTTTTTAAGCTGCTATAATTCAGGAAGGTTGCATTCCAATGGTACAACTGGGTTTGAGACACTAAAAAGCAATGATAATTATAATTGCTGTAACCGATTTCTCATTGTATGTATTCTGTTCTCTATTTACTGTAAGCCTGTCCATTTAGTCCTCCAGAAGCCTTGTGCTAGTGCATTTCTATAGGACTACTCTATTTGTGTTGCCCATAATGGTGAGCTTTGCATGACCTAAGAGAGTCTGGGCTGAAAGACCGCTAGAGCTCACACACAGGGTATAGAACTGATGCTGTATGTTTATTTTATGACCCTGCTAACCCCACTAAGCACACACTTCCTTGAGGTCCTGTAAACAATGGCTTCTTTCCAGAAGCAAGACCATAATACAACTAATAAGAATTAAATTCCATGTCTTAATAAATAAATAATAATATTTTTAACAGGCAGCATGAGATAAACAGCCCAGTTGGGATTTTAAAACATTTTTTAAAGATTTTATTTATTTATTTGACACAGAGAGAGAGAGATTACAAGTAGGCAGAGAGGCAGACAGAGAGAGAGGAGGAAGCAGGCTCCCTGCTGAGCAGAGAGCCTGATGTGGGGCTCGATTCCAGGACCTTGAGATCATGACCTGAGCTGAAGGCAGAAGTTTAACCCACTGAGCCACCCAGGCGCCCTTTAAAGCATTTTAAAAAAATTATAAATTTCTCCCTCTAGCTCTGGAGAAGGAGCTTTATGACAAATTTGAGGAGTTGGTAGAGATAGGAAAACGTGGAACAATTGACCTCTTTCTGTGGCTGATAGACTTTAAGATGTACCCCCCCCACTTCCTATTCTCCACATCCTCATGTGACCCCCTCTCCTTGAGTGTGGGCAGGACCTGTGACTTGCTTCTGAGCAACAGAATGTGGCAAAGGTGGTGGAATGTCTATTGTGATCGCATTGTGTAAGATTGTAATTTCTGTCTCGCCTGCAGGCACTCTCTCAGTGGCTTTGATCAAGTACACTGCCACAGGAGAGGTCCATGTAGCAGGAAACTAAGGGCAGCCTCTGACTGATAGAGGCCCTCAGGAGGTGAGACCCTCAGTCTAACAACCTGCGAGTAACTGAATGCCACCAACATCTATGTGAACTTAGACACGGACCCTTCCCCAGTCAAGCCCCAGTTGAAACCCCAACCCTGGCTGATCACCTGATTGCAGTCTTGTTGGAAACTTTGAAGTAGAGGATCCAACTAAGTCATGCCAGATTCTTGACTCACAGATAATGTGTGCATTGTTTTCAGCCCCTAAGTTTGTAGTAATTTGTTATATAGCGATACATAACTATTGTATACCTCAAGGATAAAAGGGCTGGGGGGTGTTTCACATTCTGAAGAAAGAGGGAGAAGATGTAGAAAATTGAAAGGAGTCTGGGCACAGATACCAGAGGGCCCTGGGTTTGAGTCCCTGCTATGCCATTCAGTGTCTGCGTGACCTAGAATTAGTCCCATGTCTTCTCCAAGCCTCAGTTTCCATATCTCTAATATGAAGATAATATTTTATTGCCTCATCCGGCTCTTTGCAGAAGTACACCAAATAGAGTATTTAGTAGATATAGTAAGCCAGATATATAGTATATCCGGCAGATGAAATGTTTAATAAATGCTACTTATCACCATAGACTTCTACTGGAACGATTACAGCATGATACAGCTAGCCAGGTTGGTGTGTATGTGTGTGTGTGTGTGTGTGTGTGTGTGTGTGTGTGTGTGTGTGTGTTTTAAGATTTATTTATTTATTTGACAGACACACACACACACACACACACACACACACACACACACACACACAGCCAGAGAGGGAACACAAGTAGGGGGAGTTGGAGAGGGAGAAGAAGGCTTCCTGCCAAGCAGGGAGCCCAATGTGGCCCTCAATCCCAGGAACCTGGGATCATGACCTGAGCCGAAGGCAGATGCTTAACGACTGAGCCACCCAGGTGCCCCGCCATGTTGGTTTTGCTAGCTTTTTTGCTCCCTCCAGCTGGGACCTTATATATTTCAGAGAGGCTGAGAGGCCTTCCATTCAGTCCTGAAAAGGTTTTATTCTCATGGGTATTATAAACGTTCTCTTCTCCGTATGTGACATGATTATCTAATTCCTTTTTGTCTGAAGCAAAACTAGGGAGATATGGGAATTATGGGGTATTAAGACTCCTTTTTCAAATAAGGAAACAGATGACATTCCCTCAGTGACATGAATATCTGACCTCAGCCCTGGTACACGAGGCAGCTCTGCACAGAGGGGAGGCTTCATTAGCCGGCTAAGAGCACCGAGCTGTCAGTCACAAATTTCCAGCAGCCTTTTGGTTTCTTTGTTGACAATAACATTCGAAATTGCAAAATTTATATCCTCCACTTAAATGGTGTGAGTAAACGCAATAGTAAAACACCTTGGTCTGCAAGGCAAAGGTTTCTTAGACTCTGCTGGGGCTACACCTATCTGACAAAAGGGAAGCTGTAATTTTGTTTGAGCGCCCTGCCCTGGTGACTCATGATCAGTGGAACTTTATACTTAAAAGTGGTCCATTTAGGAAACCCAGGAAAAAAGAGATCTGCTTTGTAACCATGGGATGGATATCTGGAGGGCAGGAGGGCAGGGTTGATACTTTTTCAAGGAGAGCGCATCCTTTACCCTCACGGAGAATTATAGGAAGGTGTTCTTTTCCATACCCAACTTGTCTCTCCTTTTCTTACTAAAACAGAACAAAACAAAGCAAAAATGTATCCTATACTACATTTCCCTCCTGTCTGAGCAATCAGCTACCTAGTACAATGCTCAGACTTGTCCCCTCTGTTCCAAAGTATATTGTAATTCAAAAGATTTGCTTATGATGCCCTATTAGTGGAGCTAAGAAACCTAACATTTCATCGAGCACTTGCTTGGGGCAGTGCTTGGCATATACTCATTCGTTCAATCTTCATGGTAACTCCACAGAGAAATGGAAGCCTGGAGAGGTTCTATGACTTGCTAAGGGCCATACAGCTCGATGGAGTTAGGAATCAAACACAGTTCTCTGAATTCAAAGTCCACACTCCAGCTGCCCATGAACACCACCGTGTATCTTCCACAAATGCTTGTTTCTCGGTACTCATCCTCTAAAGCAGTGCAACCAAGGAAACGGGGAGGAAAAAGTTTTACAAGTGGATCATTAGATTTAACTGCAGTTGATGGAGCAGACTAACTCACACCTTGGTTCTCAGAGGCGTGTGTGCTGACTTTGGGGGAAAAAGCCCCAGGTATTGGTCCCTCCCTGCTGGGCACATACAGTAAACATAATGCTGAGCTCTCTGCTCTTGCCCTCTGACTGGAACGTTCAAAAGTGAGTGTGTTCTTAGTAGAAAGCGATCACTTTGACTCCCATTTATTATAAATATAGTCTTTATTATTATTATCATGTTCAGTTAGCCACTATATAGTACATAATTAATTCTTGTTGTAGTGTTCAATGATTCATTAGTTAAGAATAACACCCAGTGCCCCTCACAGCACGTGCCCTCCTCAATACCCACCCCAATACCCTGTTACTGCCTCCCTGCACCCTCCTGCCCTCTGATACCCCCAGATTGTTTCTCATGGTCCACAGTCTTTCATGGTTCATCTCCCTCTCTGTTTTCTCCCCCTTTGGATTTCCCTCCCTTCCCCTGTGGTCCTCCATGCTATTGCTTACATTCCACATATGAGTGAAATCATATGATAATTGTCTTTCTCTGCTTCACTTACTTCACTTAACATAATCTCCTTCAGTTCCGTCCATGTCGATGCAAATGGTGGGTATTCATCGTTTCTGATGACTGAGTAGTATTCCATTGTGTGTATAGACACCACATCTTCTTTATCCATTCATCTGTTGAAGGGCGTCTCAGCTCCTTCCACAGTTTGGCTATTGTGGACATTGGTACTATAAACATTGGGGTGCACATGCCCCTTCTTTTCACCACGTCTGCATCTTGGGGGTAAATACCTAGTAGTGCAATTGCTGGGTTGTAGGGTAGCTCTATTCTTAACATCTTGAGGAACCTCCGTGCTGTTTCCCAGAATGGCTGTACCAGCTTATATTCCCACCAACAGTGTAAGAGGGTTCCCCTTTCTCCACATCCTCACCAACTTTTGTTGTTTCCTGTTTTGTTAATTTTTGCCATTCTAACTGGTGTAAGGTGGTATCTCATTGTGGTTTTGATCTGTATTTCCCTGATGGCTAGTGATGTTGAGCATTTTTTCATGTGTCTGTTAGCCATTTGTATGTCTTTTTTGGAGAAGTGTCTGTTCATGTCTTCTGCCCATTTTTGGACTGGGTCATTAGTTTTTGAGCGTTGAGTTTGAGAAGTTCTTTATAGATCTTGGATATCAGCCCTTTAACCATAACGTCATTTGCAAATATCTTCTCCCATTCTGTGGGTTGCCTCTTTGTTTTGTTTACTGTTTTCTTTGGAGACAAATGGATAAAGAAGATGTGGTGTCTATACACACAATGGAATACTACTCAGTCATCAGAAACGATGAATACCCACCATTTGCATCAACATGGATGGAACTGAAGGGGATTATGTTAAGTGAAGTAAGTCAAGCAGAGAAAGACAATTATCATATGATTTCACTCATATGTGGAATGTAAGCAATAGCATGGAGGACCACAGGGGAAGGGAGGGAAATCCAAAGGGGGAGAAATCAGAAAAAAAAGCAGCTTTTTATTTTGATCAAGTCCCAATAGTTCATTTTTGCTTTTGTTTCACTTGCCTTTGGAGATGTGTCTCGAAAGAAGTTGCTGTGGCTGATGTCGAAGAGGTAACTGCCTATGTTCTCCTCTAAGATTTTGATGAATTCCTGTCTCACTTTGAGGTCTTTCATCCATTTTGAGTTTATCTTCACGCATGGTGTAAGACAATGGCCAAGTTTCATTCTTTTATATATAGCTGTCCAATTTTCCCAACACCATTTATTGAAGAGACGGTCTTTTTTTCCATTGGATATTTTTTCCTGATTATATATTCTTATGCGAAATTTATTAGTCACTATAAAAGAAACCACTTAAGAGGCAGGGCTGTTGAATAGCTGTACCTCCACCAGCTTCTGAAAAATTACATAACCCCTGTGAGCAGCATTGTCAATAAGCAGCTTTAAAATAGTTTGTATTTTCTTATTTTCCTTTAGAATCACTGTGATCCACGAGCCTTCCAAAGCCTAATCTAGCCAAAGCATCAGTAATAAATCATAAATATTTATAGCATTTAATCATGAGGCAGCCAAAGAACTAAAGAAATGTTATATTATTCAGCAGCTCATTAAGCACCCAGCATGCTTTTAATCCAATGGCGAGATCTGTGAATGGTGTCTTCTGGCCCCGGTTGTCTTGCCTCTCTTCTGTAGGAAGAAATCACGAATGCTCGCGGATGCTTAAATTGTAGCAGGTGTGGACTGAAGTCAATTAGACAACACCATCCCCCATGTCCCAGAAATGTATAATTTAACTGAACAACCAAACGTATCCTCCCTGCCATCCCATTACAGAGGGAAGAAGGCAATGGCAGGGTGGGGTAGGGGTGAGAGAGAAAGACAGACAATTACCGAGCCCTCCTGTGCGCTAGGCAATAATAGTCAGGACACCACATTTACATTATTAATGACTCTATTTCACTTCGATTCCCATAGTCCCTCTGTTTTATTATTCCTGAAAAGAAAATACAGATATATTACGCAGTATACAAGAAGAACTAATAATAATATCTGTTCAAATGTGGGGTAGGGGCTCCCTTTGGAGAGCAGAGTCTTATCACTGGCAGTGTTCAAGCAGAGATGGGATGCCCTTCTGTTGTGGGTTTTGAAGAGGGGATTTCTTATCAGAAAAGATGACCAGGATCACTACTATGGCAGACAAGGAAGCAAACCTCCTTTTCCTTCTCTGCAGGAAAGACTGGGGCGCAGCTTTTCTGCACGCGTTGGAGAGAGCAGGGACCACATGACCCAGTTCTGGCCAGTGAGATGTTTGCAGAAGGGGAGGGGTGGGAGAGGCTCTTGAGATAAGGTTTTAAAAAAGAGTCATAAGAACCCTCTTTCACTGCAGGTGGGAATGTAAAGTGGTGCAGCCACTCTGGAAAACAGTGTGGCAGTTCCTCGAAAAGCTAAAATGTGGGGTGCCTGGGTGGCTTAGTCGGTTAAGGGTCTCCTTGTGGTTCAGGTCATGATTCCAGGGTCCTGGGATCCAGCCCTGCATCAGGCTCCCTGTTCACCAGGGAGTCTGCTTCTACCTCTCTCTCTGTCCTTCCCTCCAGCTCCTGCTCGCTCTGACTCTCTCTCAATTAAATAAATAAAATCTTAAAAAAAAAATGCTAAAACACAGTTACCATGTGCTTACATAAAAACTTGTACACAAATATTCATAGCAGTATTATTCAGTATAGTGCAAAGTGGAAACAATCCAAACATCCATATAACCCTGTATTATATCCATATAGTGGAATATTATTCGGTGATAAAAAAGAATGGAGTACTGATTCTTCCCTTTAGTGGCTGAACCTTGAAAATATTATGCTAAGTGAAAGAAACCAGACACAAAAGGCCACGTATGGTTCCATTTATATGAAATGTCCAGAAGAGGCCCAGAGAAAGAAAAGGGATAGTGGTTGCCAGGGGCTAGAGGAAGGGGCAGGAGATGCAGATCGGCTTCTAATGGGTACAGGTTTCTTTTGGAAATGATGGAAAGGTTCTGGACTTAGATAGTGGTGATGATTGTACAACCTTCTGAATATACTAAAAACCACTGATTTATATACTTTAAAGGGGTGAATTTCATGGCATGTTAATTAAATCTCTTTCAAAAAAGAAAAAAAGAGGGGCACCTGGGTGGCTCAGTTGGTTAAGCATCTGACTCTTGATTTCGGCTCAGGTCATGAGATTTAGCCCCGCATCGAGCTCCTTAATCAGTGGAGAGTCTGCCTGAGATTCTCTCCCTCTCCCTTTGCTCCCCCCACCTGCTCGTGCACATGCTCTCTCTTTCTTAAAAAAAAGAAAGAGAAAAAAGAGAGACTCAGCTGTCCTACCAGTAAGGCCTCTTGCCTGTTGTCCTTTCCCCCATTCCTTCTCTTCCACCCTGGAATGAAAATGGTAAGCCGGACATGTGGCAGCCACATTATGATAATGAAGACGAAGACCATTTGCTAAAGAGGTTGGACAGAAGGGGTCAGGGCCCTGTAAATGCCCTTCTTGCTTAAGCTACTGTTTGTCAAGTTTGCTGCTGCTGGTAGCCGAATGCAACCCTTCCAAGTAATAGACCTTCCAACTTTAAGATTTTATGAAAAGCCAATTACTGTTAAAACAGAAAGGAATTGAATTATGAAAGGTGGTATGTAGAGAGATGTAGAAAAATAGTTCTTCGCAAGGTATAATTTAAAGAGGATTTCCTATTTTATAGAGATGTTTAGTACTCGTACTGTACCAAGTGTTTCAGTTTATGATGCTACACTATGACACAGAGTAATGAAATGTGAAATCTGTATTTAAAGCACTTTTAGGAAAATACAATAAATATAAGTAATTACCATTATAACCATTCCATGAAGACATGCTGTGCCGTCAAAGTGAAGAGTCTAGTTTTGGATTGTTTCCAAAGTGCCTGCAAAGAAACTCGTAATGGTGGGTCCTTGTTATATTGCTAGATAAGACTGAAGACATTTAAAAACTACAACTTGTTAAGCAATAAATAGCCATAATCTGACTATAAGGGGGGCTATTATGAGTGAAGACAGCATAAAATATGTTGACATTTAGAGTCTTCTCTAAGATATTAGCAAGTTCCAGTGCCATTTTAAACCAAACTTTCTGAAATCTATGCTCATAAATTCTCTGTATAGTTTCACACATTTTTATTGAAGGGACAGGTATCTTAACATCCCCCTGTGACTGATTTTCCACCCTGTCCCAATGTCCTAAAATTCTGGAGTTCTGAATTTTAAAAACGCTGACTAAATGAATGCATTGTGTTTGGGTTTACTTATATTGACTCTAGCAAACAAAGTTTGATTCTTGTGTATGATTATTCTCAGAAATAATTCATGTGAAAAGAAAGGTGGTCCCCAAATCTTTCACTCATCAGGCATTTTAAACTACCAAAGATTTTGTTCAAAGACTGAAAAATCAAATTAATCACATATTTGCTTGAGTGAATAACAGACGATTATACCATGAATTCAAACAATGCAGATGAATTGAACAACACAGACAGGCCAAGACAGTTTTTGGATTTTTTTTTTGTCTTAATTAAAGTTTGGGGAAGAGATAGAAAGGACAGAATATGATAATCTGGTTAATATCCCCCAAATTTCTTCTTTCCTTTGCTTCCAAAGACCCCATCTTAGTGTTCATCTTTATAGAAGTGTAGATGGGTCACAATTTGGAAAATTGCACTGTTCTTCACGGGTCATGTCTTGAGTGATATGTTTTTCAGCTGTGCTCATTTGGTTTCAAATTCAGTAGCTGCACAAAAAGCAGACAAGCATTTGTGTGAAAGCCCACCGAAAAGTCTCAGAGATTACAGGAATTTAGGGAGTTCTTATGGTGATGGTGTTACAAGTGATATTTTATATCTAATTGTTCTGTTCATCTCGCATTCTTTCTAGCCCTGTGGGTGTATCACCAAACCACTCTCTTCTGCAAGTTCTTTGGATAAATGCTCAGGAGAAAGGCCACATTTGACATAAAACTGTGAAACTGTGGACAATAATTTTTCAGGGACTAAAAATAATTTTTTAAAAAAACCCACGATTTCTACACTCATCACTTCTTTCTATTCAAATGATGTCAGCTCATGATCTTACACTGTAGCTGATTGTTTAAAGGCTGTGTGCACGGTTAGCTGACAGGGGTCCTCGAAGGGTGGATGAGGAGATTATCAACTCAGGGGCCACCTGTTCTCGTTCAGCTCCAACTGGCTCTCTAGAGCAGGTTCAAAGAAGAGAGAAATACTGTGTCACAGACAGAAGAGCGGGGGGAGGAAAGGTGGCTTCACCATGCGTGTAGGCATTCAAGAGCATGCTTCCTAAGTATAGGTAGAAGACATATGGAATTCCTCCAAGGCTGGAGATATTTTTTAGGGAGGAAAAGAGAAAAGGAATATGTTTAGCTCGAAAGGAGCCTTTGCTGATGAAAATAATCACAATAATTAGTCATTGCATCAAAAATATATTGTGGAGAGTTGCTCAGCTGGAACAATTACCATTCTCCACCCCACTGACCTTTTAAGAAGCTTCATCTTGTAGTTAAATTTCACGTTCATCCCCCACACCATAACCTCGACTCCTTTCAAGGGATCAGTAGTGACGCATGTTTCTGTGCTGAGATAGACTTATAAATACACACAGATGTGCTAACAGGAAAGTCATTAGAGTCACATCCAAATGTTACAGCCACTTTAAAATAGCAGCGCATTTCTATTACACACTCTTTAATGAGTCTGATGTGTTATTTATTTATTTATTTATTTATTTATTTATTTATTGTGTGATTTGTTTTCTCCTTTTCTAAGAAGTACTGGGGTTGTAAAGAGGGCTTCTGGAGGAACTCAGTATATTTTCCACATTAACGCCTGGAAAACCAGTGGTTTTCATTTGGTGGTAGGAGTCAGGATCTGACCCCTGAGGGACTCAGAGACAGTGTCCTGTCCCCTCCCCTTTGTGTCCTCTAAGGGTTCACCCAGCCTACTCCTCAAGTCAACCTGAGTGATCTTAAGAGGAAGCAGAAGACCAATTCCTCTTACCAAGGACTTCACGTCCCTCAGACAGAAAGGTCGCGAAAGTGATATTAATAAAATCGGGGGTGATAATGGCTCCTTTAATGACAAGTCAAATTTTAATATTTTAAAGAATTACCCTAATATTAAGACTATGAAGATGTAGAGCCACATTAAGGGGACAGAACTGAACATCTGAACAGAATGAATCTTGAGAAGGAAAAAAATCACCCTGGGCGTGATCTCCACGACTTCCATGTTGTTTTTTTCATTGGTGAGGGAATGTTACTACTTGCGAGCTTGTCATGAAAAAAAAATTTTTTTTTTTCCTTCCCCCTTGTGAAATACTACAGAATTAGTCAACTCTATTTCCATGACAGAACTATTAGGGAACATCTAAAGCTTACAGAGGTGCAATTTGGAAAGTGATTTCCTAATATGCTAACTTCAAAGGAACTTTGAAATCTCAGAATGTAAGTTCCAGCCCAATGTCAATCTACCAAAGCACCATTTAGTGACCTGTTCGGGCTGTGTTTTGATAGGTTTTTAATAAGCAGCCAGGCACTGAAGGCAGCCTTCTGAGAAGCACATTCCTCTACGCTATTCCCCTAACCTTTCTCTCTATGAAGGTGTCCTGCTTTGTAACGCCCAGAGTCCAGTGAACCCCCTACTTCCATCTACATCTGCCAGGGTGTCTCATGTTCAGTTCACTTTCCTGCCCGCTTAGGATCGCAGCATGGAGATCCAGAACTTTCCTTCAAGCCAAGGACTCCAGCTACAAACCACGTGGGATGGAAGTGATGATGTGATCGCCTTTCTTCCCTAGCTTTTATTAGTATTATTTTTTTAAACTTCTCAATAGAAGGAGAAATGGCAGGAGAGGCAGAAAAACCAAACAGCCGCTACAGATCCCACTTCCTATATATAGTCTGTTGGGATGGCGTGAATAATTAGGCCAGCTTCAAAGGAAGCAGCCCCCCTCATCACCTCGCTGAAGAGCCATGAGTGATGGCGCAGGTGTGGTTTCTCTATGACCATGCCCATCTGGGCCACGTGCTCTTTGAAAGTGTGTGTGCATGGACGAGGCTGCAGGTGTTTGCTTCTGGGGGGTTGGTGTGAGGGAGAGATAAAGGTTCTGTCTTGCCTATCCTGCACAAAAGAGCATTTCTCAAACAGTTCAGCTCTCATACATATGTAAAATCCCCTAACTAGAAAATATCATCCATTAAATTGTTCAAGGTCCTTTATTCAGAAACCTCTGTGACAAATTATTTTCAGAGCTCGGTGTCAGAAAAGGTTTGTCTCTCCTGAATAATTGGCCTGTTTGCTTCTACTAGAAAAAGGAGGTTATATAACTCATCATATTTTCCTCTTTGCCTTGGTTACTAGGAAACTAAATTTTGGATGCAAACACTGTAGCCTTCTTCTTCCATGTTTTTGCTAAAATATAATTTTCACCTCTCTTTTCCCTCCCCACCTTTACTCCTCCTAAATCTGATAGACCCGAATGCTGTTCAAAACCAATCTTGGCAGAGTTTATAGAATATAAACTGAGAATAACAGTAACCACTCACATGAAATGTTCTAATTTGATCTATGTAGTTTGCGGTAGAGACTTCTCACTTTTTCAGATTCCCACCCTGTGCCCTCCCCACCTCCTCCTCCAGACCCCTTAAAAAAAAAAAAACTGGAACAAATCAGAAAGGAAAGTGATACCTTCTTTGGGTCACAGGATTCAGAAGAGTTCCTTTGACGGAAACTCTGAGAGAACCATTTGATGATAAAGGGGTGTTTGCTTTTCTGCCTTCTTTTTTGCAATTTTGCAATTGAATTTGCTGGCTAGAAAGCACATTTGCCTCATTAGAAGTCGTATTAACCAACTTATAGCTGGTTTTTCCGCATTTACAGTTGAACTATACTTCTCAAAACTGGGCATTTGCAGGCTCTTGTAAGTATCATGTCCATAAATCCTTGATTATCAGGGACTCCCTAGATTTCAAATATTCTGACTCTTCCCCATGAAAAGGAGTCCCAGAAATTCCAGTAAATTTAGTGTTCACAATGTATCTCACAAAATGTCTCTTATACTCAGTCACAGGACAAAAATCCCAGGTCAAATTATATATCCTGATTTGGAGCTTAGAGAATGTGGCCACTAGAACCCCACATTTTAAAAGGGGTATAATTAGAGGAATTTGTTATTGCAATAGGCTGTAAGAGAATGGCTCTGACCTGTTGCAGAGTCTCCTACATTAGTAATGAAATCTTGGCATTCATAATTACTGACGCCTAATATTTTCTTACCGAGACCATTACTGATAATGACCGCATTCTTCCCCAGACATAGAATTGTTCCAAGGAAGTCTGGGATCCCGTATAAGACATGGTGTTTTATGATAGTAATCCTCCCTGAGCCATCCATTCATAATTAGCCCATTCACAATTATGATGTTAAAATAATTTGTTCTAGTAATACACTTACGTATATCCCTATTTCCATTTTATAGATGGAAAAAACAGAAGCTTTGGGATGGCCAGTGGCTTGTCCCAGGCTGCCTGGTAAAGTTTGAAAACTCCTTCCCCAGTGCTCGGCCTCTTCTGTGTAAGGTGAATGGTATTATCACTCTCTATGCAGTCTGTAAAGGTTAGCCAGATTTATCTGCCTCAAGCCATATCCAAGTACTGAGTAAGCATGGGTGTGTATACGTAAATGAACAGTCGCATACCAAATAGTTATTAGCCTAGATAGTGTTTGAAGAAGGGTGCTCTAGGAAGAATTTATAAAGCGAAGTTCCAGAAGGAAAGCCTTTTATGCAACAATCCTATTAACATTCTACGGAACTGTGTAAAATCAATGAAGTCACTCTAGCATATCACTAAACATACAGAAGAAACGGATAATTTTGCAGCGATTACTACTGCCCAAAGGAAGGGCCCAGGCAATTGCTGAGGCCAAGTGAACATTGCTTTAGGATTTTCCTATGATCGTTAATGTAGCTACACAAAGAACACGAAACAGCAGGGTTTGGAATTGTTGGTGTTTGAATTATCTGAATAATTACCTCTAAGTTAATTGCTTTGTGTGTATATTAGATGGAGAACTGAAAATGATTTAAGGAATTTTAATTTAAAAAAAATTCTCTTCCACAGGAGCGCCTAGGTGGTTCAGTCAGTTAAGCGTCTGCCTTTGGCTCAGGTCATGATCCCAGGGTCCTGGGATGGAGCCCCACATCAGGCTCTCCTCTCAGCAGGGAGTCTGCTTCTCCCTCTCTCTCTCTGCCCCTCCCCCTGCTCATGCTCTCTCTCTCTCTCTCTCTCTCTCAAATAAATAAAATCTTTAAAAATCTATTCCTCAAACTGGTCCTAATGATAGCATTAAAAAAATTATTTTTAAGTATAGCTGACACACAACATTGTATTAGTTTCAGGTGTAGAACATGGTGATTCAACTTCTCTACATGTTATGCTCTGCTCACCCCAAGTATAGTTAACCATCTGTCACCATACAATGCCATTGCAATATTACTGAATATATTCTTTATGCTGTGCCTTTTATCCCCATGATTTATTCATTCCATAACTGGAGGACTGGACCTCCCACTCCTTTTCACCTGTTTTGCCCATCCCCCATCCCTCTTAAGAGAAGTCCATCTGACATTTTTTTTGGTGGAGGCAAAGGGAAGAGGAAAACCTGCTTTCTAGAGAGCCAGCAGCTTTGGCTTTGACTCTCCATAAGCCCCAGTAAGTATCAGTATGGCTCATTCCTTGCCCTCTGGTCTCTCATTCTTTTCAGGATCTGGAACCTATTGTTAAGGAAGAAACCTTCCCCTTTCTTCAAAAGGTTGCTTTGTTCAGCTCTAGTCTTCCGATGCCCCGTGTCTTGTGTGAGAAAATGAAGATTGTTTGCATTTCAAATTCCAGAGGTTTACATGGTAGAGATGAAACTCTGGCTGGGGCGCTTTTCTTTGTTTGTTTTGTTTTTTGGTTAATTAAGATTGGTTTGTATCTTGTACAAACATTCTTCTCATTCATTAAAAGAAATGTAATTGACTATTCAGCCCTGGAATTCCTTCAGTTCTCCAAAGGCATGACCTATTTACATCATCAGAAACTGGAGATCTGATCAGCCTCTCCTGGCTGGTGAGTTACTTGTTTCCATTACTCTTGGCCTAGGTGTGTTACCAGGAGCAAGATTCCCGCTTCAAACATTTGGTCCTTTATCCCACATATCATTTCTTAAAATTATCAAGATGACTCTATTAAGCAACTACTGAGCTACCTCATGGATATTGCCAATGACATAGACTTTGGCTCTAGAGGAAAAAATTAGTTTTACCTTTGGGAGTTTGGAGCAATTTTTGTATTCTTTCATGAAGTTAGGGTGGGTTTTCTTGGTGTTTGTTTATTTGTTTTTTTGTTTTTAAGTAAATTCCACATGGGGCTTGAACTCATGATCCAGAGAGTAAGACCTGAGCTGAGACCAAGAGTCAGGTGCTTAACTGACTGAACCACCCAGCCACCCCAAAATTAGGATGGTTTCATACTTGACCTCCCAAATAAGAATATATTTTAAGGAAACTGCTCAATGTTTGTACTCAGGTAATAGAAAGAAGGATTTGAGAAGTAGAAAATAAGCTTCCTACCTATGTACCCATGAGGAGTTTATTAACTAGATGGGACAAAGACAGCATAAAAGTGTGAAGTGAACAATTACATATGGAATGATAGAAACTCTGGAAGGGAAGAAGCGTGTGTGGAGTCCTCTAGATCAAAGGTCAGCAAACCCTTTCCATAAAGAGTTAGATAGTAAATAGTCTAGGTTTTGCAGGCTGTATGGTTTTCGTGAGAGCTATTGAACTCTGCTGTTTTAGTACAAAAGCAGCCATTGACAATATTGAGTGTTATTGTGTTCCAATAAAACTTTATTTATAAAAACACGCACTGGGCCAGATTTGGCCAGATTTACTGACCCCTGCTTTAGACTAAACTCCTCTTAATGCAGAAACTGCTTGTAGCAACACCTAGAGCATTCATGTTTGCATAGTTATAACACCTGGAGGTTTTCCTTACACGAAGCTACACTGTATCCCCCTGAAACTCCCACCCACTATTACCACCACCATCTCTGACTTGGACCATGCAGTAGCCTCCTGCTTGCTCTCTGGGGTTCTACACTTGCCCTTCCTACAATTTAGCCGCCGCCCAGCAGCTGCTGGAATAATCCTTATAAAAGGTGAGTCAGATCATGTCATCCTCTAGGTCAAGGAGCTCTGATGATTTCCCATAACATTTAGAACGAGTCACAGTGGTCTTGGCCTCTAAGGCTCTAAACACCTGGTTCATGATTGTGTCTCCAACCTCATTTCCTACTACTCACTGATCTCTGACTACATGAGCCTCTCAATGTTTTTCAAATATTCTATCTGCATTCCCAGTTCAGGGCCTTTGCGCTTATTTTCATTTCTGCCTGGAATTTCTCCCAGGCATCTGCAGGTCTTACTTCTTCCCTTTATTCAGGTCTCTGTCCAAATGTCACCATGTCAGAGAGGCCTTCTCTCACTGCTTTATCCATCACGCTCCATGCTTTCTTCTTTTCTTTTTAACTCTGTGCTATTTTATTTCAGAGTGCCTAGCACTATCTAACAGGATATTATAAATATGTGTGTGCAGCTCTCTTTATCATTTGCTTCCCCACTGCATGTCAGTTTCACATTAGTCGGAGTTTATGAGCCTTGTTCACGGGTCTCTCTCCAGTGCTTCGACCAGCGACTGGTATGTATCAGGTTCTCCCTAAATATTGGTTGAATACATGATGAATGTAGCTTTGCCCTCTGAAGTTTCCAAAAATACATGTGACCCACATATAGGCACTCTTCCCTATGACAACCCTTCTACACATGAAGGCCAGCTCTCCATTTCCCCAGAAATCTCCTCGTGCCCAGGGCTATGTAGGTTTCCCACCTGTGACATTTTGCGTTATCCCCTCAGGCCCAATGACTGACCGTGCTTCTTAATATTGGACCTTGGCCTTGCCTGCACTTGTCCATTAGATTACATCAATCTGCCCCTGGCCACTCTGGGTACCTACTTTCCCCAGGTCTGGTTTGATTCAGGGGAACTTTATTCCCTGGTGTTTGCCCAGGCACTTGTGAAAGGGAATCAGGCACCTAGTGTGTGGACATCTGTCATTCCTTTTGGAGATTCAGTATCTGAGTTTAAGGAATCCCCCACCTTCTGAGACAGAGCTCTCTGCTCGTCACAGAAACTGCAATTTCCATAGGCTCACTTTCCCAGGCATCCTTACCCTATGGCAAGATGCCATCACATGA
The DNA here is from genome assembly GCA_002007465.1 of Ailurus styani. Classification (NCBI taxonomy): domain Eukaryota; kingdom Metazoa; phylum Chordata; class Mammalia; order Carnivora; family Ailuridae; genus Ailurus; species Ailurus styani. Next base: position 1,839,323 of record LNAC01000256.1, on the reverse strand, counting down.
CCTAGGCTTTGCCAATCAGATACTCTCGTGCCACACTTACAGCAAAACCCAGTGGGGCTGAGAACCAGTGGCTGCCCAAGATCCATTCTGGTGACACTGGGAGAAGGGCAGCCATGACACCCATCTCAAAGACAGAGGTTCTAGTGCCCTCAGCAACTACCTCCTAATTCACAGGATCATTTGCTTGTGTGTTACGTTTATTATTTCTTGTGCTCCACAGGGGATTTTTGTGGTGTTCAGTTATGTGTCCCAAGCATCTAGAACAGGGCCAGGCGTATAGTAGGAACTCATTAAATATTCATGAGTGAATGCACACTGAAATGACACTCTTTAATCTGTCAGATCAACAGAAACCAAGCCTGATAACTCAAGGTTTATCAGTGAAAGTATGGGAAATAAACATTTGCATATTGTTGGTGAGATTATAAATTGCTTCAAATACCTTTTGGTCTAAAATTTTATACAGTTCTACATCTAGGAGTTTTTTCTACAAAAGCTTATCAATATCTTAATTCAAAGATGTTCATTGCAGCATTATTTGCAATAGCAGGATATTGAAAAGAACCTAAATGTCAATCAGTAGGGTACTGGTTAAAGAAATTATCATATATTCATGGAGTAGAGCTATGTGCATTGACATGGAAAGGTTTTCAAGATCCAGAATAGTCTGATATAAATAGTACCTACTACTAGTTTGCAAAGACTTTAATTTTTAAAAAAATTCAGAACGGTATAGACAAGAAAGCTTTTATAGTGGCTGCTCTGGGGAAGTAGAGAGGTTTGGGATTAGCAGAAAGAGGGAGATTTTTGCTTTCTTATTTTATGCTCTTCTAAACCATTTGGCTTTTTCTTCGTATGCATGTATTATTCATATTTTTAAGAACAAAGAAAATTAAGTGCAATGTCATTTTTACTAATTGAATTAGTAAAGTGTTTTGGTTTTGTTTTGTAATGACAATACTCTATGCAGGAAAAGATGGGAAATGGATTTCCCTACATTGTTAGTGGCATTATAAATGGCTACAATCCTTTTGGAAAGTGTTTGATAGTATGTAGCAAAAGCCTTGAGTAGTCATATCTTTTAATGCTGTACAATTTCATAGAAATCTAACTGAAGGGAATCTGTCCCATATGTGAAAAGTGTTTTATATATAAACACTATCAATCAAATTACTGTTTTAAATGTTCCAAAATGAGAAATAACTTAAATATCCAATAATATAATTAAAGAATATCCACAGAAAGTTGATACCTAATTATTTAAAGTGATATTTACAGATTTACAGATTTTGTTACAAGATAAACATTTTTAAGGTGTCACATTAAGAGAAAAAATACTTTAAAAAAAGAGAAAATGTTTATCAACTGTTAGATATAACATACAGAATGATTGCAATAACATTAAAAAATATTCGTAGAAAAAAAATAACAACAAAATGTTACTAGTGGAGGACAGAACATTTCCTCCTCTGGTTTTCTATTTTTTTTCTGTAATAAGCACTTCTTATGTTATAAGAGAAAAAAATAACTGTTCTATAAAGAAGGAAATGATGCACCTTTGTTATGATTTGTTCATAGTCAACCTATGCTGATGTTAAATTGGTCTACCAGTTTAATTTCTAAATTAAATGCTCATTGGCCATTTCTAAAAATCAACTACATCCTTTTGTCAAAGACCAATCATGAAACCTGTTGATTTTTATTATCCAAAGATACGAATTGTTTATTACCAAGTGCTGCAAATTTGGTCTTCTAAATATTTATTGACATCACCCCCTCCTTTTATTACCACCTGCCCCCACTGTTGGTCCTGGCTAAAGCTTTTATACTGACCACTCTTTTGGCTTCATTCTTGATTCCTCCCATTTTATCCTGCACTCTGCCTTGAGAGTAATCTTCTTACAATACTGATCTACCACATGATTCATTTGCTTAAGCCTCTCCGTGGCTTTTATGGCTCAAGAGCCACAAGAGTTCATGTTCCTTGGTGGGCTTGCAAGGTCCTCCTGACTTGACCCCTGTCTCCATGTCCCCATCTCGCTTCCAGCTCTAAGAGTGTGTAAGTTGTCACAGTTCTCTGAGGTCATACTGCCATTTCACACTGCCTTGACTTTGTTTACATCATTGCTCCCGTCTGGAACCCTCTTCTGCTGTTCATATTCCACCTTCCTCAAGTGTCAGTTTTTCGACATCAGCTCCTCCAAGGAGACTTCTCTGACCCAGCAGGCTGAGTAGCCCCCTTCCTGGTGTACACACACACACACACACACACACACACACACACACACACTTGCTTTCCCCAAAGAATACAGATCAATATCACTCGTATGTTTCAAGTAAATAGATCAATATCACTTGTATGTTTCTAAAGAGCTTTCATATGTAATAACACCTGTACCCCTCATTATAACCCTCTGAAATAAGCAAGAAATACATCATCCCTGTTGTATGGACAAGAAATGCAAGATTCAAAGAAAATATACTTGACCACGGTGACACAGTGCATAGGGTGGAGTCAAGACTGGTACCTAGGTGTTCGGACCCCTAATGCAGTGCTCTTTTCTTTCAACCTTGCTTCCTGAGCTGCTAAGATTAAAGAGGTGCACGTGGAGAGGCTGAGGAGTTAGCAGGGAGAAGAAGGATCTAGCTGATAGAGAATCTTGAGAACTAGTCTAGGGAGCTATTTTGGCTAGTTAACCACCATTTACTGAGTATCTATTCCATTCCAGATTTGGTGCTGGGGGTTTCATGCAAATTGTGTTGTGTTGTGGTTAAGAGCCAGACTCCAGAGCTCAATGCCTGGTTTGAATCCCGGTCCTGCTACACCATCCAATTCTCAAAACATTCACCTTTTATCTATGAAAAAACTGAGGTCCACATAGGTTAAGTTGCCTAAGGCCACATAGCTAGTAAATGGTAGAGAGAGTTCAAGTCCAAGCCTGTCTGATGCCCTTTCTACTCCATAGCAGACCGAAGAGGCTAAGAGAAGAGCTTGGGCTTTGGGGTCATAAAGTCCTTGGTCCACACTTTCTGGTGATGAGATCTTTTTTTTTTTTTTTAATTTTATTTATTCATTTGACACAGAGAGAGAGACTACAAGTAGGCAGAGAGGCAGGCAGAAAGAGAGGAGAGAGGAGGAAGCAGGCTCCCTGCTGAGCAGAGAGCCCGATGNTTTTTTTTTAAAGATTTTATTTATTCATTTGACAGAGAGAGAGAGATTACAAGTAGGCAGAGAGGCAGGCAGAGAGAGAGGAGAGAGGAGGAAGCAGGCTCCCTGCTGAGCAGAGAGCCCGATGTGGGCCTCGATCCCAGGACCCTGGGATCATGACCTGAGCCGAAGGCAGCGGCTTTAACCCACTGAGCCACCCAGGCGCCCTGGTGATGAGATCTTGAGCGAGTTGCTTGACTTTCTCAGTAGCAGTTCCTGTAGCTCAACGTGGTGGAATCTACCTGCTAACCCTATTGTTCTTATGGAGTAGCATGGTACCAGGCATGTGTGAAGTGACCACGTATGTTCATTCTTTTTCTTATGCCACTGCATTGCCGAGGGACATAATGGAAGGATGTTTGTGGAAATTCTTCTTGGCAGTTGTGTAGAAGGACTGGGGTAAAGGAGGCAAGGGGCTGTTGCAACAATCTGCATGTAAGGTCACGAGAACTTGGTGGAGGATCCTGGCTTTCGCAAGAGTGCAGGGCTCCCAGGTGCGACAGTGGGAATTGTGAGTGTGGCTGCTAAAAGCTTTAGGGTCCTATGAATTCTGATGTTTTACATTCTGATTCATCCTATTCAATTCTATAAATGGTATGTGCTTTTAGAGAAATATATATTCCATCAAACCTTTTAGGGTTATATTTTTAAATGCTATCAATAAATCTCAGTAATGACAATGACGTCTACTAACTTCATTTCATGATCCAGGTCTTGAACTTTTAATCTATGTTATTGATGAAGTTAATATGAATTATGGATATTTTTTTAAAAGTAGGCTCCATGCCCACTGCGGGGCTTGAACTCACAACCCTGAGATCAAGACCTGAGGTCAAGAGTCGAATCTCTGCTGACTGAGCTACCCAGGTGCCCCAATTATGGATATTTTTTTAACCTGATTGAAGAAAGGGAGATCACTACTAATTCACTTGAGATTTAAAAACCCATCAAATACCATTATAACAACCTTCAACCAGAAATCCCCATCTGTCAAATGGAATCATAGTATAACAAAAACTCAGCCAGACATATTCTTAGCCTACAAGGTCCAAGCAGAGGAAAATAATGCCCAATAAATGTTAAGAATTGATGGCTAAAAGCATTATGTCCCAAACATAGGCTGGACTCACCCCCTTTCTCCCTTGAAGGTCAGGAATCATTGTGTGGAAGCTGAGATAAGGTTGCAATTTAGGGAAAAAAAAAAAAGGGATACATGTTATTTTCACTGAAGCAGAACCAAAGAATTGTTAAATCAGGTTGGTTTCTTCCCCTAACATGTAACCTCTCAAAATGAATCAGCTAACAAGGTCTATTCATTAGGACTAGATAAGCAATACATTATCTGGCACATTTATTATGAAAAGTGATTGCTACCTAGACTAGCAGGGAAGAAAACATGTTGTGTAGGGATTGACATAGAAGACTGGTTGTAGCCAGACTAACAAAACCCCGTTATTAAGGGATATCATGTGAGAGACTAACATACAGAAGGACAATGGCCAGACCACATATAAAAATAGAGCTCTCACCCACAGTCCACAGCATCCTGCCCAGAAGACCAGCTCCTTATCTACAGTAAACCACCCAGGAATCCAGCCCACTGTAAGTCAGACCCGCAGAATGCCAGACTGCTATCTCTAGGAACAATCAGGAAGCTACATAATAACTTCTGTAACACTGGCCCAAAATGGCTAGGACATGATTAATGACTGTCAGCCTCCCTAAATTTTGTTTCTGCTTCTAACTTAGGACACTATCCAGAAAAAACCAAATAAGTTCCCCAAACCAGTAGGTTTCCCCTTTCTAGTTAACATGTCTACAACTTCCCTAAGCCAACAGCCTCCAGTCAGGGCACACCTGAAGCCTTCTTTTTTCACTCTAAAGCTTTCCCACCCCACCGTCTGCCTTTGCGTCTCTGCCAAAATGCAAGTGACAGTGGCTGACTCCCTTGCTAGATAGCAAGCTCAGAATAAATAGTTTTTGGGTGTGTTTTTTTTTAATTTGGGTAGTCTTCATTTATTTTTATACTTGAGAACATAGAAATAATGGTAAAACTCCTGGTTTTAATGGTGCTAAAAAACAAAATTCAACGGGTACATTTTCAAGATCTTCTTGGCTTTATTCAACAGTTCATGAATTGAGCAGCATTCCATCTAGCCGAGAGAAAGGAGGTCCAAAGCCCTGTACAAAATGGAAGAGTCCTGTAGGCAGAATGGGGCGGGGCCAGGAAGTTATTCTAGCAGAGAGCGATTGTTTCCGGCAAGGTCGCTTGGGGGGATGGCAGGGATCTATCAGGTGGATTACCTCACCAGTGCTGGCCAGGTCATTCCAGACTGACTGGTTAAGATTACATTCCTGGGAGAGGCTGAAACTGCATTTAGATTACATACTAAGTCTTGTTTTGGTGAGATGGGCTTAGCACAGGGGACTCTATTTGGGGTCAGTTTTTTCTTTTTTTAACAATAATCTCAACATAAGATACTTGACTTTTGTCAGCAGCAGCAATTGTGAATTATACGAAGTTATAGGCTATTATGACAGAGCAGGGTAGGTATGGGGAGGATATAAACAAAGAATGTAGAATTTGGATAAAAAGTAGCCACACTGGCACCTGGGTGGCTCAATCCCTTAAGCTTCTGCCTTCAGCTCTGGTCATGACCTCAGGGTCTTGGGATGGAGCCCCATGTGGGGCTCCCACTCAATGGGGAGTCTCCTTGTCCCTCTCCCTCTCCTTCTGCTCCTCCCTCTACTTGTGGGCACTCTCTCTTTCTCTCAAATATATATATATATTAAAGGTAGCCACACAGAAAGAGGCATCAGATATACATTTTTTCTTTCCAAACATTTCCTTTCCCTTCAGAACAAGCTGCATATACAACCTTGTTGGTCATGAACAGGCTCAGTACTACCTTTGTTCAGTTCTTCATCAACTTCTTCTGTTTCCTGATGTTGCCCTCTTTTCAGCCAGCTTGACATGAGCCTTTTGTTTTGAGCAAAACGAGCATCTTTTCCACCATATACTTGACTAGCCTGCAGGACCAGTTACATAACTTAAAGAGCCTGGTGCATAGTGAAAATATGAGGCCAGGCCCCTAGTTAAAAATTTATGAAGAATTTCTAAACCGTGGAGGTGCCTAGGTGGCTCAGTTGGTTAAGACCAACTCTTGGTTTTGGCTCAGGTCATGATCTCAAGGTCCTGAGATCGAGCCCTGCATCGGGCTCCACACTCAACACAGAGTCTGCTTGTCCCTCTCCCTCTGCTCCTGTTCTCTCTCTCTTTCTCTCTCTCTCAACCTCATAAACAAATAAAAATAAATTTAAAAAATTTTTAAAAAGAATTTCTAAACAGTGACAGCAGAGCAGTAAACCAAATGTGAGGCCCTTTAGAATGTAGGTCTGTCTCTACACTTTCTCTGGTCTGCATTTACTGCACTTTGCCAACTCTGAGATCTGAGATCCTAAAGCTTGAGCACTTGGGGCCAGCAAACGGGCTTTTGTCGGCAGCCAGAAGGCCAGAGCAAGGCCAGGCTAATGTGTTTTTGTTTTTTGTTTTTTGTTTTCAGAAAAAACAGAAATCTGTTCATGAGAGATAAAAATTAGATACTTGAAGTTTGTAAATTGGTTTAAATTAATCATTAGATAGTGTGCTCTTTGCTGGAAATAAAAAAAAGACATTATTGAATAGCAAGTGGCCACATTCTTTATGTGCAGTGTGTTGCAGATGTTCTAATGCACAACAAGGAAGGGATGGTGGGAAAACAGTGCAGACAGAAAGGGGATTCTTGTTTTCTTTTTATTATAGATTCAGGTTTTTGTTTTTGTTTTTGTATTTTTACTATTTTAAAAATTTCTTTCTTTTTTTTTAAAAGAGTTTATTTATTTATCTGACAGAGAGACATGTGGCGGGAGAGGAAACACCAGCAGGGGGAGTGGGAGAAGGAGAAGCAGGCCACCAGCTGAGCAGGGAACCTGAGGTGGGGCTGGATCCCAGGACCCTGGGACCAAGGCCTGAGCTGAAGGCAGATGCTTAACAACTGAGCCACCCAGGTGCCCCATTTTTGTTTTTTTAATTAGAAACAATGAATCTGTGGCGTCCATGGTTTCAGCATACCCGACATCAGCAACGGAGATCAGGTAATGTCTGTAAATATGATCAGAGCAAAAATAAATAAATAAATAAATAAATCCATTATTCACCCTCTTCTGGAAAACTTATTGCCATAATGTTTTAGGGTGGATAATTCTGTGGAAAGCTTGAAAGTTTTTCAGAACAGGATTTAGGACCACATTCTGTAAAACAAAACTAAAAAGTTATGTTAAATTATGTCACATGTAAAACCCAAGCACCCTTTAACTCCAACCTGACTTTTCTATCTTCAGAAACTGGGGATTCCCAGCTTTCATGAGCTAAGGGAGTGAGGGCATGTTTAGCCTTGTTTAGGATGTCAGGCCACTAGAGGCTAAGGCCACTCACCACGTCTGGCTACGTCCTGTCACATGTGCACACGTTCACGTAGAACCAAGTTCAAGTCCCTCTGTAGGACATATAAAGGAACTAGTACAGGGGAAAGAGCTTACAGACTTGGGTTTGAATCCTGGTGCTGTCACCAACTAGCCTGATGACCGTGAAAAAAAAGTCCCATCATCTGTCTGAGCCTGTTTTCTCCTCTATAAAGTTGGAAAGTAATAGACTTGTTGGAAGGACCCAGTAAGTTCCATGCAGGGCCTGGCACATAAAGGAGGTGGCAGTAAGACTCAGTTGCCCTCCCTGCGGCTCCCCACCCCCAAATCGGTTCCAGTATAATTTTCCGTGACACAGCCCTCCGCTTCCACCCGGCTATTACTCATGGCCCCCTGAACATTGTTACAATCCTGCCCTTTCTTAGGTATTGTCCTCAGACTAGAGGGCCTTCCCTGGCAGTCCTCATCCAGCTACATCCTACTTATCCTGGAAGATTCAGCCCAAGCCTCATTGCTTCTAGGCAGCCTTCCCAAGACATTCTGCACGCATTCCCAAAGCACTGGGGTCTATGACGTGGGGTCACTATTCCACACTGCTCTGAAGCTCGCCTGTGCTGTCTTATCTTCCCAAAGGTGCTGCACACTGCTTGAGGGCAAGGGTAGGCCCTTAGTTTCCTTTATATCTCCCAGAGGTGGTTCCCGTGTGACACCCATGACAAGCGCTCAATAATTACACGTTGAGCGTATGAATGAGCGCTGTGTCATATCGCGTTTTGTTAAATTATACGTAAACGCCTGGGGCTTGCAATGTGAGAAAATGACACGGCTATTCCTCCTCCTCCTGATGTAGATTGCTTTTTAAAATATTATCTGTCTAACTTTTTTTTAACATATGGTATTTCTTCTCCAATATTTCAATATACCACTTAAAATCTGACCTGAAAGAAAAGTATTAAAGTGTGTGTTTTAAATGGAAGAAAACACACCGGCTATGACTAATGTCTTCAATTTATAGTATGTCCAATTTGGAGAAGACCATGCTTTTTCATAAGGTTGCGTAACTGCAAACAAAAACATTTTCAGCCACGGGAAGTGTTTTGGAAGAATCTAGCCCTTTATTAGGCTATGAAAAATGTAAAAAAAAAAAAATCCAGAGACACAGCTTTTCTTGATACACATCTTACCCAATGTAGAGAAAGCACTCAGGTATTTGTCAAATTGAATGATTTCTCCTTATAGAATGTTTGGTGGTAGGCAGAAAGAAGATTGGAGCATTCTCAATAAAAGTGATTCATTCATTCTAAGTCTGGATATTGCACCCTTGTTAATTACGTAGATATTGCCAACTATTGAGTATTAGCACCGAGGATGATTAAAGGAGATTAGTGAGAGATGACATATATTTCTATTACCATTATTCTGGATTAAATAATCGAAACAAAGAGACCTGTAAATCAGCCACTTCCTAACACTTGTGATGGCGAACAGTCCTCCAAATGAATCCTGAGCACTAGGGCTCCAGGTGACTGCAGAAGAAGGAAGAACCAAAGGTGGATAATAGGTTATGCTGGTGAATATCTCAAATTTACAACGTGTGTCAGCAGTCTTTTCTACTCTCAAATATGACAGTGTGAAACCTAGCCCAGGTCAAGATGTTGTGTGAGTCTAAGTTAAGAACCGGATTGAACATGGATGGTCTCTTTACACAAAAATGCCACTTGAAAATTTAGGAACTGTAACTTATCAAATAGTTTAATAGAAAAGTTTAAACTCCAGGTTATGCAGCAATTCAAATTTTTTTTTTTAAAATAAAATGGGGGGGGGGTTGGGGAGTGCCAAAAAGACAATCTTATTGTCTGTGTCAACCTAATCAGAATGGATTTTAAATTCTAAACTCCCTATTTTGTTCCTTACCTTGAGGACTCATTTTCCAGCTCAAATAGAAGATGTGAGAATTAAGATCTACAAAACAAAGTTTTGAATCAATCATCAGAAGCAAAACATTGTTTTCAAAGACAGGAATGAGTTCTGACATTTTAATTATAAGCTCAGTGGAGAGTTTGATGGTAGAATGTGAGCTCTGAAAATTATTATTACGTTGTCTTTAGGAATTAATGACTATAAAATGTCAGTTTTGCGTGGTAACGGTAAATTATAAAGAAAAACTTATGGAACTCCTTTTTATTTCCTGATGTACTGTGAGTATTCATCATAATTTACTTGATTAAAAATACTCAAACAGTGGAAAAATACAGAGACACCGATTTTTTTAATGGATTATATAAATACAAGGCGGCTTTTCCTTAGCAATTCAGAAGATGCTCATCATAACATTTTTTATATTTGTAATATCAAAAAACTGGAAGTGACCTTAATGTTGAGCAATATGAGAGTAAGTAAACTATGGCACACTCGAATAGTGGACTATACAATTATTAAAAATTATATACATATAAAGATAGCATCACAAATTTAAAAAGACAGCTGATGTAAGGTTTTAATTTTATATATGCAAACGTTAATGTATGCTATGACTACAGACATTCAGACATATGCATCAGAGAAAATAATGGAAGGGAATATATAGGAATAACTATAGAATTTATATTTGGGTGGTGAGATTATGGATTTTTCTTTACTTTTCCAAATCTCGTGTAATGTTTTCAATTCTATTTATGATTTTATTTTTATTTTTAGATTTTTTTTTTATTTGACAGAGAGAGAGAGAGATTACAAGGAGGCAGAGAGGCAGGCAGAGAGAGAGGGGGAGACAGGCTCCCTGCTGAACAGGGAGCCCGATGCGGGCCTTGATCTCAGGACCCTGAGATCATGACCTGAGTCGAAGGCAGAGGCTTTAACCCACTGAGCCACCCAGGTGCCCTCTATTTATGATTTTTTAAGATTAGTTTCTATTTTTAAAGACCTATCATCTGCTGTGGTATATTCATTAGATCATACTGTATGGAATTGCCAATTTCCATCACTTTTTTACTTACAAAAATAGCAGCAGGGAGTTCAACCTAATACTGTGTTACTACTGTCCAACTAACAAAATGAATCCTTTTTTTTTTTAAGATTTTATTTATTTGAGAGAGAGAGTGTGTACACTTGCACACAAGTGGGGGAGGGACAGAGGGAGAAGCAGACTCCCTACCGAGCAGGGAGTACGATGCAGAGCTCGATCCCAGGACCCTAAGATCAGGACCTGAGCTGAAGGCAAATGCTAAATTTACTGAGCCACCCAGGTACCCCTAAACAAATCCTTTTTTCAAATACGAGTTTTTCATGGCTATTTTAAACTATTCCCTTAAGCTTCAAAACAGAGTCTAACTTTTTGAAAATTTTTAGTAAATTTCTTGAAAATCACATTTGAAAGAGCAACTCGAAAATACAGACGTTTTCAATTTTTAAGAAAACAAACTCAGCCCAGGCTGTCCTGAGTTGATTCAAACCTATTGCCATTGTATCTAATTTTTTATCTCTGCAACTAAGTGTCATGTTCATTTTTAAATTATTCAGTGGCCAGTATAAAGTAAAACATTCATAATTTAATAAGTAAATTTGCTTCTAACCTGTGCCGGGAATGACATTTAAATTGCTTCATACTCTGATTACTCAAAGATAATTAGTCCTCTAAATATTACTGTAATGAAAACCATGGGTTTAATGAACCACACACATTCAAACCAAATAGAATCCTTAATTCCTTACTGAATATTTAAATTCAGCATAAAAATTGTTTAATGATTGGTTAGAATTTTAAAAAGTAGGTTAGGGCAAGCCAGGCCATAAAAATGTGAACCAAACTTAAATGTACTCATAGAAATTTGTAATAGTAGTCATTGGAAAGAGTTGAGCAACCCAAAGTTGAGGAGAAGACAGACTTCCCCTTGGCTATACAATTGCCATTGTAAGTGTTTAATATTAAGGATCATTGTTTCTGAATTTAAGAGAAGCATTCTACAGTCTTTTATGGCAATATTTGTTATAAAGTATGGAAATATGGACTCCTTTAGATTTCTTTTATAGCCTTAACAAAATTACCATTAAAATAGAAATAAGCCGACTTAAAACTAACTTGAACTTTGAACAACACCCAAACTAACAAAAGAACTTATAATTGATTTTTTCTTTTCTTTCTTTTTTTTTTTTTAAAGAAAAGATGTTGGGAGTTTAATGCATATTTGTAACAAACATGGACTTTGGAGTCAGACCAGTCTGAGTTTGAATCCTATGGCACTGCCTACAGTGCGTGTTGTGAGTGAGTCTCCTGACCAGGCCAAACCAGCACTTTCCCATTTGTAGGAGACACTGGAATTTCTCCCTTGTAGGAATGTGGTGCAGCCTCCCTGATTCTTTATAGGTTTCAAAGTAATTGTGTAATTCGTAGTTTGGGAGCACAATAAGCACTTCAGAAACACTAGTCCAGCTGTTACGGTTATCAACAAATACTGATTTATTTTAGAATTCCTGTTCCTTTTGGTGATCCTAAGAATTTGAATTTATTTAGGGAAACAAAAGACTTTGAAAAGCTGATAGATAGGTCTAATTCTGCTTTTGTCCAGATATGATGGAAAGGATTTTACAGAAATCTCTTGCAGAAAGTCTCTTTTTGGATGTTGCTTGCTCTGGAAATTAAGTGAGACTCTCCGTAAGTTGGTTAGGGCTATGCTCTCATGATCCTGGCTCAGTGGACCCTCTCGTGATCTCGTGGGGCTGTCTGTAGCTTGGGTCCGCCCTCATTCTGGAAGCAAAAGTGCATTTTTCTTCTGGGGGATTGTCCTTCCCTGCCCCATGTGGTCTTGGTGGGACTGTTGCTGAAGCTGCAGGGCATTCCCGGCCGGGAATGGACATGTGATCCACCTGGACCAAACAGAGTCTTCTGGAATTTGTGCCGGGTGAGAGTGATGGACACACCGTTGGGAAACGACGAAGCTGATTTATTCCAACTGTGGAGCCTTGAAGTGGCTCTCAATCCTTTCCTATCCTCTAGATTCTTGGTGTTATTCAAGCTTCTGTTGTTTTGAGGACCTGCTTCTTCATTTTTTCCTTAAGTTTTATGAGCTGTCTCATAACCTTCCATAGGTTTTTTGGGGGTTTTTTTAGTTTTTTGTCTAGACAGCGAATTAGCATGTGTTGCTTGCCCCCTGAAGATCTGGAGAGATTCGGCACTTGCCACTCTGGGCCATAATTGACAGTTTGCTTATCCATCCTCCCCTAGCTTCTTGGGGATGCTCCTTGGGAATAGAAACTGTGACCACTGACACATGGCATGGCCAGTGCAGTGACCAACACATTGTTTTGTTAGGAGCAGAAATCAACCATCAACTTACATTTGCAATAGCAAGTTCTGCGTTCAGCTAGTTTTCAGATCATCTTAATGATGCTTAAAATTGTTGGGATAATTGAAAAGGATTTCAAAGTATGTGACTTTTGCCCGACTGCAGATTCTCCCCTTCCCCCTGCATCCATGCCCCACCCCCAAGCACATATTCAGAAAGACAGCAAAAGTAACCCACTGAACAGTTGCAAGACCTGTCAAGTTCTTACATTAGCTGTCCCTGATTTACAGCTTTTTACAGGCTTTTGTTGTCTTCAAGGAAAGCTTCACCTGAAATTCTCTTCTTTCCCTACAGTTGTCCAAAACTCCGTGGATCTTCTCCTCTGTACTGGCCTCCTTTCCATTCTAAAGAAGCTATAATCCTTATTTGGAAATCCAATAAAATATTCGGTTTCACCTTGTTACAAGTGGGTAACCTACATCTCTGGAGACCTCTGTGAAGGGTGTCACCCAGTCTTTGCGAGGAGCAGATGCCTTGTGAGGCATTACTTCATAATGATTATTGGGACTCTTTGGTTCATCTGTTTATTCATTCATTAATTCAACAAATATTTATTGAGAGCCCCCATCACTTCTGCACGCTGTGCTAGGCACAAGGGATGAAATGGTGAGCAACAGTGGAAGTGGTCTCTCATGGAGTTGTCTGTCCAATCAAAGGACAGTGATAATCTGTATTAGAGGCCATAAAGGAAATACACCCAGTGCTGTCAGAGCATCTTAAAAGGTGACCCCTCCTAGTTTGGGCCGTCAAGAAATGCACACCCAAGAAAGAAACCTGAACAGTATGCTAATCTCTAAATGCCTGGGTTCTAGATTCGATGAGGATTATAGCTGCCTTTATGACCTTAGGAATATCACTGAACTTATCTTGACCTCATTTAGGTCATCTATAAAATGAGGTTAGACTGGGTGATCTCTAGGTCCTTTCCATTTCTAACAGCTTTTTAAAATGATTACTTTTGGTAGCAGCTTTTTGGAGGTATACTTTGCATCCTATAAAACCCATCCATTTTAAATGTATGATTAAATGACTTTTAGTATATTTTTAAAATTGTGCAACCATCACCACAATCGGAATCTAGAATGTTTCCATCACTACGAACAAGAATCTCATGCCCATTTAAGTCATTTCCCATTTCTACCCCCAGCTGTGGGCAATCATTAACATAGTTTCTGTCTCTACTGATTTGCCTTAGATATTTCATATATATGGAATCTTATAACGTGTGTTCCTTTGTGTCTGGCTTCTTTTACTGAACAAGAGATTTTTGAGATTCATTCATGTTGTAAAGATCATTCATGTTGAAACATGTATCTGTACTTTGTTCCTTTTTATTGGTGAATTGTATTGTATAATTCCATTTTTCAATTCATTCACCAATGATGGACAAATGTGTTATTTCCACCTTTTGACTATTGTGAATAATGCTGCTATGAACATTTGTATGCAAGTCTTTGTGGGACATTTATTTTCATTTTTCCTCGGTAGATAACTAGGAATGGAACTGCTGGGCTGTATGATAACTTTATGTTAAACATTTTGAGAAACTGCCAAATCGTTTTCCAAAGTGCCTTGCTATTTTACCACCATGATGATTTCTTATAACTTCTCCAGTCCTCACCAACACTTGTCATTGTCTGTCTTATTGAGTATAGTTTTCTGTTGAATGTGAAGTGTTTCATCATGGTTTTGATTTGCATTTCCTCAATGAATAATGATATTGATCATCTTTTATGTGCTTAGTAGTGCCCATTCAAATCCTTTGTTCATTTTTAAATTTGGTTGGTTTTTTTTTTATTACTGAGTTGTAAGATTACTTTATACATCCTAGATATATGTTCTTTATTGGGTATATAACTTGCAAACAGTTTATCCAATTCCATAGGTCATCTTTTCACTTTCTTGATAGCGTGTTTTAAAGTATTTTGTTTTCATTAGATCTGATTTATCAACTCTTTCTTTTATTCCTTTCCTAATCCACGCTCACAAAGATTTTCTCCTGTTTTCTTCTAAGATTTTTAAAAAGATTTATTTATTATTTTAGAGAGAGAGAGTGCAAGCAGGGGGAGGGGCCTAGGGAGAGGGAGACAGGCAGACCCCCACTGAGCAGAAAGGCGGTGGGGCTTGATTCCAGGACCCTGATATCAGGACCTGAGCCAAAATCAGTAGTCAGATGCTTAACCTACTGAGCCACCCAGGCACTCCTCTTCTAAAATTTTTAGTTTCATCTCTTACGTTTAGATCTTTCATCCATTTTTGAGCTCATTTTTTTGTATATGGTATAAGGAAGAGGTCCAAATTTATTCATTTTTTTGCTGTTGCATACCCAATTATCCCAGCACAATTTGTTGAAAAGGCCATTCTTTTCCTATTTTTTGGCATGTTGGTCAAAACTTAATTGGCCATAAATGTAAGGGCTTATGTATGGGCTCTCAGTTTTATCCCATTGATCTTTGTCTTTATGCAAACTTCACACTGTCTTGATTACTGTAGCTTTGTAGTAAGTTTTAAAGTTGGGCCATATATGGGGTGCCTGAGTGGCTCAGTCAGTTAGATGGTGGAACTCTTGGTTTAGGCTCAGGTCGTGATCTTGCGGTCATAGAATCTAGCCCCATGTGGGGCTCCATACCGAGCAAGGAGTCTGCTTGAGGTCCTCTCTCCCCCTCTTTCTTTGCCCCTCCCCTGGCTCACATGCTCTTTCTTTCTCTCTCTAAGTAATCAAGTTGGGGACGTGTAAATTCTCTAACTTAGTTCTTCATTGTCAAGATTATCTTGGGTATGCTGGGTCTTTGCATTTCCTTATAATTTGTGGGTCAGTTTGTCAATTCCTGCAAAAAAAAAAAAAGCCAGGTTTTATTTTTATCTAAATATATTTTCAACATTATTTAGGCATGTCTTTGTGTATTATAAAATTCACCCTTAGGCGCCTGGGTGGCTCAGTGGGTTAAAGCCTCTGCCTTCAGCTCAGGTCATGATCTCAGGGTCCTGGGATCAAGACCCACATTGGGCTCTCTGCTCGGCAGGGACCCTGCTTCCTCCTCTCTCTCTGCCTGCCTCTCAGCCTACTTGTGATCTCTCTCTCTCTGTCAAATAAATAAATAAATAATCTTAAAAAAAATTCACCCTTTTCAAATATTCCATTTGATGATTATAAAGTCATACATCCTTATGAGTCATTTTCAGAATACTTTCATCACCCCAATAAGATCTCATCTTATTAGGGTGATCTACTATTGCTATTAGGGTAATAGCAAATCTACTATTAATCCTGTTCCTCCTCCCTCTGGCTCCTGGCAACCGCTAATCCACTTTCTGTATCTATAGCTTTGTCCCTTCTGAATAGTTCATATAAATGAAATAATACAGTATGTAGTCTCTTGTGACTGGCTTTTTTCTTTTCTTTTTTTTTGGTGAGAATAACATTTTTGAGGTTCGTCCCTGTGGAAGCATATGTCTATTGCTTGTTCCTTTTATGCTGCACAGTATTCCATTGTGTCAATATACCATATTCTGTATGTCCATTCACCAATCGATGGACTTTTACATTTTTTCCCAATTTTTGGCTTTTGAATAATGCTACCATGAACAATCGTGTACCAGTCTGTGTGTGGATATATGGTTTCATTTCTCTTGGGTAGCCTAAGAATGGAATTATGAGGCATATATATAGTAAACCTACGTTTAGCTTTTTAAGGTATTGCCGCACTACTTTGTAAATTACTTCTTTATATTCCTATCAGCAGTTTTTGAAGGCTCCTGTCTTCCCAACATTGTTGTCTTTTTTATATTATATATATGTATAGATATTTATTTATTAAAAATGTATATTCGTCTCTCTCTCTCTCCCTTGTCTTTTTTATTATAGCCTTTACTGTTGGTGTAAAATAGCATCTCATTGTGATTTTCATTTGCTTTTCCATAAAGACAAATGATGTTAAACATCTTTCCATGTGCTTATTAACTATTCATATACCTTCTATGGTAAAATGTCTATTCAAGTTGCTATTGGCCAATTTTTGATAGGTTTTTTTGTCTTCTTACTATGAGTCTTACACATTCTTTGTATATCCTAGATACAAGTCCTTCATCAGATATGAGTTTTGCAAACATTTTATCCAAGTCTATTGCTTGTCTTTTTATTGTCCGAATGGTGTCTTTTGAAGCACAGCAGGGATTTTGATATGGATTATATTGAATCTATAGATCAATACATTGCTTACTTTTTAGGCTAAGCCAAGACAAAAGCACTAATGTGGATTTTTTTCATTGCAGGGTAACAAGATTAATTCATAAGCATTCAGACTGGATTTTAAATGGTTTCTTGGATATGACACCAAAGACACAGGCAACAAAAGAAAAAATATATTAATTGGACTTCAAAAAAATTAAATATTTGCATCAAAAGACACTATCAGCAAAATAAAAAAGCAATCCACAGAATGGGAGAAAATATTTGCAAACCATATATCTGCAACAGGACTAATAACCAGAATATAGAGACACAACAAGAAAACAACCCAATTTAAAAATGGGCTAATGATCTGAATAGAACTTCTCTGAAGAAGATATACAAATGGCCAACAAGCAGAAGAAAAGCTGCTCAACATCACGCATATGAGGGAAATGCAAATCAAAACTACAATGAGATACTACCCCACACTCCCTAGGATGGCTACTATCAAAACAAGAAAACAAACGTTGGTGAGGATGTGGAGAAATTGGAATTCATATGCACTGTTGGTGGGAATGTAAAATGGCACAGATGTTGTGGAAAACAGTCCTCAAAAAATTAAAAATAGAACTGCCATATGATTTAGCAATTCCACTTCTGGGTATATATCCAAAAGAATTGAAAACCGAATCTTGAAGGGAGATGTGCACACCTGTGTTCATTGAGGCATTATTCAACACCCAAGAGGTGGAAGTAACTCAAGTGTCCCTCAGTATAGGAATAGATAAATAAAATGTAGTATGTAAATATGAAGGAATAGTATTTAACCTTGTAAAGGAAGGCAATTATGCAATATGCTACAACATGAATGTATCATTGACATTTTATATACATATGTTGTATAATATATATGTTGTATAATATATATAATAGTAATCTATTATATATATGACATCTGTTCAGTTCCTCTGCCCATATTTTAATTAGATTGTTTGTTTTTTGTAGATGAGTTGCACAAGCTCTTTATATTAGTTTCAGGTGTATAATCTGTTGATTTGACAATTCTAGGCATTACTCAGTGCTCACCATAACAAGTGTAGTTACCATCTGTCACCATATAGTGTTATTATGATATTATTGACCATATTCCCTATGCTGTATCTCTGTGACTTATTTATTCTATAACTGGAAGTTTATATCTCTTAATCCCCTTCATCTATTTTGCCTATTCCACCCCTCCTCCTGGAACCATCAGTTTGTTCTCTGTGTTTAAGAGTCTGTTTTTTTGTTTGTTCATTTCTTTTTTTTTAAATTCCACGTATAAGTGAAATTATATGCTATTTGTCTTTCTTTGTCTGACATTTCACTTAGCATAATGCTTTCTAGGTCCATCCATGTTGTGACAAATGGCAAGATCTCATTCTCTTGAATGGCAGAGTAATATTCCATTGTTTATACACACCACATCTACATTATCCATTCATCTATGGGTGGACACTTGGGCTGCTTCCATATCTTGGCTATTGTAAATAATGCTGCAATAAATGTAAAGATGCATGTATCTTTTTGAATTATTTTCTTCGTGTAAATACCCAGTAGTAGAATTACTGGATCCTATGGTATTTATTTTTTCTTTTAAACAAAAAAAATGTTTATTTATTTATTTGATTTATTTGAGAGAAAGAGAGAGAAAGCATGTGGGCACACAGTGGGGGGAGGGGCAGAAGGAGAGGGAGAGAGAGGGGGAGAGAAAATCTTCAGCAGACTCCCTGCCCAGTGCAGAGCCCGATGTGGGGCCTGATCTCATGACCCTGAGATCATGACCTGGGCCAAATCAAGAGTCAGATACTCAACCGACTGAGCCACCCAGGTGCCCTTGAATCATATAGTATTGTTTGCATACTGTTTGTACCAATTTGCATTCCACCAACAGTGCATTTCCTTTTCTCTGTATCCTCACCCCTATGTGTTATTTCTTATGTTTTTTTTATTTTAGCCACTCTGATGGGTGTGAAGTGATATCCCATTGTGGTTTTGATTTGCATTTCCCTGATGATGAGTGATGTTGAGTATCTTCTCATGTGCCTATTGGCCATCTGCATGTCTTCTTTGTAAAGATATCTATTCAGGTCATCTGCCCATATTTTAATTGGATTGTTTGGGGTTTTTTTGGCGATGAGTTGTATGAGTTCTTTATATATTTTGGGTATTAACCCTTTATCAAGTATTTCATTTGCAAATATCTTCTCCCGTTCAGTGGGTTGCCTCTTTTGTTTTGTCGGTGGTTTCCTTCACTGTGCAAAAACTTTCTATTTTTTTAAAATTTTATTTATTTATTTGACAGAGAGAAACAGTGAGAGAGGAAACACAAGCAGAGCTAGTGGGAGAGGGAGGAGCAGGCTTCCTGTCAAGCAGGGAGCCGGACGTGGTCCTCGATCCCAGGACCCTGGGATCATGACCTGAGCCGAAGGCAGACACTTAACGACTGAGCCACCCAGGCACCCAAGAGCTTTCTATTTTGATGTAGCCCCCAGTAGCTTATTTTTGCTTTTATTTCCCTTGCCTGAAGAAGCATAACCATAAATATGTTGCTAAGGCCAATGTCCAAGAGATTACTGCCTATGTTTTCTTTTAGGACTTTTATGGTTTCAGGTCTCACATCTATTTTTATTATTATTCCATTTTGAGTTTATTTTTGTGCCTGGTGTAGGAACACGGTCCAGTTTCATTCTTTTGCATGTAGCTGTTGGGGACAGTATATCAAGTGAAGTAAGCCAGTCACAAAAAGGCAAATACTATATGACTCCACTTATATGGTGTACTTAAAGAGTCAAAATGGTTGCCATGGGCTGAGGGGAGAGGAGAATGGGGAGTTATTGTTCAATAACTAGAGTTTCAGTTTTCCAAGATGAAAAGTGTACTGGAGATGGATGGCGGTGTTGACAGTGCAGCCTTATGAATGCATTTAATACCACTGAACTTCACACTTAAAAATGGCTAAGATGGTAAATTTTTTCTTGTGTGTATTTTATTTAAAAACTTTTTTTAATTGAGGGAAAACTCCAGAAAGTAGAATGGTGGTTGCCAGGCCTGGGAGAGGGAAGGGTGGAGGTGGGGAGCTGTTTTTCCCTGGGTACGGAGTTTTGGTTTGTCGAGAAGAGAAAGTGCTGGAGATCCGTCGCACAACAGGGTGAATATGCTCAATGCGACTGAACTGTACACTTAACGATGGTTAAGATGGAAAGAATTAATTTTAGGCAATTTGATTTTCCAAGAAGTGAATGTCTCCAAATGTTATTATCAAAGAAACCAGTGCAGCATTTTAGCTTGCTCCCTTGGCCTTGTCTCCAGGTGAAAAGAGAAACAGAAATAAAAGTCAGGTGATGTGTGCAACTTACAGCCTTGGGGAGACTCATGGACCCAGTCTTAAGTGACCTAATCAGAGGTCGCTGTTATGCATAGTCACTGCCATACGAATGAAGAGAATAAACAACTTCAAAATGGTCAGATATCATTATTTTACCTAAACGTATCTAAATACACACTAGCAATTCGCTTTCTTTCTTAGTTACAGGTGTAATAAAAATGTTGGATACTCAGTCTCTTTAGCCTCAACCAAGAATCCACAGATTTTTTTCCCCATAAGAATAGCTTTTTGGGTAGTAGGGCTTTTTTATTTTTAAAGATGTATTTATTTATCTATTTATTTGAGAGAGAGAGAGAGAGAGAGCGCCCGCGCGTGTGTGAGCCCGAGAGTGCCTGAGTGCGCATGACGGGGCAGGGAGCAGAGGGAAAGAATCTCAAGAAGATTCCCCGTGGAGCACGGAGCTGGAGGCAGGGCTCCATCTGAAGACCTTGAGATCATGACCTGAGCCTAAATCAAGAGTCCAACACTTCAGCAACTGAGCTATCCAGATGCCCCTGGTGTGTGTGTCTGTGTGTCTGTGTGTCTGTGTGTGTGTGTTTTAAAGAAGTTTAAAACTTCCCACACTTTGAAAAAGGAACTCCTTCAATATTTGGTGATTAATTTCAGCATTGGAATCATTTGCAGGTTTCTTTACCTCCTCGATTTAATTGCAAACACCTTCAACAGAGTGCTAGCAAACTAATTAGCAATTCCTTTTCCTTAAAAAATACTCCTAATCAAGGAAGATAATCATTTTTGATTAAAGAACAACCAGAATTATGAAATGTAGATTTGCAATTGATTACAGAAAAAAATATAGTGTGTGCTTTCCCTCTTAATAACAGTAAGCATTATTTCCTTCTACTCAGTTATATTTAGTTTCTCAGGTTAATTTAGGCTGATCCATCTCTTCTGATGGTTTATTCACTGGGAATGCATATATTATTTCCCAGAAGAATAATCCCTGTGCAAATAAAATATCCAGATGCAAAGTATGCATATGATAAAAATCTGGCAGTTTCCCAAATATTTTAATAATCTGGATGCTGCTAAACTGTTATAATTCAGTCATTCAAATCCTTCCAGGAGTAGTAAGGTCATGGGGAATAATATGTAGACTGAAAAGATACAGAGCAGACTGTCTCATCTTAGAAAGGAGTTCATTCTTTCATCCACTCATTCATCCATCCGGTAAAAATGTAATAAGCACCCACTGTGTTCCGTAAATCATCCAAGGTCCTTGGACTACAACAGGGAGCAAAACATGGTCATGTCCTCAGGGAGGTTTACAGGCTGATTGGGAAGTCAGGCGAGCTAAAGGGCAATTGCAAATCAGTGGGACATGCGCTACCAGTGGGAAAAAAAGTGGAGTAAGCCTCCCCATGATGGCATTGTTTGGGAGAGTTAGGGAACCTGGAAGGAAGTGAAGCCTGAATTCAGTCCTGGAGGATCAATAGGGGTTAGGTAGGGGAGGGAAAGGAAGCAAATTTCAGCATGAGCCAACTTTCAGAGGTGAGGAAATGCATGTGTTTGGGGGAAGACCAGTAAGAAGTTCAGCAGGTTTTGATAAAATGGTGAGAAAAGAGGCGAGAATGGTAAAGAAGGACCATTTTATGAAGAAAAGTATGCACCTTTGGAAGGAACTTGCATGGCATTTTGAAAGCAATGAAGACCTAATGTAAGATCCATTTTAATAGATTTCTTATCATATGTGCAGGTTAAATTTGACTTTTCCCTCCCATGTGCCCTATACTCAATTGCAAACTGGGTCCATCTCTGCTTTGGAAAATTGCTGGGCAGTTCAATATTATTCTCTGTTCTCTAAGTTACAGTTAATCTCAGTTTATATGGATAGAAGACACGAGAGTGTTACTCCCAAACTTGATGTTGCCTTCTGAAATGTAATAGGAAAAAATGACAAGTAATAAGATCAACCATTGGGGTAGAATCTAAAGCAGAGTTAAAAGAGATTCCCCTTGGACACGTAGTAGGACGTTTCCTCTACATCAAAAACCAAACAAGAACAAAGAGCCCTCATCCTAAATTACCCATGGGCAGCTAAATTGTTTTGGGAAAATACAAATACTAATCCCAGTGGCCAGAATGTATTGTCAAAAAAACATGACTGTACTTGTAGGCAACATAATGGCTAGGCATCTGTTTTGTGAGAGTACAGCCTATTGATTAGGAACTATGACACTTGCGTCAAGTTCATCTTGACTGAAATCCTGATTCTGCCCCTTACTGTCACTTTTGCCTTTCATTCCTCACTCCTGGCTTGTCCCCAGTGCTGTTTAGTGAAAAACAAGCTGTCTTCACATTGGATTCCAGTAGGAGTAGGACTTAAAAAAAAAAAAAAAAGCTGATGACATGTATCCTTTCGTTATACTTAGAGAGATAAACAGTTTATTATTTTACTTGAATAAATTTTTCTTTTTTTAAAAGATTTTTAAAAATTTATTTATTTGACAGAGAGAGAGAGATCACAAGTAGGCTGAGAGGCAGGGAGAGAAAGAGGAGGAAGCAGGCTCCCTGCTGAGCAGAGAACCCCGATGTGGCCTCGATCCCAGGACCCTGAGATCATGACCTGAGCTGAAGGCAGAGGCTTTAACCCACTGAGCCACCCAGGTGCCCTGAATAAATTTTTCTTGAGCACAGAGAATGCTCTATTCTACACAAATGACAACTGTAAAATTGAGGCCCCAGAACACCATTGTGGCCACAGTGTTCGAGAAAAATTATCTAGGAAAGCATTCATTCTGTCATGTTCCTCCACAAAAATACCCTGGTGTAGAGAGGGAAACACACACACATGTATACGTACATACTGACTCAGGGCAATAGCCTTGTAATAAACGCCTACTATGTTCACAAGGAATACAGAAGGCAATGAGTAACACAGGCTACATGAAGTCCAGTAGAGCAGCAACCATATCCTATCATCAATTTGGCTTTTGAAAAAGCCCAGCCAAGCCAAGTATCTATACAACTTTATGATAAGGCAAAATATTTTGTGGCGCAAAAGAGGTGCAACTCAAGAACGGTGAGGGTGCAGAGGAAGGGTGGCCCCCTTTGGTAGAGGGATAAAGAATGGGATCATAAAGGACAATGCATTTGAGATGGTCTTTGGACAATGAGAGAATTGTCCTAAGTCAAGAGTAGTACATTTCAAACAAAGGAAAGAGCATGGGCTGTGGAGACAGATAGGGTTCAAATCTATATCTGCCACTTTCTAGCTATTTAGGAAATTTCTGTAACTCCTTTTAACACTGTTTTCATCTGTTAAAATGGGTTAATAGTTCCTACCCTTACATTGTTGCTGAGTTGATGAAATGGAGAGTGCTTAGTGTGACGCCTACAGTGTAGTGCTATGAATTGACACTATTACTCCCATTATTAAAATCAGCAAATCCTACAAGATGGGAAAAGTAGATAGTCTGTATTGGTTAAAAGGAGAATGCTGGAAGATAAGACTGCAGTTAAATGTTAAGACCATATTATCGGGAGCCATGGACTCCATACTGAGGAGTCGGAACTCACTCCAATAAACAAGCCTTGGTTGTTTCTTCTTCCTCCTCCTCCTCCTTCTCATCTTCCTCCTCCCCCTCCTTCTTTGACTATATCAGAATTAACTTTTTATTTTTATTTATTGATTTTTAAAATATTTTATTCATTTACTTGAGAGAGTGAGAGAGAGAGAGAGAATTAGTGGGTGGTGAAGCAGCGGAGGAAGAGGGAGAACCAGACTCCCCTCTGAGCTGGGTGCCTGACATGGGGCTCAATTCCAGGACCCTGAGATCATGACCTGAGCTGAAGGCAGACACCCAGGTGCCCCCAGAATTGACTTTTTAGATTAAATAGGCAGTATGTGGAGTGTACAGTGGTTAAAAGTGGGAGAAGGAATCGCAACAAGGTCACTCGCAATGTCGTAGAAATAGTTGGGGCACAGAAAAGAGTTTCTGAGTGTTTGTGGTGGTGGTGGCAAAGACTCTGACATATAGAAGTATAATCCATAGACTGATATAGAAAAGAAGTTGCTTTTGAGTCTTTGAAATACTGAGCATGGTGGGGTCAGTAATGGAAAATTTGAGGCACACGTTGAAGGAATAATAGGAAAGGAAATGGGGAGCAGATTGTGCTGATCCCCTTCGCCATCCCAGTGAGTCAGCAGGAGTTAGAGAAAGGAGCAGGGTTCATATAAGACCAAGTAGATTTTTCTGCAAAGGAATGTCAGTTGCAAACACAGGCAAAACAAAAAACAGTAAAAGGTGTTGGGGGTGAGGGAAAGGGGGCAAGTGAAGGGAATCTGGGTGGAGACAGGCTGAAGGGGAAATGAGGATTTAGGAGGAGGAGGCAGAAATGGGGAGGGGTGTGCCCCATACTAAGGAAGCATAAACCTCAAAGCTGAGATTATTAAAAGGATATGTTGGAACTGGAGAAGGGATACGGTTAATGTATGAGAATTGAGTTAACAGAGAAGTCTGAAACTAAGCTGATCTTAAGGTTCCAAATGGCTTCTTTGTGTCTAAAAAATTTCTTCCTCTGAAGGTAGATGAGCTGATGGTTGACTCACAGTTTTGGCTGCCTTGGGTCCTACCTTTTGTTGAATCCCTTCATCAGAGTTATTATTTTTTTATCTGCCAGTCTACTCCTTTCAGCTCACTAAAAGCGCTATAGGTGCTCTAACTTTTTCTATTTCTCCACAAATGAGGTCAGAAATAGAGGCAACTAAACACCTCGACAACTTGAGAAGTTAGAAAAGACGTGGCCCCCAGAAAAATAGGTCAGTGGATAGCAGACACCGAAAGGTAATAGATCTTTGCTGTAGAATCAGGTCATTTGTGAGAACCCATGTCAGGCCAACAGGAAAGAAATTTGGTAAGTCTGCTCACAACTCCCCAGAACCTATTAATGATGCAGGACCTTGACATCACAGAATCATCCAAAGATCGTGAACCCTGGACTCTGATGCATACCGCAGTGACACACATCATTAGAAAGAAAGAGATGAGACAATGATTTTCTGCATATTTTGATTAACAGGAATGAAACATATTTTATGTGTGAAGCACTTAGACTCTGGAGATACAAATATCTGTAAATAAGAAATTGTCCCCATTGTTAGTAGCTTCCTTAGCAAATGCATAGCCAGGACAGAAAAAAAGTCAGCACAAGTATATGCAAAGTTACCTATAAAATCATCCTAAAGAAGAATAGTCTCTGGAAAAGCATGGAACCCATGAAGATCAAGACATACTAGCTTCATAGTGAAGCAAAACTGCTCTCTTAGAAGCAGAAATGTTCTAAATATAAGGAAAATTATCTACACAGAAAACTTTTTTAAGTGACACAAATGTCTTTTAGTGAGGAAAATCATTCCTATCTTGTTGGAGATAGCAGCTATTTGGCATCTCAGTAGCTGAACCGTAAAATACATGGAGTTCTTTCTTTATATGCTGCAACAATGTAAATATTGCTATTTCCTATACTAAGCACAGCAGGTGTTCTAGAGCTAATCCCAAAGAGCAGAGCCAGCTCTGCCAAGGAGTTCAGTCTCCTAGGTCAGCCTTCGAATGCAGCCTAGCTCTGACGTCCAGGTGACAGGAGAGGGAGGGAAGAATGAAAGAAGGCTGACAAGGCATTTTCCCTTGAGTCTTGTCCATCAGAAGTGGTCACTCCCTCCCACCACGGTCCCATTCTGCTTGAGGACTCCAGAAGCATGAGACAGGAAGAAAGCCTTGGGAAAACAAACAGCCAGTCTTTCTGTACCATCTCCTTATGGGGATGGGGATGGGGGTGGGATCAGGCTCCATGCAATCCTGACCATCTGATGTTCTGTACTTGTTTCTCATTGTCACTGCTCTTCTTATTCCAAAGAGACTTTGTTACTTCTTTTTATCTCTACACTGAAAATCATGTAATATTTGTTACTAGAATCCACAGGAAAATAAGACTGGATATGGCAGCATTCTACCTAATGGCAAACTCTATGAGAACAAATTTCAGGAGATATCTGTGATCATCCCAGGACAGCGATGAATGAATCTTTCAATAATGAATCTGATACAAAGGCATTCATTTAGATACAAATGCAGAAAATGCAGTAATTCTTAAAATGTTCCCTGTAGAAGGAAAATATAGGTTAACCAGTGATATATTAACCAGTGTTTGCAAATGTACGCTACGACAAGGATAAAAACTGTTAAGCGTAGTGGTCAGAGGTAAACTGGTATCCATGAGTAAAACTTGCTTATTGGATTATTAACATTTATTGAGAAGGAATTTTACAGCAAGAATATGAACTAGCCTCCCCAAGGCACTAATACAATTATATTCTTGTAAATATTTGAGAAGAACTAGTCATGGTCATCATGAATATTCAGCAAGAACGATCTGCCATTGAAGAAACCAAGATGGGGTGGAAAACGCTATGACCTGGTTTGCTGGTCTTCAGTTTTAAGATTATATCAATTTTTAAAATGGCATCTCCCTTTGTTCACATTTAAAAGAAGTCGGCAGCCAAATTCTACTTTAAAAAATGAAAAAGAAAGAAAGAAAGAAGAACTTGGAACGCTATTAGATATTCTCCCAGAGGGTGCATATGGGCTGCAACCTTGTTACACACAATCCGAAAAAACATAGCTCTCCCCAGAGGGTAATGGTAGCTTAGAACTCTACGGCGAGATAACAGGACAGAAGCTTTCCTGAGAAAAGCATAAACATAGAGATTACTTGTACTTGAATGGAATCACAATACAATGGAAGTGAATTTCTATTACCTTGGCTGTCTGTAAACAGTACAACACATTCTTTTTTTTTTTTTTTAAAGATTTTATTTATTTATTTCACAGAGGGAGAGAGATCACAAGGAGGCAGAGAGGCAGGCAGAGAGAGAGAGGGGGAAGCAGGCTCCCCGCCGAGCAGGGAGCCCGATGCGGGCCTTGATCCCAGGACCCTGAGATCAAGTACAACACATTCTTAAAAAAAATTTAAATTGTATATTGTTTCCAAAGCTTTTGATTTTCTTCAAGCTTTCTCATGCCCTGTCTTTAAATTGCTTTCTTTCCATACATTTTCTTGTCCATTTCACTGAACAGCATTGTTAACCAGGCGGCCCCAGAATGATAACACAGGTTAACCTGGATGGCAGTAGCACAGAGTGGCTATATGTCTAGTGTGTGTCAGAGGCAGAAGGACTAAGTTTTTTTTCAGATGAAGTTTTCATTCTGCAAACATTTTAAATTTACAGAAAATTGCAGAGATACTACACACAGTCCCCACACTCTTCACCCAGTTTCCACTCTGGCTAATGTTTTCCATGACCATGGTACACTGGTTGAATCTAAGAAACCGGCATTGACATAGGACAATGAACTAAACTCCAGGCTGTACTTGGCTTTCCCCAGTTTTTCCATTAGTGTCTTCTTTCAGATTCAGGATCCAGCCCAGGTTACCACATTGCACTTTGTCATTAGGTGTCTTTAGTCGCCCTCGGTTTTCATGACCTGGACAGTTTGGAGGAATATTGGCTAGGTATTTTGTAGAGTGTCCTTCAGTTTGGGTTTGTCTCATGTTTCTCTTATGAGTAAACTAGGTTATGGGTTTTTGGAAAGGATCTAACAGAGGTGAAGTGTCCTTCAAGGTATCAGAATGAACCTAACATCACACATCACTGGAGGTGTTAACCTTCAACACTTGGTTAAGGTGGCTTTTGCTGAGTTTCTCCACCATAATGTTGCTATTTTTCCCTCTTCATACTCTAGTTTTTGTAAGTAAATCATCAAAATTTAGCCTATGCTCAAGGATGGTGGTGGTGGTTTGTTTTTAAAATACCTTATATGCAAAAATCTGAATGTATAATAAAGGATTCTGCTTTCATTCAAATTCAGTTCAATAAACTTTTAGGATACCATGAAGAGAAATATTTTGGAGATTTATACAGCAACAATTGTAATCCCTAGAAGTAGCCATGGATATTACCAGGGTATGGAAAGACACAAACCTTAATCCTTGTAATGATTACAGATACTGAGAATGGTTATCTTTACCTTAGCTGAGTTGTTGTTAAAATGACTGCTTATTTTTCTAAGCTCTTTTTAACGTCTGCTGAAATCCCTGGATGAATTTTCTTCTGAGACTGAACATGCTACAATGCAAATTGTACACAAGCTAAAAATTCATCTTCATATAATTGTACTCTGGGGTCACACAACATTTAAATGCACATTGCCAAGAATGCTGTTTGTCTGCAGAATCATAAATGTACAAATGAATTACTCTCTTTCAATGGTCATGTATTTATAAATCTTCTCAAAAGCACCCAAATTACAAAATAGCTTGCTTCTTTACATGTAAAAGCATTCCGGTTTATCATTTTCATTAGAATCTCCGCTGTCATGCTACCTTTTTCAATGTTTTTATTTACAATTACTTTATTTTTTAAAATTCTACTGGCTTTCCTTAACATTTGAGTAATATTTTAGTTGGCATAATTTACATAGCAGGCAGCAAGATGAAAATGTGTTCTTTTCAGTTTAGAGAAATTATGTGACCATCTTGCAAATCTGTAATTAAGGTCTTGAATTAGTTACATTTTCCTAATTAATGATTTATATCTATCTTGTCCTGATTAAACTATGTCATCATAAAGATAGACTTACTGTAGTTAGAAATGCATATCACAAGATAATATTTTCTTCTAGGGCTTTATTTATTTTTTTTTCAATATTGATACCTTAAGACAATATGCTAGGTACTGTGGGGAAAATAATGCAAGGAGCTTATTCTAGTAGAGAAGCTCAAGTGTATATGAAGTTTATTAGAAGGTAGAAACTATTAAGTGACATAGGAGAGGTACAATTGAAATCTATCAAAAATAGAAAGTGATGAGCCACTGAAGTTTTTTAGCAGGCAAGTGACGAGACCAGAGATGTCCTTCAGAAAAATTAATTCAGCAGCGTTGTATTGGACAAATTACAGTAGTAGAAGAGGAGAGAAGGAGGATAGAGAGGGGAGAGACTGGGGCAAAGAGATGAATAGGAAACTACTCGTATTAAAGAGGTAATGTGAACTAAGCTATTGGCTGTAGAAAAAAAGAAAGACTGTAATCCAAAAAATACTGCAAAAATGAAACTAGTAAGTCATGGCTATGGATTGAATTTGGAGAATCAGGGATAGGAAAGGGTCAAATAAAACTTTGATCCTTCAAGAAAGGAAATGTGGTTCCAGGAGTAAAAATGTAGAAGGAACATTTTCTATTTGTATTTGTTTATATTTCTTTGCAACATTTTTTCACGATGAATTTCACGATGCATGCAGGAAGAGCTAACCTACTACATTAGAAGATTTTCTTATCGTTATGTTTCTCCTATGACTCACTTATTATAGGAACCTCTATTCCTTTCTGGAATAAGTTGCAATGTAAATAAATGAATATGCATTCATTATGCTTGATTATATAATTGTGCTTCCCTCTCAGCAAATATCTCAAGGTAGTAATATGATGGCTTCTGTTCATCACTAAAATCTAGGGCTTTTTTTTAAAGAGATGTTTTCAAGCTATATTGTGTTTGTTATCTATTTTACGACATCTAACTTTCTTAGCAATAAGTAGCAGCCTTCTACAGATAGGAGATTTCTCATTTAATTTGGAATCGAGTAAGCTAATAACTATCCTATTGTTCATTAAAACTTATTCCTTTAGAATCGAATGCTTCTCATTTCTGTGTTAACACCGTGTGAACTTTTCAGTAATGATCAGAACCGCACAAGCACTGCTAATACTTCCTGAGCATTTAGTATGTTCAAGGCATTGCGCCCAGTGTCTTTTACATATAATCCTCACAATAACCCTTTGGAGTAGGGACTGCTAGAATCCCATTTTACAGAGGAGACACAGAGAAATGAAGTAACTTGTACAAGTTTATACGGTGAGTAAGTGAGCTCACAAAGTCTGGTCCCAGAGCCCATGTGCTTGGCAGCTCTGCCCTCAACCGCTACCTCGGAGTGTTAAGCGTCAAATTAGTTCAGGCATTACTCTTAGTGGGGTATATCTCTCTGCCATAGATCTTACATTTTTCTGAAATTGGGTCTATTTTAATAGAGAAAAGAAAAAAACCTGCAACACCCATTGGCATTCTCAGAAGGCTTAATCATCGAGGATCTACAAAGACATAATTCCCTACACATCAAGACATTTGATTTGGTAATTTTAAAATATTCACTTCCTGTGGATAGCTGTAGGAAAGAAGAGTTCTCTATTTGTATTTAAGCTGAAAGTAGTAAAAAGAGAAAGGGGAAATAAATGAAGTTGAGTTGATTTTCAGTCAATAAAGCACATAGAGTCTTAGAAAAGGTAAGTCACATGTGTGAGCATTATGACTACGTGAAGCAGACTTCCCAGGGATGGGAGTCCTTGGTGCTGGAATGAGGAACTGGAGGACCAGGAGGCACTGTGGACACATCCATCCTAGTAAAGATTTTTCAAAATGAAATATTGATGGCTCTCCTCATGGATGCCTAGAAGATAAATCTTTTGTTTTTTAATTCAAAAAATATGAAAGAACTGAATTACTTCTGAAGATACTAGAGGCTGGAAGTATGTTTCGTCAGGAACTCATTCACCAAATGTCTTTATGGAAAATATCTTCATAGATCACATATGCTGAAGAGATTACCTAATATATCTCAGAAATTCATCAAGTGAATGGACCCCGAACCACGAGATCTTCAGCCTTTATGCTTTTTGTTGTCTTTGTGCACTTTGCTAAGTTTGAACCATGAAATCAAACAAGGTTAAAACACACACACACACACACACACACACACACACACACACACACGCTATCTTCTGCGTCTTTGCCACTATTACATAACCTAAGACAGGGTGATTTTCCCAGAGGAATGGTATAAAATTTAAGATTTTAATCCTGTTTTTATTTTGACTTAAAATATCCTTCCCTATTTTTAAAAAAGATTTATGTATTTGAGAGAAAGAGAGAGAGGCAGAGGGAGAGAGAGAAGCAGACTCCCTACTGAGCCTGATCTGGGGCTCCATTCCTAGGACCCTGGGATCATGATCTGAGCCAAACGCAGACACTTAACTGACTGAGCCACCCAGGCACCCAAAATGTCCTTCCCTATTAAGTGGGATATGTCCGATACTTTAGCTTCCTAGGTTCCTAAAATCTAAAAGCTAAACAACTTTAAATATAAATTACATTTTATTGAAAACAATCTCTCTCTCACTCACACACACACACACACACACACACACACACACACACACACACACACACACACCCGACACCACATAGTTGAATAGAAATGAATCTCCCTGCCTTTTAAATCTTAAACAGGATAGAGTAAAAAAAATTTGAAATACTACTTTTACTATTTCTTATCCGGGATCAGTCCTACCTAGAAACATCTAATATTTTGGAGTTTTGTGCAAAGGTCACATTATTTTGAAATGTAGGAGAGTCTCATCTAAAGCTGCTAAAGGATTTTACCTGAAGATGAATTTTCTCTCGGGCGCCTGGGTGGCTTAGTGGGTTAAAGCCTCTGCCTTTGGCTCAGGTCATGATCCCAGGGTCCTGGGATCGAGGCCTGCATCGGGCTCTCTGCTTGGTGGGGAGCCTGCTTCCTCCTCTCTCTGCCTACTTGTGATCTCTCTATCTCTATAAAATAAAAATAAAAAATTTCTCCACGTCTTCAAACCTGCTGTTTTCTGCAATTCTTAAGGTGGGGGCAGGATGGAGGCACATAGATTTTGGAAATTGCTTCAAAAGTGTGGCATCCAGGAGAATTTAATTAAATAACCAATGAAGTCCCTCTCAGAATCTTATTTATCTCAGAATTATTCATTTATCTTTATTTATCTTATTTATCTTTATTTATCTTATTTATCTCAGAATCAGATTTGGTGGATCTCAAAAACTGGTCCCTACAAAACTAGGAACTTGTTAAAAATTAAGATACTCAGCCTGCCCCAGATCTTCCAAATCAGTAAATCTAGGAGTGGAGCCAAGAATTTTCCCTTTTTCAATGCATTCAGGTGACTCTGGTTAGTGCTAAAGTTCTGGAACCACCAGACCAGAATCACCTAGACCAGATGTATCTGGGATGCTTGTTTAACATTGCAGACTAAAGCACTCCACCCACACCCAAATCTCTAATGGTAAAACCCAGGGATGCAGGATTTTAATAGGTTTTCCAGGTGATTCTTATGCACACTAACATCTGTGGATCATTGAGCCAGTAGATAAGTCAGTTGAGCAAGCTAGCTTGTGGCGGAAAGGAGGCAATGCCAGCGTTCTCTGGCGAGAAGAGCATTGGTGTTGGAGTCGTACTGACTTGGACTTGAATTTCAGGTTTGTCATATTGTTTATTGTGATATACAAGCAGTTATGTAGACTTTCTCAGCCTCAGTTTCTTTATTTATGAAATGGGCACAAAAATACCCAGCTTACTCCACTTTGAGAGGATCAAAAAGGATGGGGCATATATTTTGCATAGTATCTCCTACATTTTAATAGACATTAATCTCTATACTTTTATCTTTTAAAGATGTTCTAGCCCATTCCTGTCATGGTGCCTAGCACTTTGCTCAACAATATTTGCTAAAGACAGAGGGGTCCAATGCAAAAATTTTGGATTTGAGCCCTAGCTCCACTGCTTGTTAGCTATGAGACCATGAGCAAGTTATTTGACCTCATGTGCTTCTGTTTTAGTATCTTTAAAATGGCAATAAAAATAATACTCCAAGGCTTATAGTGAGTTATTAGCTGAATTAATATATATAAAGTATTTACAGTTTTTTTTTAAAGATTTTTTACTTATTTGAGAGAGTGAGAGCATGAGCAGGGGGAAGGCCAGAGCCAGAGGGAGAAGCAGACTCCCCATTGAGCAGGGAGCCCATTGCAGGGCTGGGAACATGACCTGAGCCAAAGGCAGACGCTTAACCAACTGAACCCCCCCAGGCACCCCCATGTAAAGCGTTTAAGAAAAGTGTCTGGAACATTATAATTCTCCAATGTTATTGAAAGAAAAATTCCTCAGGTATACAGTTCTAAGCTTCAGAAGGACTTGACTCTCAAAGAAATAATGTATAAATATTTCCACAAACATTTGGATATAATGTGACAGGCTCTGTGTGAGGTCGTGGGGACATACAGTTCCTGTTCTCATGGAGCATATAGTCTAGAGGGAGAGGCAGAGCGTAATCACGTAATCAGGCAAATGAGTATGTAATGGCCAGAATGAGAAACAGGTGTGCAGGAAAGAACAGCTTGAGGGGCTGGAGCTCAGAGAGCCCGGGGAGGGAGATGGAGCAAGGTACGCTATCCGGTGGGAGAGAGGAGGCGGCCAGACCAAGCAGGGCCATCACATGTTTGAGTGTATTTCCAGGAGCAGTGGGAAGCCTTTGAAGCGTTTAAACCAGAGAGTGACGTGGTCAGATTTGTAATTCAAAAAAGGTGTCTCTGGTGGAAGAGGCCCATTTGGGGGTGCAGGGAAGACCAATGAGGAGATTTTCACAAGAGTCAAGAGACAGTGGTAGCTGATAGAGGGGAGGGGGTGGAAATGGAGCTACTTGGAATTCAACAGGTGTGTTGGAGAGGAAGTGGCTGGGATTCAGGGATGAACTGGAAAGAACTGGGAAAGGACTGGATTGGAGGGAGAAGGCAGAATGTGGCACTGGGCATGGTTAGTTTGTCGCTGAGAGATGTCCAGATAGAGGTACTGAACATATTGCTCTGGAGCTCAGGGTAGAGCTCTGGACAAGAGAAACAAATCAGGGAGCCCTAGGTTCATGGATAGAAGCTATGACATGGGGAGTGAAGGGGATTGTCTGGGAGAGAGTGTGGAGCCCAGCTTCCCAATGACCAGGGGGAGAAAGGTGAACCTACAAAAGAGGATCATGTGGCAGGATAGTCTGTGGAAATATTCATGTGTGTTTTCTCTCTTGTTTTCCCCTTTCAGGCTGATTGCCTGGTTTTATGATTTCTGGCTTCAGGGACCTTGGCAGGGCCTAAAGTAAGAGGGTCTTGAAGTTAAAGCTTCTAGCAGTTTTTCATAAACGTCCAGAAGGCAGAGAAGCTAAGAGGCAAAGAGAGGCCTGAGGCTCTCAAACTGTAAAGACTCCCACACACAGCTCAAACTCCCAACCTTAGCAAAGATCCCAGGGCCTTTCAGAGCCCTCAGACATCATGGAACCATTGAGCCTGAAGGCCCCCGGGGGATGTGGGCTAGCATATTTTGGAGATATGCAGATCAGTGGCCAATGAGCAGAGAACGCCCCTCAGTGCCATGGCACCACCAGCCATGGTAGCTTCCAGAACTTTCTCCCAGCTCTAGGATGGGAAGTTCCAAAAATGACTGAGGTTAAAGTTCTCACCAGGCTGGCAGGACAGTAGGAAAAAGTCTGAAATTTGGTTTAATAAATAGAGTCCAATGTGATGTTTCTGGACAGTTCCATGACCCAGTACACTGAATTTTGAGACCGAAGGAAAAAAATGGGACTTTGGCTTTAATGGAAGTGAATTCAACAATATTTTCAAAAGCAACTTCTTTGATTTCCTCATTTTCAATTAAGATAACAGAATTGCCATGTTTTAAAATTTCTCTTGACAAGTGATCATCTTTAATAATTTTTAAATTGAAGTAAAATCATCACTTCCTTTTTGGTATAAATATATTTAAACAACATATTGATACACCTACTTTTTAATTTTTTAGTATTTTTCCAACTAATCCAGTGTTCAGGGAACAAATTAGCTATTAGGAAATACATCAAAACATGTATATAGAGACATACATTTTTTCTTCCATCTTGGGCTCCGATCTGAATCAGCACAGCACTGGGCTTCATTTAAAATTTTGGTGTTTTGTTCAGTGTAGATTTTTTTTTTTGCTTTGATTGAATTTTTAGACTTATTCATTAAAATAGTATCCTGTTTATGGAGATATTTAGCACCCTCCACCCCCGTTAAAATTTGTGCCTCAGTGAATAGAGTCCAAATGTTTTATTCACTCCCCTTTACTTCAGGAGCTATTTCTTGAACACCTAACTTTTGGGTAAAAACCATTCCCAGTTTTTGGCGAAGAAGCCAGACTTGAAAAAGGAAATCCAAGAGCAGGTAGTGTCCTCAAAGGAAGAATCTCCAAAGGGGAGAGAATCAGAGTGTCAAATGTTGCTAAGTCAAATGAGGCTAAGATTGAAATGTACATTTGTTGGATGAACTCAGGGTCCTGCGTTGCTTAGTGTAAAAAGTCTTGGTGGATTGACTGAGGTGGAATGGGCTGAAATGAATGGAGGAGTGAGTAGCAAGCAGGGAGACTGAAATTTTGACTATGGGCAACTCTCCCAAGAAGTGTGACTCTGAAGAGAAGGAGGGCATAGTAGCTAGAGAGAGAATAGAGTCAAGGGGCAAGGCAGTGGTTGTATTTTGATGCGATCCAGTTTTGAGAGAGAAATTTACTGTACAAGAAGGAAACTAGGGTCATTGGTAATGTAAGATCCCTAGAACATAGGGGTGTATATGGCCCTTCTTTTCACTATATCTGTATTTTTGGGGTAAATACCCAGTAGTACAATTGCTGGGTCATAGAGTAGCTCTGTTTTTATTATTATTATTATTTGCTCCAGGGGTATAGGTCTGTGAATCATCAGGCTTACATCATTCACAGCACTCACCATAGCACAAACCCTCCCCAGTGTCCATAACCCATCCGCCCTATCCCTATCCGCCCTATCCCTACCCTCCCACCCCCCAGTAACCCTCAGTTTGTTTTTTTGAGATTAAGAGTCTCTTATGGTTTGTCTCCTTCCCGATCCCATCTTGTTTCATTTTTTACCCCCCCCCACAACCCCTCACCCTGCCCCTGAAATTCCTCATATCAGTGAGATCATATGATAATTGTCTTTCTCTGATTGACTTACTTCGCTTAGCATAATACCCTCTAGTTCCATCCATGTCATTGAAAATGGCAAGATTTCATTTCTTTTGATAGCTGCATGGTATTCAATTATGTATATATATGACATCTTCTTTATCCATTCATCTGTTGATGGACATCTAGGTTCTTTCCATAGTTTGGCTATTGTGGACGTTGCTGCTATAAACATTCGGGTGCATGTGCCCCTGAGGATCACTACCTTTGTATCTTTAGGGTAAATATCCAGTAGTGCAATTGCTGGGTCGTAGGGTAGCTCTATTTTAAACTTTTTGTTGAAAAAAAAAAAAAAAAGTTTTCCATGCTGTTTTCCAGAGTGGCTACACCAGCTTGCATTCCTACCAACGAGGTTCCCCTTTCTCCACATCCTCTCCAACATTTTTTTGTTTCTTGCCTTATTGATTTTTGCCATTCTGACTGGTGTAAGGTGGTATCTCAGTGTTTTTGTTTTTGTTTTTAAGATTTTATTTATTTGACAGAGATACAGTGAGAGAGGGACCACAAGCCGGGGGAGTGGGAGAGAGAGAAGCAGGCTTTCCTGCAGAGCGGGGAGCCCAATGCGGGGCTTGATCCCAGGACTCCGGGATCATGACCTGAGCCAAAGGCAGATGCTTAACGATTGAGCCACCCAGGCACCCCTCTGTGTGTGTGTGTGTGTGTGTGTGTGTGTGTGTTTTAAGATTTTATATTGATTTGACAGAGATTACAAGTAGGCAGAGAGACAGGCAGAGAGAGAGGAGGAAGCAGGCTCCCTGCTGAGCAAGGAGCCCAATGTGATGCAGGGCTAGATCCCAGAACCCTGAGATCATGACCTGAGCAGAAGGCAGAGACTTTAACCCACTGAGCCGCCCAGGAGCCCCTCTCAGTGTGGTTTTGATTTGAATTTCTGTGGTGGCTGATGGTGATGAATACTTTTTCATGTGTCTGTTAGCCATTTGTATGTCTTCTTTGGAGAAGTATCTGCTCACATCTTCTGCCCGTTTTTTTGACTTGATTATCTGAAAAGATGAATACCCAACTTTTGCATCATCTTGGATGGGACTGGAGAAGATTATGCTAAGTGAAATAAGTCAAACAGAGAAGGTCAATTATCATACGGTTTCACTTATTTGTGGAACATAAGGAATAGCATGGATGACATTAGGAGAAGGAAGGGGAAAATGAAGGGGGAGAAATTGGAGTGGGAGATGAACCGTGAGAGACTATGGACTCTGGGAAACAGAGTTTTAGAGGGTTGGAGGTGGGGGGATGGGTGAGCCTGGTGATGGGTATTAAGGAGGGCACAGATTGCATGGAGCATATATATATATGCAAACAGTGAATCATGGAACCCTACAACAAAAACTAATAATGTACTGTATGGTGACTAACATAACACAATAAAAACCAAATAAATCAAGGAAACTATGAGAACAAAACAAACAAACAGAAGAAAGATCCCTAGAAGGCGGAAGAGCGATGGGATCCTAATCGGAGATGACAGGGTTGGCGTTTCACAGGCTGTGAAGTGTGTGCTGTGTTGCAGCCTGAGGGAAGGAGAGGGTGAGCGCAGATGGAGGTGGGGGTTTTATATTCGATAGCAGGGAACTGAGGGAGATCCTTGTGAAGCCTTCAATTTTCTCTACGAGTGGGAGACAAAGCCTGGAGAGAAACAGGCAGCAGCGGGATGCTGGATGGTCGTGAGGAGCGGAAAGTGCTTAAGCACTGTAGTTAGGGACCTGTGGTTGGTAGGTACCTCTCCTCAAGGCTCCTCTGCACCTGGGTAAATAAACAGTGGTGCCTCTGGTCTATGGGATTCTGTGCCATTCACAGGGAAAAACTGGAGAGGAAGATGGAAACATCCGTAAGATATACCATTCAGTGGGGGGAGGAAATCATGATATAGTACATTTAGCATAATACCTTTTGTGTGAGAAAGGGAAGTAAGAATATGTAGTTATAGTAGCTTGTATTTACACAAACTTGGGAAGAATGTATAAGCAACCAATAAAAAGTACTAGAGAAAGCAGGAGGCAAACAGGGTGAATAGGGACAGAGATGGGAGAGGGGCTCTCAATGTATTCCTTCTTTGTATTTTTACTTATTGATTTTGAGTCATGTAAATGTATTGCCTATTAAAAAAAAAATTTGAGGGGCGCCTGGGTGGCTCAGTCGTTAAGCGTCTGCCTTCGGCTCAGGTCATGATCCCAGGGTCCTGGGATAGAGCCCCGAGTCAGGCTCTCTGCTCAGCAGGAGGCCTGCTTCTCCCTCTCCCACTCCCCCTGCTTGTGTTTCCCCTCTCACTGTGTCTCTGTCAAATAAATAACATCTTTAAAAAAATGCTGGTTCTCCTTTAAAAAAAAAAATTGAAATTTGAAAGGTGGAGTTCCTATGGAAATAGGTATCCACGAAGAACTCAATCTTGTTTCCAAGCCAAGTCTAAGCTGTCAGGCACCCCGATGATTTAAAATGGCTGCCCCATCAATAAGATGATTGCATTTCTACATCTTTCTGGAAGGATGTTATTAGGAACATCAAGGTCCTAAGAATAGAGCGTTGTTACCTACTCTTAGTCTCGAAGCTGGTGTGTTCTTTCTCTCCCTGCTGGGAGTAGAAGGACCCCCAACAGTCTGCCTTTGCTCTTTTCTTCCTCTCCCTCTCAGTCAGCGATGTCCTTCACTCCTCCAGCTTAGACTGGTCTCTAATTTATATCTCCCTCCCATATTCTAGACCTGAAATCCCAATGGCCAGATCAACATGGTGTATCACTGAGGATTTCCACAGGAAACAGATGACACATCAAAACTGGGGCAATTCCAGAAGGTTTTATTTACAAAGAGACTGTTTACAAAGGTTAGGGAATAGGGGAACCACAAGGGGCGAATGGGAGCCTGGCTTTCACCAGCCCTAAATCCAAAGGGGTAAGGACAGGGAGAGGTTACCAAAACCTAGGAGAGAGCGTTGTGGAGAGCAGGCTGCCTAGAGAAAACAGCACCCTCCCACCAAGGGACTCTACCAGCCTGAGGTGGCCTCCTTGGAAAGAAATTAGAGAAGTAAATACCTAGACTTCACCCTCTTCCCTTTTTCTGCTTGGCTGCCCATTGGCCAAACTCAAACAGAAGCCAGAGGGCATGGGAAGCTAAAGATGGCGTCTCTCAGTTGAATACTCTGAGAACCAGAGCAGATACCCTAGATACCCTAGGGCAGAGTGGGGAGGACGAACAGCAGGTCTGAAGTGGCAAATAGAATATTTGTGGCAAGCATGGATCCATTGATAGATGTCCTGCTGGCTCTTCAGTCTCAGCATTTCCCAAACCAACCACATGGTCTTTCCTTCATGAATCTGACCTTTCTCCTGGATGTATTAGTTACCCTGGTTTGTGGTGCCTCCGTTCTTCACTGTCCTCCCTGACTGACTCCTCCTTCCTGCCCTGCATGTACACACGTGCACATATACAAGTGTTTCTCTTCCACTGGGTAGCGAACTTCTAGAAGCAGGGTCCTTGAGCCTGGACTCAGTGAATGTCTCATGAGTAATAATGGCTAACATTTTGGGGGTACTTGCCATATCAGGCACAGCAACTGATCATTTCATTTGAATTGTCTCTTTGAGTCTCTCAATCCCATGAAGTAGGTCCTGATATTATCACGATTTTACAGATTAATAAACCGAGGGTGAGAGAAGTCACCCAAGATCATATTCTTTCCTTTTTTAATTGATGTGTAATGAACATGCAATGTTATATTAATTTCAGTTTATCAGTTCGATGATTCTACACATTACACTGTGCTCACCACAATAATTGTAGTTACCGTCTGTCCCCATACATATTATTACAATGTTAGTGACTATATTCTCTGTGCTGCACTTTTCATCCCCATGACTTACTTATTTTATAACTGGAAGTTAGTACTTCGTAATCCCCTATTTCACCCATTGCCCCACCCACCTCCTTTTTGGCACCCCCCAGTTCTCTGTATGTAAGAGTCTATTCATTTTGTTTTTTTAGATCCCACATTTAAGTGAGATCATGTGGCATTTGTTTTTCTGACTTATTTCCTGTAGCACAGTACCGTCCAGTTCTATCCATGTCATTACAAATGGTAAGAGCTCTTTCTTTTTTATGGCTGAGTAATTTTCCAGTCACATATACTACTTCTTCTTTACCCATTCACAGGGTGGGCACAGGTTCCATACCAAGATCACATTCTTAAAAGAGAACATCTGACATGGAAGCCTCCCCACAAGCACCATGACCCTCCTCCTGCCTCCCCTGCTCAAGGTTGAATGGATCACCCACAAGGATAGCACAGTGCTCCACTGTTGATTAAAAAAGAAAAAGGCAAATGTTGGTCAAACAATATAATTCAGAGAAAGCAACGGTTGACGCTAGGGCTTGAACTTGTTGCTGACTTGTAAAGGACAGAGGGGGAAAGGAGGGTATGTCAGGAGAAGAGGCCAAGGAACAGCTGGGAGGGGTTGCAGTTTGTTTGTGGGCTTGTGTAGAGAAGACCTCGATGAGATCAGAGAATACACATTCAGAACCAGTAGGATAAGATTGAGGAGGATGGAGGAAACCTAGATTATGGAGGGCTTTGGAGTCCGTGGGTCTGCTGAACCTCTGTAGAAGAAAGGGAACGTGGAGTTTCAGGAAGATGAGCCTGTCCCTCGGAGACTGTGTAGGGCAGCCTAGAAGCAGAGGTTGATGGGCTGCTGGAGGAACTGGCTGGAGAGCTGTTCTAATGGTCCACCAATGAATCCGTGGACCAGAGTGAGGGGATGGAAATGAGGAATGAGCAGAGGATACAAGAAACACGCCAAAACAGAAATGGTCCCCGGCACTTGCCCACTGATGGCTGTACAGATGGAAGGGGCTTGACCTTCAGTTAAAATGATTTCAGTTTCTGGCCTTTGCCACTGGTCTTGCCATTGACCGAGCAGCTGGAATAGGACGGCAGAGAAGGGAGAAAATAAGCTCAATGCTAGACCTCTTGAATTTGATGTGAGGGCCTCACTGACTTGTCTGTCCTTCCCCAATTTTGCCAATTTAGAGATCTAGCTAGCCCCGGCTAGCTAAAAAGGGCCAGAGCTTTGGGGCAGATATCGTTCTTTCCTTTCTATTGCTACAACTTTCCAGGTCTCTGCCTTCTAAAAAAATTTTTGTTTCTTAATTTTGTGCCGTTTTGGTTTTGCTCTCTATTAATTTTCCATACACGTCTAGCCCCTGAACACATCCAGCCCTGCTGTGATGTGTGTGCTGGGGCGGGAAGTAGGGTATGGCTTCGGGTATCATAACACGCCAGGGTACCGAAGCCCTGTGATTCAGGACCAGCACACTGCGGCTCTAATTGATAATATTTTCTACTTCACAGTAGCTGAGCCGAATTGCACAGACTTAGAGGAGTAAATGAAACAAGTGTTTTATGGAACAACAGGCAAACCATTTAAATCTATAACTACTATGCTTATGTTTCCTGCTTCCTCCTTTACAATGGAATGTAAGTGGTATCTATGAGCCACACAGTCATTTCCTTTTATGTTTGCAAATAACACCACAGATATTATATCCTTGCTCTAGCTCCTAGGAGACTTAAAAGGCTGAGTTGGCATAACAGGAAAGCTTAATCATTTATAAGGATGTAAACAACCAGATTTCCCCCACTGCCACTAGTCCCCAAATGCTAGAATATGGAAGGAATTCATAGAAACCAGAAATACTGATTTTTTTTTTTTCTCCTGGCCACAGAGACAAAGATTGAAAAATTACACAGTTGGGTTTTTTTTTCCTTTTACTAGAAAGAACAGATACTTCTCTGATTTGCCTCTAAAGTTTTACCACCCCTAAAGTTATGTAAATGATCCCAAAGTTTAATCTTTAAAATTAGAATTATGGATAAAAGTGTTCCTAGAGTTTGACCTTGAAAACATTGCAAAGTATTTATAGCTTATTTTAAAATTTATACTAAGAACAGAGACTAAAGGGACAGGCAGACATCTGCAGGCACTCAGGTGGTTTAGAACAGAGCAGTAGCATAAATGTAGGGCTGTAAAAACAGGAAAAGTTTTCACTAATGGCTCATAAAAACAGGTAAAGAAGGAGCTTCAGGACTGTCTGACTAAACTGTCCTGCCAATCAGCTTTTATTCTTCTAAAATATGGTACTCTAACACCTTTATAAATTACCTTGCCTTGAGACTCCGCTGATTCCGTTGGTTGTGCTTTAAGGCAGCAACACTGGTCCGATAAGAAAGGCTCATTGTCCCGGTGTCATAGCACTAGGACCTTCCTCCACTCTCAAAAGCACGTGGATTTGGACAAGACACAGTCACCTGGACGTAAGTGTCATGGTGCCATGTGAGATCCAGAGCTCGTTATCAGATTTCATGTGTTCATAAA
The DNA here is from genome assembly GCA_002007465.1 of Ailurus styani. Taxonomy (NCBI): domain Eukaryota; kingdom Metazoa; phylum Chordata; class Mammalia; order Carnivora; family Ailuridae; genus Ailurus; species Ailurus styani. The sequence continues at coordinate 1,796,405 of LNAC01000256.1, read as the reverse complement.
GTACTTGCTTTATATACTCTTTACTGCCTCTGTGCCGGGACTAACAGAGAAATGAAGATACTGTCCTTATGTACGGATGGCCACCTGCAGTTTGCATAATACAGTGTGAAAAGTGCCCTGTAACAATAGGAACCTTCAATAAGCACACTTCTTAGCTCTTTCCTGAGTAAGAATGATATATTTGTCAACCGAACATGTTGTTGGGTTAGCCAGAACACTGTAATGGTGCCCGTGAGCACTTTGTTCTCCTCCTTCTTTTTTTTTTTTTTTTTCAATTTTATTTTTAATGTTTTTTAAAAGAATTTATCGGGGGGGGAGGGGCAGAGTCCCCACTGAGTGTGGGGCCCATCATCTTGGGGCGATCTCCTGACCATGAGCTCATGACCTGAGCCAAAATCAAGAGTCGGATGCTTAACCGACTGAGCCACCCAGGCATCCCTGTGTTCTTGCTTTCACAGTGAACGGCTCTGCTATTTCCCTCTTACATAGAGTAATTTCACTCCAGCAGGGGTTTTGAAATTTTGGATTTTTTCCATTTGCTCAGGGATGGGGGAAACACCCTGTATGAATTGGTTGTTGGAGTGCCTGGATTCAAATTCTGGCTCCATAAAAGCCTTGGCTGAGTGGGCTTGGGCTCCTTATTTCTTCCCTCTTATTCCTCAATGTCTATCTAATAAAAATGAAGGTAATTAGTGCCTACTTCATAGCGTTGTCAAGATTAAAAGAGCTAATGCAAGTAAGAACCGAGAATAGTGTTGATAGACGTCATGAATACTCCTTATGCTTTAGCTACTTATATTTAAGTTCTTAGTTTATTAATGCTGTCATGAAAAATACACTATCACCACAGATAGTCACTGCAGAATCTTTACTCCTTCTGTTGTCCAATCTCCAGCTCACTTTATTTTTATTTATTTTTTTTATTTTATTTAACTTTTGCCAGCACCAACATTGGCTTTTACAGTCCCCCTGACTTTCTTTATTCTGTTCTTGCATTCCTTTTGTTGTTTTCTTGACCTCTATTTCTTCTCATGTAGGCCATGTCCTGCAAGTCTGTGTTTGGGTTCGTTTTTCTTTGTATAATCCAAGGTATCCAAAATCATGCCAAAGCCAGTTGTCTTGTCACCACCAAAGTGAGTTCTGAATCTAAATGCAAACGTGACATCTGGTGTGGTCTTGTCCATTTTGGGCTAGTTTTCCCTGAATTTCTGTCTTAGGTACCATTGCCTTTCCAGGGTGAAGAACATCAATGACCATCTGTATCTGCTGAAGTAGTCGGTTGGTCGTGAACTTCCTGGTCCAGATAGTTACTGCGTGGTTCATGATGGTGGCCAAGCTTTTCAAGCAGCCAGGGAGGAAGAGCGCTTGGCTGTTTTTCCAAACACCCCCCCCCCCCACACACACACATACAGCTCAGTATCCTTCACTTGCCATAGGGAGGAAAAAGTTAAGAATCACTGCTTTAAATGTTAAAGCTTTCCCCCCGTGGTGTGAACAGAGCAATGGTATGCTATCTGTTCAGGCTGGACTACGGGATAAAGATTTCCCTGACACAGAAAGGAGAAGGTGTTAGATATTACTTAGCGTTTTGCTTAGATTTACAAAAATGAGGGATCTAGTGTCATAGACGCTAAATTCTATCCAGTAAGAGCTGATTTGAAATCTTTACTGCAAAGATCACAAAGAGGCAGAATATTTCCTAAATTGAAGAAGGGTTACCTACTGGGGTGAGTTTTTAATGCTGACAAGTCTGCTTTGTTTTATCCATTTCAGAATGTTTCATATTTTCAGTTACTTAATGTTACCTCTAACATTTTCTCCATGAGTCCCAGGACGGTAGCACCCATAATTGTCCAAAAATGACTTCTGTATAAAATCGGCTTTTTGCTTATATCTTTATTAAAACAATTTTTTTGGTACCTGCTGAAACCAAGCATCTTGAAAGATAGACAGATTCCAGGCCTGTGGCAGGAAATTAAGAGGAGTCTGGGACATCTTGCTCTGCTGGAAAGCAAGGAAGCTATCAAGTACTAATGGGTCAGGTCAGAAAGACACAGGAACCACCCAGGGCTAGATGTTAGAAAAGGAATGAAAAAGAAAGAAAAAAGAGAGGGAGATGGAGCAAATATGGCAAAATCTCGACAGTTGTTTATTCTGGGTGACATATGTGTGGGGTTCATTTCATTGTTTTTGTTTGTATTTTTTCATTATAAAACACATCATTTAAACCTTCTTTAATGCAAAGCAACCCTTATGCATTCTTCATAAAACTAGACAATACAAATGAATAAAATAAAAAGCACTGATAATTCTATCACTTGGAGATAATTACTGAACTACTATTAATAACGTCTTGTATGCTCTCTTGACAGTCTTTGCTGCATATGCAAATTTTTAAAAACGAATTTCTTCTCCTTCAGTTTCTATCTTCCGTGGCCTGAAAGCACCACTTGGATTATATAATCCATTACCCTGTTTTCTGATCTGTGAGGGCTTTCCATGCTTATTGAATATAGCTTGAGCTCCTTGGCATTCAAAGTCTTCCAATGTTCTTTCCAGAATTCTGTCTACCACCTTGTCTCCATAGACCCCTGTTCTCCAGCTACACGGCGTAGCCTACATTTCAGCTCAGATTGGATGTATAGATGTATAGATGTCCTGATTTATAATCTGAATGAACACCCAAGACCTTTACAATAATGTATTTTGGGACTTCACAGTTTAGGACTCTTGATACAACTAGCAACTTGTCCCAGCACAGAACCTAATTTTTGTGAAAAGGCCAAGCTGTTACATAAGCATTTTGCCGAGATCCAGGAAAAGAAACCAAGAGCATGCAGTTCAGCCTGGAAGGGATGACTGAAAACTAAAAAAAGGTGGGAGAATCTGCCTCCACAGGTCATAATGCTTCTGTGATATTTGGTTCTGCTCCGTGGTGATGGAAGGAGTGATAGCAGGCCCCTTATTTAGCTGAATACAGGGAGCATGAAGTTCCCCAAAGGTCCTAGTATCACATCCTTCTAGAATTAGAAATTTTGGTCCCTTGAATAAGCTTGTCCTTTGTTCAACTACACTGCATTCACAGTGCTCTACCTCTGCAGCTATGAAAGGTAATAATTTTGGCAATCAAAAGTGTAACACCGTTGTTTCTAAACATCAATTCTGTATGTCAGTTATTTTGTGTTGATTTTTTTAATAACTGGAAAGCTTCTTACTCATGATAGATGAATATTATCCTCTTGTTTATTTTTATCAAATCTTCTAAAAAGTAGCCTTTTCCACTCCCCCGGATCATACTGTTATGGGTGATTAAGACTATAATCCAAATGAGAATCTATTCCTAAATTTCTTCCATATTCTATCCCAATGCTTCCTAATACTTTGTATCAAAAAACCCTCTGCAAAGATGATTTGAAAAATAGATTATTTGTCCCTCCATATGAGTTGTAGGATGGAGAAGAAGAGGGCTTGTAAGCTTGTGTTCCCCAAACCTAAGAAATCCCATCATGGTAAAATTGCCTTGTATTGTAGGTCTTAGAAGAAGGGAATGGAAAATTATTGTTTTCTTATATTTAATTGTTCAATTACTTAAGGATTGATCCAAAAGGTGTATTTCAATTTATATTGTTGAAAATGGTTCAAATTCATTTCCCTGCATTACTAGGCTGTAGGTGATTTTTAACTCCTCCACATTTAAAATGTTATGAGCCTATGAATCTTTCTCTCTGATAACTATGGCTTTTTGGTGTCTTACTGTCACTACTCAGAACTTTTCTCAATGTAATGCATCATTGCTGTAGTGATTGTTAAGGGAATGGGTAAAATCTCTCAGGCTTGGGATATCCCAAGCAGTTGGTTGGATTTTTTTTTTTTTTTTAAGAATACTCAGAACCTATGTCTTGTGCTTTATTTTCTCTCTTAATTGTGGCAAACATATGGAACTAGCTGACAAGGCCAATAGATTAGGTTTTCACGCACCTGGGTGGCTCAGTTGGTTAAGTGTTTGAGTTTGGCTCAGGTCATGATTCTAGGGTCCTGGGATGGAGCCCCACGTCAGGCTCCCTGCTCAGAGGGAGTCTGCTTCTCCCTCTGCTTCTCCCCCAAGCCTCGTGCATGCGTGCGTGTGACCTACTCTCTTAGTAACTTTCAAATTCACAGTATAGCATTGTTAATTATCATCACCATGCTTTACATTAGACCCCGAGAACTTATTTATAACTGGAAGTTTGTGCCTTTGACCATGTTCACTCATTTTCTCCTCTCCCGCCCCTGCTTCTGGCAACCACCAATCTCTACTGTTTCTATGAGTCTGGTTTTTTTAGATTCCATATATAAGTGAGATCGTATAGTATTTGTCTTTTTTGGGGGGGATTTCCACTCATTTTTATAGTATTTGTTTTTGTCTAACTTACTAAAATCAACCAGTTTGACACTAGTACATTCAAAACTGAATTCTTGAGAATTTCTCAAGTTTTACCACTTGTTGACCTTGGCTATTGCTTTATCAATATTCTGTAAAACTGTGTTTAAATTCACTTTAAAATAACTTCCTTTTGGTATACATTAACCTCCTGGATCAACATAAACATGGGCTAGAACACTTTCTGTAGAACAAACACCCAAGTCTAGAAATTAGCTGAACCCCAAGTCTCTCCAAAAACTGTTGATGAAATTTCTGCCAGTAGGTTTTGTTCTAGTAATTAAAAAAAAAAAAAAACAGCTTTTGGGGCGCCTGGGTGGCTCGGTTGGGCGGCTGCCTTTGGCTCAAGTCATGGTCCCGGGGTCCTGGGATTGGGAGCCTGCTTCTCCCTCTGCTTGTTGCTCTACTTGTGCTCTCTCTGTACCTCTCTGTCAAATAAATAAAATGTTTAAAAAAAATAAAATAAAAACATAAACTTTTAATTAAAATACAATCCAACAGAAAGCAAAACTATTTTATCTAAAATCATTAGAAGCACAAAACTGGTACCTATACAGAATTGTTGAATTGTCTAACTGACTTCTAACTTGTCCATCTTTAGCTTTGGATAAGTAACATGTTAGTGTTTCTCTCTCTTTATATATATACATATATATGTGTGTGTGTGTGTATATATACATATATACACACACACACATATATGAGAGGGGGGAATGCATACACACACGTGTTTTCACAAACTGTTGATTCACCCATCATCTCCTCTAAAGATAGTAAGCATTAGGTAAGGTTTAATTTCTTATCAGCATAGACTACCTCCAAGAACCAGAAAATTCCCTAGGCCAAGTATCTCATGCCCTATATAGTTTGGTTTTAAAAGATTAACCTGAGCTGAAAATACCGAACTGGTGCTCAAATGAGATTCCAGACTGGTAGACTGGATTTGGGACTTTTATTTATCCAGCATACTCTGTATAAGACATGGGTGAGGCCTTGTGGGCCATGCAGAAGGGCAGGTCTTGATTATCTTCTCTTCCTTCCCCTCCCCACAGTCCTTCTTTTTGCTCCTCTTCCTACTTTGCTTTGAATATAGTATTTTTATTTTTATTTTTTTTCAAGTAATACATGTACAATCAATCCTCGAACAACCCAAACCCCTGTGCAGTTGAAAACCTGTATATAACTTTTGACTACCCCAAAACTTAACTACTAATAGCTTAATATTGACTGGATGCCTTGCCCAGTAAGGGTTGTTTAACACATTCTGTATATTGTATGCATTATATATTGTATTCTTACAATAAAGTAAGCTAGAGAAAAAATGTTAAGAAAATCATACCCAAAGAATACAAAAATACTAATTTGAGGGGATACATGCACCCCAATGTTTATGGCAACATTATCTACAATAGCCAAATATAGAAACAGCACATGTGTCCATTGACTGATCAATGGATAAAGATGTGGTTTGTGTATTTACACACACACACACACACACGAATATTACTCAGCCATAAAAAAGAATGAAACCTTGCCATTTGCAATGACTTAGATCGAGCTAGAAGGTATTATGCTAAGGGAAACAAATCAGAGAAAGACAAATACCATGTGATTTGACTCATGTGGAATTAAAGAAACAAAAAAATGATAATGGAGGTGGGGGAAAAGAGAGAGGCGAACCAAGAAATGATATCTTAACTGTAGAGAACAAACCGATGGTCATCAGAGGGGAGCAGGTAGAAGATGGGTGAAATGGGTGACGGAGATTAGGAGCACTTGTGATGAGCACCAGGTGTTGTATGGAAGTGTTGAATCACTATATTGCACACTTGAAACTAATATTATTACACTATTAACTGGAATTAAGAACTTAAAGAAAATCAGAAAACACATTTATAACAGTGTATTGTTTTTATTAAAAAAATCTGCATGTAAATGGATCTGCACAGTTCAAAACTGCATTGTCTGAGGATCAACCATACTGGGTAAAAATAATTTATGGTGCAAAAGGGTATTTAGCGAAAGCATTTTTCACTTTCAGTCTCCTAGTCCCACTGCCCAGAGACAACCACAGCCATTGATTTCTTGCAGATCTTCCAGAGGACACAGGCATGTATATGTGTATGCAAATATTCATCACACCCATTTTTAAAATTCAAATAGGAGCAAACACATCTGTATTTTATTTTTTTTATTTTATATTTATTTTATTTTATTTTATTTTTTTCTTATTTGCATCACATCTCTATTTTTAAAAAATCTACTTTAAGGATCTTCCCACATCAGCCTATGAAGCTCTACCTCATTCTGCACAGTATTCTGTTGAATATATATATCAGAATTCATTTAACCAGCCTCTATTCTAGACATTTTCTACTATATACCATCTGTAAAATACTTGCTGGTACATAAGTCTTTAGAAATTCCTAGTAGAACTGAATTGAAAATTTTAAAATTTTGAGGCTGGCATATTACTCACCAAAGAGGTGTACCAATTTATAGTCCTGTCTCAACATAATATATTATCAAGCTTTTTGATCCTTGATGATCTGTTTTATGAAAAATGGAATTTTATTATTTAAAAATTAACATTTTTTTGTGTGTTTAAAGACAGGCTTTTTCTCCTATAACTTAGCCTGTCTTTCCACTGGACTATTTTGTTTTGTTTACTTACTAATTTATAAGAACTTTTGGTATAAGAAGGAAATTTGCTTTTGTCAACAAATACTGTAAATATTTGTTCCAAGACTATCATTTGCTTTTAAACATTGTCTATGGTAATTGTTTTGTCATGTCCTGTCATTCAAAGCCTTTCGTTGTCAAATTTAAGTCTTTCTTCAAGATTACTGTTTGTATCTTGATAAGAAAGGTCTTCTTCCTCCAATATCCTAAAACAATTTTACCATCTTTTATTATAATAATAGCTGGACACTTTTATATTTATGTCCAATCATCTGAAATTTATATTCAGGTAAGGAATATGGCAGGGATCAAGGATCAACATTTATTTTTTTCAGATGGCCAGTCATTTGGTAACTATTGAATAATCCATCATTTCCTCATTGATAGAAAGTGTTTGTTTTAAAATACTTGTTTATTGGTATGTAACTAACATGGTAAGGTGTATAATATTAAGTATATAGCTAGATTGATTTATACATATGTTGATAATCCTTTAAAGTACTACCCATACTAAGATCTAGAACATTGCCAGGGCTTCAGAAGGTCCTCTGTGCTCTCTTCAGTCAATACTCTCTCAAAGGTAATCATAATTCTGACTTTAATCACCATGTATTAGTTTGACCTATTCTTGAAATTCGTATCAGTGGAATCTGATCGTATGTAATTTTGTGTGTGGCTTCTTTTGCTTAAAATTAAGGTTATGACATTCATCTATTTTGCTGTGTGCAGATGAATTTTATTCTTACATTGTGTAGTATTCTAAGACTGTACCAAGATTTATGTAGCTATTCTAATCTTAACGGACATTTGGGTTGTTTCCAGTTTGTCAATATTATGAATAATTCTTGCATAGATCTTTTGGAGGACATAAGTACTCATTCTGTTGGGTATATACCCAGGAGTAGAACTGTTGGATCCTAGCACATACATTTGCTAACTTTAGTAGAAACAGCCAATTTACCGAAGTGGTTGAACCAATTTACATTCTCACTGGCAGTGTATGAGAATGTCCACATGTCTGTTTTTTTGCCAACACTTAATAGGGTCAGTCTTTTTCATTTTAATCATTCTGATGCAGTTGTAACAGAGACCACTATTTCTTAATCTGAGTATTTTGACACTGTTCCACTGTGAAAATGTCTTAGAATGACCACATGGCAAAGGAAAAGAGGTTAGATATGCAGTAAAAATATGAGTTCAAGTTTTGACTCACACTTAATGTGGAGAAACGTGGGGGTGCCCAGAGTAAGTAACCTTTCTGACTAGCTAGTATAGAGAATATGATGATGGCTGCCTTACAGGATTATTAACAAAAATTGAATTTCTATTTTAAAATTATTATGAAGATTAAGTGATCTAGCATAGTTAATATATCTGAAAGAATTTTGAAGGGAAAGCACTCGAGCAGACAAGTATTTATTGAGATCCTACTACAAGCTAGGTGCTACTCTAGATACCCAGCATAAATTAGTGAACTAAACAAAGATTTCTGTCTTCCTGGAACTTACATTCCAAGGTCGAGACAGACAAAAAATAATATATAATAATTATTATGTCTATAAGAAAGCGATAAATGTTGGGGACAAAGAAAGAAAAGATAGAGCAGGGTGAAGAGGTCTAAGAGTTAATAGGATGTTGTATTTTTAGATAGGAAGGTAAAGTAGAGCACATCGAGAAGGGACGTTTGAGCCATGCCAAATGCAGGTGAGAGAATGAGCCACACAGATATCTGGTGGAAGGGCACTCTGTGGGTAGGGGGTGCGGGGAGTTGAGACAAGAACATGTCTAGCATGTTGAAAGAATTTCCAAGAGGGCCAGCATATTTGGAGTGGAGACAGTCGGTAGGTAGGGGGCAGTAGGAAAAGAGATTAGAGAGCCAATTGGATCATGGTTCGTCATTGTAGAACATTGTAGAACAATGGCTTTTTTTGTTTGTTTACTCTGAGTAAAATGGGGATACGATTGGTATTGAGCAAGGAGTGGCATGATCTCATTTATTTTTTTAAAGGATCCCTGTGACTGCATGTGTTTAAACCAACTCTGCTGCCATAACAAAATGCAATTGATTGGTGACATAAACAACAGAAATTAATTTTTCATAGTTCTAGGGACTGGAAGTCAGAGATCAGGGTGTCAGCATGATTGGGTTCTGGTGAGAGCTCTCTTCTCTCTTCCTGGCTTGCAGGCTGCCTCTTTCTTGCTGTGGGGAAGCAGAGGGGAGATGGCTCTTCTTAAGAGGCCATTAATCTTATTGAAGTACGGCCCCACATTTACGACCTTCTTTAACCTTAAGTCCCCCCTTTATAGGTCCTGTCTCCAAATACAGTCACATTGGGGGTTAGGGCTTCAGCATACAATTTGCGGGGGAGGATACAATTCAGCGCATAGTAGCTTACAATTTGAAATTTTAATCTCAAAGTTCTCAAACACACCAAAGTTGAAAAGATTGCCTTCAAAATTAACCACGTAATGATTGTATTAATGGTTCCAAAGGTTTGCTCTTGATGTAATCAGATCCTTTGTTTTTCCTTTTTGTGCCTATCAAACTCTGAATGGACAGTATTTGTTTATATCGACTTCCTTGAGATGTAATTGTCATATAACAGTTTCAGGTGTACAACAAAATAATTTCATCTTCATATGTATTGCAGAATGATCACCACAATAAGTCTAGCTAACATCTAGCGCCACACGTAGTTACAATTTTCTTTTTCTTGTGATGAAAACTTTAAGGCTCTACTCTTAGCAAATGGTTCTTACATATTTAAATGTGCCAAGATTAACTTTAGGTTCTAAAGCCCAGAAGCACCTCCTCAGAACCCATTTTATCCAGAATGTTGCCCTGCTTTGGAAACAAAATTCAGCCCAGACTTTGAATGGGATATGTTTTATTTTAAGCTCATGTAGTGTGTTTCCAATCATTTTTACTGTGAAATTTGGGAGTGTGCGTTTGGAAGCGCTTCACCTAAGCTTAGCCAAGTGAATGAGAATTTTCCTTCTGTTGCAGAAAGGGAGTTTCACATTGTGCTTTGTATTAGAACCAAGGAAAGGCACTGTTTATTTGCATCTAATCTACAGTGAGAAGACTCAAGGGCCTGAAGTTTTCCAACTAGTCAACAAAACTAAAGATTTTATATGGGAGTCAAGCTCTTTTAAAACAAAGTTTGTGAGTTCCTTTATAAGTCAGGAAACAAATTCTACTTACAACAACACATCCTGTAGATTAGAAGAACAGTGTGTTGTTTCAAAAACTTTAAGGTCATCATATACTTCGAGTAGATGTTACTTTCTTAAGAGATTAAAGAATAACCTTGAACTTAGCATTCCATCTCTCCCGGCGTGCTACTCAATAAACAGCAAAAAAAAAAAAAACCTGTATAAATTTAAACTTAATTAAGTATTTTCCACACTTTTTATTTTCTAAGTTCCTCCCTCTCACTGGGAAGGGACATTTCAACAAAGCAATTACATTTCACAAAGCTTCTCATTAAGTACAATTGTAACATATTTCTTTAACTGTGATCAGTCTCAGAAATTAAAACTATAATTTCTGATTTCCACAGTGCACTTGATAAATTTTCATTTTCATTGTTTCTACCCTGGTCTATGGCACTGAGCTTTCTCAGTGGGTTCCTGTTCCAGGTTTTTATCTGGCTTCCCTAATTCCACTGTCAACCTCTTCTCCGTGGAAACATAAGAACCATCAGTCTAAAATGTCCATCAGATTCTACCACTCCTCTCCTAAAAACTTCACAGTGTCTGAGGTCTCTTTGTCGGCCTGGAACATTCAGGTCTCTAGTCTTCACTTGGCTCCCTCATCCTTGACATTCACGTCTCAGCAAAACTGTCACCTTCTCAAGCAGAACTTCATGATTTCCATCTGATGTAAACTGTGTCTTCTACTAAATGCCCATCATTTCATTCTGTTTCATCTTCTATTTAATTATAGTACTATTACTACTGGAAATGATCTTGATCATTTATTTGCTTTGGGTTTGCTATTGATGGAGTTCAGGATGGGATACCCTAAAATATGGCAACTTAGCGTATTGAATATTTTAAACCAAAACAGTTTGAGAAAATAGGAGAAGCAGGCAGGTCTCTCTGACCTTCTCCTGGCCCTTCTTCTCTGAGGCAGGTCTAAAGACCCTCATAGGAGAGGGTCTCACACCTGGAGTAAAAAAGGAGCATCTGGATATCCAAGTTGGAGGAATATCAAGAATCCGAGTGAACAGTCTTTGCTGAGTTTCCTGGGTTTACTACTCTCAGCTCATATTCTTTGCCTTAACACATCTTTCCATGACTTTGAACTCCTCATCCAAAACCACTCAGATTTAATAATTTTTTCTGGTCTTTATTTCCTTACGAAGGCTCCTGTGTCACATAAAACTTACATTAAATAAAGTTGTATGCTCTTCTGTTAATGTATCTTTGTCAGTTGAGTTTTCAGACTCAGCCAGGGAGCCTAACAGGGTGGAGGAAAACTCCTTCCTCCCCTTCACTGTCCTCTTCCCCATGACACAAGGGACCTTGTAAGTCTGTTCATTGCTGTAAACCAACACCTAAAACCATGCCTGTTTATAACGGGTACTCTGTTTTTTGAATGAATGTGTGCTAACTCTACTAAAGACGAAGTACCCAGACCACTAGGAGATGCATGAATGAATCAGGGATCAACCCTGCTCTCAAGGGTCTTGAGGTCTACTGGAAAAGAAAACACATAGAGATAACATGCTATAAGTTCTGGAGAAGGAAGAGCTGACATCTAGCTGTAGAAAGTCAAGGCTGGCCTTGAGTAGGAGATAGTATTTAAGCCGAAAGCTGAAAGATAGGTATTTTGGTATTTTCTATTTCATTCAGTGTTCTCTTTGTCCTGCTTTGTTAGACGAACTTGACATCTGATTGCTTAACTAACCCACCTTTCAAAGCATGTTGGCACTGCACTTGGTTGTAAATGTTTCTATTGTTCTGTGAATTTGGGCGGATTCATTTGGTCATTTGCAGGTAAGGGCATCCATGGGCAAAAATGCACATTTATGTATGAAACATAGTAATACAGATTTTAGACAATAAATTAGTTTTTTTAACTGAAATAAAATATTTCCATGTAACTGCTTTTGTAATTGAGCTTATCTTAGCATTAGCATACAAATTAGCCCATAGACATAGGCAAATAAAAATGCTAATAAAATGTAAAGATACAATAGAACATTAATACTGAATTCGGTTAGGTTATTAATGTTAGACTACATTACATATATCATTTCCATAATAACAGGTAAATATGGACTTTAAAAAATTTTTATAAATATTTATTTTGAGCAAGTCATTGTGCTAAGAGTAGTAAGAGGGATCCAGAGGTGAACGATGCTATACCTCTCTTTTTTTTTTTTTTTTAAATTTTTTTTTTTAAAGATTTTATTTATTCATTTGACACAGAGAGAGAGATTACAAGTAGGCAGAGAGGCAGGCAGAGAGAGAGGAGAGAGGAGGAAGCAGGCTCCCTGCTGAGCAGAGAGCCCGATATGGGCCTCGATCCCAGGACCCTGGGATCATGACCTGAGCCGAAGGCAGGGGCTTTAACCCACTGAGCCACCCAGGCACCCGCTATACCTCTCTTTAACCACGACCACCTATGTGTAAATATGGACATTTATGTTCAAACATGAAAGATTTCGTTGATCAGAATTTTTAAAATTCAAGATAATTTTATTATAGAATCTGTGGGAAGGAAAACAGGATAAATGTTCTTCTCTTCTTCAGGGAAGGCAAATATTTGTTCTGTCTGCATACTCTACTTCTCCCCCACCCTCTGCCACCATTAGTACTTGAGAATGACCTCATCTCAATAATGATTGGATTTACTATTACTAGAGATTGAAGTTTTCATGAAAGAAACTAGTGAGAATATAGAAATAAATGAAATCGAACACTTCTCCCTACACGTGCCTTGCTTTGGCACCAAGCCACGCACAACTCCAGGGGCACGATCCACATGGACGCCGATGTGAGTGATGGCCCCAGAGCTGTCAGCACACAAACTGTACTACTATACAAGGTACCTTGGATTGTACAGAGGAGTAAGCAAGTATGGGTCATTTCAGAAAAATTGGCAATTTATACCTGCCATTCTGAAGTTTTCAAAGTAGAAGGGTTTATTTAACTCTCGTTAGGAGCACTCTGCACAAGATCATAAAACAAAACCAATTCCTCACCTTGTCAGAAGGAATATATACTAGAAGCAAATCAATGCAGTCTCTTTGTGGAGGACACTGCAATTGCTTACTTAAAAGCCAGTCCTCCCTTCTTTGTATTTGCTGAGAGACACCCCCAACCCCAAGTTCAGATATTGTGCAGCTGTGCGGTTTATAAGACGCTGGATCTCCTTTTGAACACCAGAGGGTAAAAACGGATAAGGATATTTCATTACTCTTTGCACCTTCAATGTAGGAAAGGGCATTTAGGCAATTTTACCCAATCAGCTGGAGGGAAAGGCTAGCTCAGAGCCTTTGGGGAGAGGTTTCCTTGATTCCCCACCCCCTCCCCAAATGGGGAAAGGAGACAACCACTTCCCTCCTTTCCGTCTTTAGACATTCTGATACTTGTATTGGTGTCTTTACAGCCATCTTGGAACCTGACTCATGTGGTATGCAGTATCTCGAAACATATTTATGTTTATCTTATGGATGGTTAGAAGGAGCTCAAAGAAACCTTGGAGAACATCAAATTCAACTCTATCATTTATTTTTGTTAAACCAGTTTCCACATTGTTTGGCTTACTAATACTCCTCAGTGGAAATCATAATTATTAGGCCAACTATTAAGTTTAGGAAGCAGTGATAAACATAGATATAATTTGGTGAGGTGCCATTTTACAGGTAGACACTCGTAATGTGACTCTTTTAATTATGCAGTAATTTCCAGAGTAGTGTCCTACCAGAATTAATTCACTGGCATCGGTAGCTTATTTCTAGAATATTTTAAAAATGGAACCTAGGCTGGCTAAAATGGATGAATTTAATACTTAGAGAGTTAAAAAGTGATGAACAATGCTTTTTTTGCTTGTCATAAATATAACTAGCACACTAATTTATTGAATGTTTGCTTTTATGCTAGACTATATGTTAAGTGCTTCCTTGACTCAAATAGTTTCATTCAGTTCTCACAACAACTCAGGTGAGATTGTTATTATACCCCTTTCATGGATGAGGACATGGGGTTTAGGTAAAGTTAAATAGTTTACTCAGGATTACAGAGCTAGTAGTAGGAAAACTGGGATTTGCAGTCTGACTCCAGAGCTCAACATCCTAATCACTGCAGTTTTCTGCCCAAGAGTCAAGATAAGTTGTCTTGGTTGAGGCACGTGGCACACACTGTTGGGTGCCTACTTGACACCTATTCTTTCTCCTCTGAAACAGAACTTCTATCTGGTTTGGGGTGACTCATGATCAATTTAATGAGCTGTGGCAATCTCATTTTCTTTTTACCACTGGGCTGCTGTGGGCATATGACCATTTGATGGCCAAAAAGGGAGATTCTACCTGTTGGGCTGGTGGGGGGGAGTGAAATCTGGGAAAGGTTTCTCCTTCATAAAAACAGGAGGAGCCCTGTCTTTGCTTCCCTTGCTGCTTGTACAATGACCTCTGAGGATATCCTGATCTGGAGCTGTGGCAGCCACATTGCAATCAAGAGGCAATAAGCCTGGAGATAGAAACCAACATGCATATGATGGTAGATAGCCGGCACAAAAACAACTTGGGTCCTTAGTGACATGATTGTGCTTCTGAACTAACCCTGAGACTACTTAACATCTGAACCTTGTGTTAAAGATAGAATAAACGACCTTATGCTTTAAGCTGTTAGTTATTTTGTTCCTCCTGGCCAAATGTATCCTAATGGATACAATCTGGGCAGGAAAAGACATTTTCACAGAGGTGCTGTGAAAGTAGATGATGTGGAGGTTATCAAGATCTCATCCAGGAATTGTTAGTATAGGTAATACTTCAGAAAAAAATACTCCATCTTTGTGTCAGATCCGGGTAAATCTGAGCAATCCACATGTCCGTGCTGGACATATTTCCCTCTTTTCTCTCCAGATGCAGGGTTTCCTCTTTGTGTGACTGAGATGGACTGCAGCAAAGGGTCCTCTTGCCCTCTGGGTTCTGGTTGGATTTGGCCACTGGGATGTACCAGCAGGAGACTGGAAGAGGGAGGTGAGTAAGATACAAATCCCCAGCTTCCTCCTTGGGCAATTACTTAGGCTGATGGCATCTCTTGACTGAAGTTCACAAGCTCCTGTCTGGCTGACTTTCTGGTGCTGAATTTTGGTTCCTTCCCCTTCTACAGACCTAGAAGCTTGTAGTCCTAGGGTTCCACACTACCCTTGTGGTTTCCCACAGCCTGCCCTCATCTTTGCAAAGTACAATTTGCTTCCTGCTAGGCTCTGACTGATACAATGGTGTGAACAAAATCACTGCAGTGGTTGAAACTTGGTCCACTCTATCTGATACATGATGAGAATCTGTGGAGTTATTCATAGTGTAAATAAGGGCTTTCCTCAACCATTAAAAGGGAGACAGGAGACTATATAATTAAGAGTCACTGCAAAAGTAAAATAAAGTATCATAGCTTAGACAAAAGTTTGTACTTTGAGGACAAGAAATCAAAGAAGACTACCTGGAAGAGATGGCATTTGGGCTGAGGATGGATACGATTTTTAAAAGATAAAAAGACTGGGGAGAGTATGAGTCAAGTGAGGGAAGAGAGAATGCTCAAGAGTTTTCAACTGAAAGGGACCTAAGGTGTTCTTTATTCAATGTTAGTCCACCCTCCACCTCCTTCACAGATGAATAAACTTGAAGCTCGAGATTTGGCCAAGGTCAAACAGCAAGTAAGTAGCAGGCAGTTCTGCTAGTTCCTGGGCTAGTTCTAATCCTCCACATCACCCTACCTCATCTCAGGCAGTCTGTGAGCTTGTCAGTCTCTCCCACTAGACTATGACTTCCTTGACAGCTGTTTTCTTCATCTTTGAACTCCAGTACCTAGCACAATTTCTGACATAAAGTCATCGTTGACCTCACCAGCTACCAAACGGTAAGCCCCTGCCTTCTGTGAGGCACTGTGTAGATCTTTTATATGTACTTCATGAAATCTTCACAACAGCTTGGAGGGGAATAATTATCTCCACTTTTCAGCCAAAGATGCAGCGGCTCAGAGAGGTTGTCTAATTTGCCCCAGGTCACACAGCAGTAGTCAGGGTCCATCATGGGCGTCCAATAACATTTGTTGAATGATTGAATGAACGAACAAGAAACACCCACAGTGCAAGTGATCGGTTGTGATAGGCCACCCAGGAGACCCCACCACCTCGGGCGGTGGACTCTGTTCGCTGTCTCCCCTCCAAAGTACACCCTCCCTTGGAAGCGCCCCGTGCCGGCTCCGGGGCTCCACCCCCTACTTCCTCCGGCTCTCCAGCCACGCCTCCACCTCGGAGTTCTTTCCACTCTTCCTGTCCGAGTTTTCGCTGGCTCCAGCCGCCGCCAGGAGGGCCTCTCTCTACCCTGCGATGTGTGGCCGGTTCCATTCCCCTGCCCCTC
The DNA here is from genome assembly GCA_002007465.1 of Ailurus styani. NCBI lineage: Eukaryota > Metazoa > Chordata > Mammalia > Carnivora > Ailuridae > Ailurus > Ailurus styani. The sequence goes on along the minus strand of LNAC01000256.1, from coordinate 1,779,707 downwards.
CCTTTGCCCTCCCTCACTCTTCAAACTTCTTTTTTCCACCCTCTTTAAACTTCACTCATCCTAGTGCCCGCCTCCTCCACTCCCACCGACCAATCGGTGTTGCTCACTCTCGCCGAGGATCCGCCCCCTGCCCTCTGGGGGCCAATCCCCGGCGAGGGAGTCGAGTGCCGGGGCTCGTTCCCTAGCGCCTGGCCTGTGACGGCAGCGCGCCGGGCGCCGCGCGGCAGGAGGGGGCGGGGCTCTGGATGAGGGATGGGCGAGGGCGGGGGGAAGGGAAGAGGGAGGCGGAGGAGGTTGCGGCGGGTTTGAAAGCGGCAGTTTCCTGGCAGCTTGGGCAGGCGTTGGTCTCCGCGCTCCGGCTCCGCAGCGGCCACGGTCGATCCTGCGACTGGTCTACTCGCGCTTCTGCGCGCCCCCGACGGATTTTTCCCGTTCCGGCTCTTCCCCGTTCACCTCCCCGCCCCCCTGCTTCTGCCTTTCCCGCCGCTCCGGCGCGGAGCCCGGGGGCCAGCCGGCGGCCG
>LNAC01000256.1:1746832-1778901 GCA_002007465.1 Ailurus styani | reverse complement strand
GGTCGGGGGGGCGCCGGAGCGGCGAGGCCCCCTCGCCGGGCTGCACGGGCCGCCGGGCCCCCAGGCTGAGAGGGGGCCGGTGCGGCGCCCCCGCCGCCCGCGCGGGGTCTCCCCCATGGTGCAGCGGGGTTCGGGATGTCGAAGACGCTGAAGAAGAAGAAGCACTGGCTCAGCAAGGTGCAGGAGTGCGCGGTGTCCTGGGCCGGGCCCCCGGGCGACTTGGGCGCCGAGATCCGGGGCGGCGCGGAGCGCGGCGAGTTCCCTTACCTGGGGCGGCTCCGGGAGGAGCCCGGCGGGGGCACCTGCTGCGTCGTCTCGGGCAAGGCGCCCAGCCCTGGGGATGTGCTGCTGGAGGTGAACGGGACGCCTGTCAGCGGGCTCACCAACCGGGACACCCTGGCTGTCATCCGCCACTTCCGAGAGCCCATCCGTCTCAAGACTGTGAAGCCAGGTACGCCGGCCCTGCCTTTCTGTCTCGGGGTCTGGAGGGAAGTCGGGGTAGGCGTCCTGGGAGCGGCGGCCACTCCTCATCGCCCTGGGTAATCTTAGACTTCCAGGGTGCGCCGGACTCCCTGGCGGGGGGCGGGGGCGGTGGTGGCCGTGGTGATTCCCATTTTGCTGATGGGAAAACTGAGCTCTCGCCTGTCGGGGTGGCTCTACAAGCTGTCATAGTATTGCAACCAGACTCTGGGATTCCTACATTTGTAGCCCCGTCTCCTACAGAGAGTTTCTCACAGGAGAGAAAAAAAAAGGCAGCCTTTTCAGCTGCTCCCCTTTATGGAGAAGGTCCTCATGATTGTAGCATATTCTTTGGAACAGTCTTACGCATTTTCTAATAGGGAATGAGGTTTTGTACTGTTGAGGCACTTGGTGCCAAGGTTACCACCTAGTGTACCTAGGAGGGCTTAGCTGCTTCAGTGTTTTCTTGCACACCAGCAACACCTTGGAGCCGACAGCCTAACTCACTCAGTTCAGGTGGTTTCGGGTGTCTGGGTATCGATGCTGTACAGTATGTGGTATGTGACCAATAGTGTGTTCTTGCGGGGAGCTGTTGAATAGTCTGTGCTTCGAAAGAACTATTTGCCTCTTTGGAGTAAAATCTTTTCTAAATCTTTGATTTTACACACATTATATAGAAGTGGTGGGTAAAACGGACCCCCGTTGCCCTGGTGTCTTTTATGCAAGTCAGATCTACTGCAAAGCACGTTACGTTTATATTTTAAAGCATTGATCAGACTGCGTACAGTGAAATCTGATAGTATGCAATGGTCCTGATGTATTTGTTATCTACAGCATTGTTGGTTCAGCATGGGTTAGAATGTGGCTGTTTTCTGCGATGCTTGTAGGAGAGAGAATTATGATCACAACGTTATTAGAAATCAAAGCAGTTTCGTTGAGTGTGCTCTACTGAATATATAGTTTATCAAAATATAATGAGCTGTTTAATTCTGTCTTGGGCTGGAGCGATCAGTCCATCCCTTCACTGCAAAATGCTAGAAAAATCGGGAGAAATATTTAACATGTTCTCTCCCTCACGTTGTTTTTTCTTTCTTAGCAGCTCACTTTGGAAATCTTTCATAGTCCATGGGCTTAATGGGAACTGGTGGTTTGTGGTGCAATATACATATGTGTGAGTATTGTGGGTGTATACACACTCACATGTCCCTGCAGTCTTAAATTAAGATTTTCTTCATGTGGTCTGTTTCATCATATTCATTTTAAGCTTACAGTTTATGTAAGGTTTTATTTTTTATTGCTAATTTAAAAAACTTTGGCAGACTTTAAACATCTTTTTTCTGCATAGTTTTGCAAATTAAGAAATTCTTAACTCAAACTTTTACAGCCATATGTGAAAGGTGGAGGAAAGGTTTTGGGGGCTGTAATTTAGTGAGTCAGGCACTGTCTGTAATATGCAAAATACTTTATAATACACGGCTTACTGGTGTAGGTGCCATTTAGTTCAAATCCCATGAGTCAGGGAATAATGAGAACATCTGCATCATAGTGTTTTGTTTGGATTAGTTGGGGGCATAAATGAAAATGTAACTGTTACTTTCAAAAATAGTTTAAGATTTAATAGATTGAGGAAGTCAGTATATCCTCAAAGTATTGTGATTCTTTTAGAAGACTGGGGAGATCTTTAATATTAGTCTGATCTGTATGTTATATATTTTCTCAACGTTCATATCAAGTTTAAGAAAATAATTCAAAGTTTGGAGTGTATTCCGTGATATAGACTAGCTGTGTTGAATAAACGTCATATGCCCCAGGATGTAGTTGACATTTTTATAGTAATAAAATTTTGCCCTCTTGACAATTGCAGTTACTTTCCTACTTTAAATGTTTAACCAAAAAAAGGGGAATAATTTATATTAATGGGTTTAGCGTATTTTTTGATCATTAATAATAAAAGTTCTGAATACTACACTTATTTTTTTAAAGATATGCTCTGCTTCAATAATTTCTAAAGGATACCACTATGTGTCATCTGAGATTATTATTCTTGTTTCTAAGTAAGTCGTAATTTAAAAATCTTACTTTCCCAAAGCATAGTATTCTTAGTTTCTTATTAGTAGCCTCATGTTAAGCATTACATGAAATGGCTTTCTTAAATGGCCGTGTTTAAACAACATTATTATAAAATAGCAAGGTTTTTGCAGATTAAGTGCAAGACTTCAAATATTAGAAATTAAGGAACTAGAAGAGGTTATTCCTAGAACTTTGGGTGTGATTAAAAATAGCATAAATATCATCTCTAGAGGAGACAAGGATTCCATACTGTCAGGCTTAAATTGGAAAAGTATGAAAATATAAAGTAATTTAAAAAGGAATTTGTTCTACACATTGGTTTTTTTCTTTCATTTTATCTAAACTCTATGAGAGAAATGGATTTTCCATTTTAATAAGGAATTGTAAAGTGTACTTTCGCACTGTCTTGTCTTGATTAGTAACTCTTCGTAAAACTATATTCATAACTATTTAGAAGCTTGTACAGTGCAAGAGTAAATTTAACATTTCTCTGAGATGTAATATTAGTGTGGAATGATCTCACATTCATTGTCTTCTGACAAAGTCCGTGGCGAAAGGATAAGTATGGATCCTTCCTAGTTTTCTCCTTTTTGTCTAGTACATGCTAAGGGGAGCTCAGCCAAAGCCAGCATCAACACTGGGATGATTTAAGGAAGATTCTGGCAGTGACAGTCTTCAGCTTTGATTTGGGGCTTTAGTATTTTTTTTTTCTTACTTGCAAATTCCATTAAAGATTATAACGGGAAAAAAAAAACCACTTTACAATATGGTTCTTAATCCTAGGCTTTCTTGAGAGAATTAGGGAATTTCTTATTGGAATCTTATTCTTACTTAGTATTCACATAATACACAGCAGTCAGTACATTCCTGCTTTGAGGACAGTCTTTTTAGTTCCACCTATTCCTTGGCCCAGCTGGTCACCTGTATATTAATTACAACCCTTTTATTTTCTTTTTTTTCCCCCCTTCTCTTCTCTTTTTTCCTCTTTTCTTCTTGTCTGCAAAGAGAGAAGTTTTTAATTGCATTTGATCTTTGTAGTTTCACAGCAGTAAAGGAAGTTGAACTTTGGACCTCTGATGAAATTGTTTCATGATCTAGTCCTCTGACCAGGCTTAGTTTCTTTGATTTTATTTCAGAGCATTTTTTTTTAAGCAGTTTCTTTTCTGGTTAAGGATAGAAGTAGTCAGTTTTGTTCTAAAATTCTCCGGACTATGAATGTATAGACTTTAATATTCACTTCTTCATATACTTTTAAACACATATTTCAGTGGTTGCAAATTAAGTGGATTTTATTCCACAGATTAAGAATTGATACATTAAGTACATGAAATCATTGCCTACTGCATTATTATGTACACAGTGCTTTCAACTACCTTAAGTTCGCTAGTATATCAAGAGAGGAAAATCATGAGGAACAATGTTATTGTTTAAATAAAAACTAATTTGAAATAGATCTTGTTTAATGCCAATTAATTGTAGGTCAAAGTTTGCCACTGACTTTTTGAGACAATTGATTTAGAGGGGAATTTTGTTAAAATGAGCACGTTCCTAGAAATCCATTCCCCACTGGTGAAGAAGCATTACTAGGAACTTTTAAGTAAGGGTGTTCCACCAGTGTTGAATGTTGAATATGTTACGCCAATAATGAATAATTTTATCCCTTTCTTTTAACTTATGGGTCTTTTTGGCTTTTTGGTTTAATGGGTAATTTGGGGCTTGTGAGTTTTGTTTAGGTGGTTGTCATATTTAATGAAGGGAAGGGTGAAAGAAATTAGAGTTTAATTGCTAGCCTCCTAGGTTTCTAATACAAAAAAATTTCTTTTTTTAACACGAGAAGCTAGAGATTGCGTGAGGCAGCCTTTTTGTTAGGGAAAACAGCATTAAATTTTGATAAACCTTAAAATGGAAACTTTACTATCCTCTCAAAATTTGGTAGCAATTTTTTGGGTCTAAAATTGGTCTCAAGTAACTCAAGTAACTTCAGGTTTTGGACTCTATTCATTGACACCTTCAGTTCATGTGGATAATGGGTTTATGTCCTAGAGACCGAAGAAACACTTAATAATTGGCCCCTTTCAGTTTTCAGATCATTTTTATTCAGTTGTATGCTAAGACTGATTTTCATGGAACATAACTGTGTTCCTGGGGAATATAAATTGTTTTTCCTCTGAGATTCTGGGATGTACTTTATAAAACCTCTAAGAGACAAATTTCAGCGTGTGTGTGTGTGTGTGCGTGTGTGTGTGTTTCTTGGTCTCTAATTAATGTGAATTGATGGTAAAACAAATCTGCATTTGCTCCAGGATCTGACTTGTGAAGTCAGTGCATAATCTTCTCAGGTGAATAGTTTCATATAATATCTTTACCATATAATCTCTAAGTGCTTTATAAATTTTGTGAGCACTTAGGAGTTTGGGGTGTGTGTTGTCGGAGAATTTCCTTTTTATGAACCACTTCCATATTCGGTACCAATTCCAAGCTCTACCAATTCCTAAGTCAGTTTTTGGTTGTTTGTGATTTGACGAAGGATAAGTATTTTGGTATTGAAGACCAGAACTGTGACCCTTTTAATTAATTAAACAGTTGTGTTTCTCCTCTGAATTTTTGAGAAGTAATTTCCTTGCAGTACTACATTTTGGCAGAGAGAATGAATGCCCTTTATTTAAAATTGCTCCTAAGGGTAAGATTTTCAGTGGCTCAGAGGCTGGTGTTATGAGAGACGTGTTTGTGGGGGAAGAGTTGCTCTTCTCCTTGAAAGAATATTATTTAGAATGTTTCCCCAAAAAGGTGCTGATTTTACTTTATAGAGAGAAAACAAAAAGTTCGGTTCCTGGCACACGTTCATTTTCTCAACAGCCATTTGGGGGTATACCCATGTGAGCTCGCACTGGTGATATGAAAACAGATATAAAAGTGAATCGGCGGGCGCCTGGGTGGCTCAGTGGGTTAAAGCCTCTGCTTTCGGCTCAGGTCATGATCTCAGCGTCCTGGGATCGAGGCCCGCATCGGGCTCTCTGCTCAGCAGGGAGCCTGCTTCCTCCTCTCCCTGTCTCTCTGCCTGCCTCTCTGCCTACTTGTGATCTCTCTCTCTGTGTCAAATAAATAAATAAAATCTTTAAAAAAAAAATCGGCAATTATCTCTGTCTTCAAGAAGCTCACACTTTAATGGGAACTTAGGTTTCATTGGTAAAGAAGACCTGTAGTAAGGGTTTTACCCTTTCACTCTTCTAGTACTTAAATAAAACTCTTTAGGTAAGTGTGACTATGAATTTTGGTGGAAGCTAGACTAATTAATCGGTTGCCAAGCACACTGTTCTAAAAAGTGGTGTGGGGCTACATCTTAGAGAGGATTTGGTTCTCAAGTCATTACAAAAAGAGGGAAATCAACGATAAACACGATTATCTTTTGAAAAGCCCTTAGTTAAATTGCCCTCAAAATACAGTCTGTGTTTTATTCAGTGTATTTTATACATTGTATTTGTATTATGCCATTTGTAGGACCAGTACTTCTTGCCTCTTTACCCCCCATGATGGAACCAATTGCTGTGTTTTGGTTGAACACCAGATGAAATAGTTTGCTTGCATTAAAGAGTTAGGTTTTTTTTTTTTAATAAAACCCACTTTTAATTTTAAGAAATTACCCTCATCTCTGTGTGCATAGTGAATTTGTAGAAGTTAAATGTGCCCATGAGGTGAAAGAAAGCTTTCATTACTTTTTGTGTCTTATTAGGGTCCTTGCCTCGTGCCCTGATTTGCTGCCTTGGCTAGCAGAGGAGAGAACTGTGAAGAATTTTGAATTTAGCCTGACTTTGAGACATAGATAGGTTTTGGTTGAGGGAAGTTAGTGTCTTCTCAGTAGTATGTAAGAAGCAGAGGAAGAGACAAACATGGGCAAGAATGTTCAACATAGATAGGTCTTCAGTATAATCCCGTCTCAGTCACGTACGTATATGTATGTAAAACCTTATTTTGTATAAATGCACAAAATCTGCATTATAGAATAATTGGAAAATGGAGAATCATATTACTTGTTTAAATATGTAGGTAGTTCTAATATGAATCATCTCTTATAAGGTTTTTTGTTTTTTTTTTTAATTGGAACTCGAAATGTTTTTTTCTTCTAGAAATAATGCTGCTAAAGTGCTTAATGCCATTTCTACCTCAGCCTTACTCAACTCATAATGTAATGAGTATTTTTATTTAACCCAAAATGTAGCTGAAATATTACTGGTAGTACTGTAATGGTAATAGGCTTTCTTGTGTTGCCTTGGAAGCCTAGCCAATTTTATAGGAAAATGCAATTTGCTAGTCTAGTAGAAAGAGAACTGGAAATAGATTTCCACCTTAACTCCCACTTCTCTTTTGTTAGAGTCACAGTTGACTGGCTTCCAGAGAAAAGAGTAGCACCATTATATTTCTACACACACACCCCGCCCCCCGCACCCCCACCCCCAACCTTAGCAATGTGTCCTAATGCAGTTCCTGTGCAGTGGTTCCCAGGGGTACTCTGCCTCCCCGCCCCCCAATTTCAGTCATCCCCTCATGGCCAGGGGAGCATGGATTACATTTTGAGGACCATATTTTGACTTGTGACACAACTATAAGTAGCTGAGAAAGGACAGACGGTGCTCATAAATTGGAAGGTACCTTGTTTTAGTAACACTTATGCTGGAGATGCTGTTTTAGAGACTCAGAAATATAGAGGGTTAAACTTTTTGCTATAACGTATTCGGAGTTTAGGGTTTTAAAAAATATTATGGAATGCAAATTGGAAGATGATTTTGCTTCAAAATTATTAAAATTAGCATCTATTCTGTTTGGAGGCTGTCCTTGTCTTGGGCATGCATTATGAACAGTACCTGATCTCCTTAATTAAAACTTCCTAGCATCTTAGGTTCTTTGCCTTATTTAATTTTAAATGCGTAATTGTTTTTCTTGCTTCCAGGAAGTTTGTGAGTGGGTACCCTGTTTCTCATTGTTGTTCTGATTGGGAATTACATATGACTATGAAAAATATTTTTGTTTTTAAAGAATTTATTTCTTTTAGAGAGAATGTAAGCAGGGGGAGGGGCAGATGGAGAGGGAGAGAGAAAAGCTCAGACTCCTTGCTGAGCCCAACACAGAGCTCAGTCTCACAACCCTGAGACTGTGACCTAAGCCAAAATCTAGTTGGGTGCTTAACCAATGGAGCCACCCAGGTGCCCCAGCAAAAGTGGGGTTATTTATATACACATGGTGACATTTTTTTTTATTTTTTTAAAGATTTTATTTATTCATTTGACACACAGAGAGAGATTACAAGTAAGCAGAGAGGCAGGCAGAGAGAGAGGAGAGAGGAGGAAGCAGGCTCCCTGCTGAGCAGAGAGCCCGATGTGGGCCTCGATCCCAGGACCCTGGGATCATGACCTGAGCCGAAGGCAGCGGCCTTAACCCACTGAGCCACCCAGGCGCCCCACATGGTGACATTTAACAAAAGTAGTTTTATGGAATGAAAATACTCTGAAAGGGAGGGAAAAAGGAAATACTTATTAATGTTTTATTTCTGACTTTCATCAAATAGAATTAAGCGAACTTGGATTTTTTCCCCCTCTAATAAAATAACTTAAAAAAAATCCCTTTTAATGGAGTAGCCCTAGAGATCTATTACTCTTTGGATGTGGTTATCCAGTTTGCAACAGGTATCTAGTGATATGTAGGTCAGATCTCATCAGGAAGGGGAAAAAAACTCCTCTAATTCACATGTCTGTTTCTGTGTTTGTAAGGATTCCATTGCAAGTGACAGAAACTACTGAGGTTAATCTAGGCTAGGAAGTATATTAGTTTACCACATATGAAAACCCATGCCTAGGGCTGTAACAGCTAAATTCATGCTCTCAAGTGATGGTTATTGGGACTGTCGCTTGGCCCTTTTCTTCATAGTTGGCTTCTTTTTCAGCTCAGCTCTCAGTGTAGCAAGAAAGGTGGCTCTGAACCCCCAAATCACATGGAGTACATAAAGCTTCTCATCTTTGTTCTGGAATGCAATGACGAATTTCATGCAGGGACTTTGTGCCCATCTCTTGGACCAGTTGTAGAGAGAGGGCAGTGGGGTACCGTGATTGGCCAGGCCTGTATGACACGTCTACTCTTGCAGTTGGGTATAGAAAGCACAGTGTGATTAATAACTGTCCTAGAACCCCAAGAGATAAGGGATGGGTAGTTCCTCAAAAGATGGGATGCTGGGGAGACAATACTATAGGAAACGACCTCTTTTAAAACATTTAATCTCTCCTACTTTGAAACCAACAGCAGTACACAGTTCTCATAAAACTGTCATTTTTTTTAAAAACCAGATATTGACTATAGACCAAAACTGAGGCGCTGATTTTACTCAAATAGTTTACTTAAATATTATAACTTTGAAGTTTTTAATCTAAAAGCTGCTTTTATCTAAATACTTTCTCTTTAAGATATCAACATCTTGGGGTACCTGGGTGGCTCAGTTGGTTAAGCATCTGACTCTTGATTTCTGCCCAGGTCATGATCTCAGGGCCCTGGGATTGACCCCTATGTTGGGCTCTTTACTCAGTGGGGAGTCTGCTTGAGATTCTCTTGAGTCCCTCTCCTTCTGCCCCTTCCCTCCTCCCCTGCACATGTGTGTGCCCATGCACTCTCTCTCAAATAAATCTTTAAAAAACAGATGCTGATATCTTTTTTTTTAATGTGTTCAATTAAAAGGTAGGTACTGCTTGTAGTTTCTCAAATTTTTTTAACAGGATTCTCTAAGTCAGTGCTGCTTGTTCTTAGGTGGGTAGGATACTTTGGAGGATCATTTAATTATCTTTGGCATTGAGAAAACGATTGTTAATCTATTTAATGTAGTTTTTTCAACTTGATATTATTTTGTCATTTTGAAGATGAAATTCTAAAATATTTGCTTTCCAGGATGTTTTGCTATTCATTCATTCATTCATTCATTCATTTAAAATAGGCTCCATGCCCATTGTGGAGCCTGATGCAGGGCTTGAACTCATGACCCTGAGATCAAGACCTGAACTAAGATCAAGAGTCTAAGGCTCAACTCAGCCACCTAGGTGCCCCCAGGATGTTTTGCTTTTAAGACAGTGGTCTTTTTAATATAAATTAAAGCTGTACTTTTATTGTATTATTTCTAAGCGTTCTCTAATAATACCTTTTAACCATGATCTCATAGAAGTCAAACATAAACTACTTCACTGACTCTTTGAAACATTGCTTAATTGTCTAATGTAGTAGCTGTTTAATCACCTAAAACGTTATTTGGCAGACATCGTAGGATAAAATCTGACCATCTTTGTTTTTTCCTGCCTCCACTGGAGGAAGGTACTTGGAGTAGAGGTGGAGGGTTGAAAGAGAGGGGTATGTACACTGAATATCTTTTCACACCGTTTTATATTCTTGATTACCAGATGAGTAGCTTCAACTTCAGTACCATGAAAACAATTTTAATATCAACCTTCAGTTTATGTATGACATGCATGGTAGGAGTTCCACATATTGATTAATTAAGCCATGAAAGCTGTTAAAATAATAGAATTTCCTTACCTCCGCCCATAGAACTATATCTTAACCCGCTTCTGTAGCTTTGGGCAGAGGACATTTTGTTAAAATATTATTAATTTTAGCTAAGGATACTTTTCACGAGTTTTAGTGTTTCTAGTTAGAATGTCCATACTACTTAAAAATTTAATTTCCTTTTAACAGAGTTAGAATTGCTAACTAGAGCTATCTCATAGTGAAATGCTGGTGAATGAAGTGACACATCAGCCTTCCTTTGGCGGTGACTCTCAAGTCGGCAACCTTGCTCTGAGTGTAATAGGAATATTCGGACTTGGAGACTTGTCGCAATAATACTAGCTGCCATTTACTGGGTAACAATCATATGTCTCTACATTATACACTCATTTCATTTGGTTTATAAGGATGTGTATATTGGCATACATGTATTCCTGTAAAGACATTTATATATATGTTGTCATTCTCTGCGAGTCAGGCATTGTCCTTTCCCTTTTATGCATGAGAAAACTAAGGTCCAGAAAGATGAACACACCAAGGTCACACACTCACCTGGAGGACTAGGAACTGAAGCAGCTTTCCTGCTTCAGTTTCCTTCTTCACTTTCCAGGTAGAGTATTATTTCATTATGTCTGAAAAATCTGCCTTACTTCCTTTTTCTCTATTAAAAGGAAAAAACCCCACAATTCTGAACTGTTTGAGTGGGTGTTAAATGCAGTGAAACATTGGGAAAGAACTTAAAATAAAAGCTTCATTGCTTGGTTCCGTTTCTCAACAAAGTTTGTGGCAGTGCAGCTTAATCTTTACAGCTAAACTGTGCCCGATGAAGTAGTTATTCCCCACAGTTACCCATCAGACAGGAAGTTAGCCTTAATTCTTGCCACCTTTGGTAAGATAGTTTCCAGCCGTTCTCTGTAAAAACCGGGATACTCTGAGGGTGAATATACTTGGAAAAATGGTCTACTTGATACTGCAAATAGTATCTTGTGCTCATGTTTCCTGTCCACTCTGTAATTCACTCATCAGGAAGGTGTGTGTTAGCACCCTTACCTTGAGACAGGTGGCCTGAAAGAATGTTCTGATGAGTGTAAGAATGAATGGATTTTGGAACTAGGAATTTTTTTTATGAGTCTGCAGACTCTGTTCAAGGTACACTTTGCTTTTAAATAAAATGTAGCCAAGCTAGATGGAAGAATAACTCATTGTATTCAAGTAGATCTCTCTTCTTCCGGGCCTCAAGTACTACATGATAAGGCGGCCCCATTGAAGAGGTGGCGAGAGCAGGTTGTAGAGTATTGGCACCTCTTATTCTTTAAGTGTCTGTGCTGTGATGTCTTCTGTTTGGGCTTGAAGTCAGTCATTCAACTGGAAGGAACCATAGCAATCCAACTAATACCCTTAGTCTACAGATAAATGAATTGAGGCTTAGCAGTGGCAAATAACTCTGTTCAGAGGCCCAGCACGAAGCTGGCAGAGTATGGTCCGGAACTCTGGTTGCTTTTGTTTTGGTTTCTGGCATAAGACTTTCTGTAGGAAATTGTAGTGAAATTGGGTGAAAAAAAGAACCCATTAAACATATTCTGTCTCTTTATGAAATCTGAGTTGCTTTGCAATTAAGTATCACAGGCTAGACTCAGACTGTTAGGCCATCAGCATGAGTTCTGCTAGAGACAGTAGGAGTAACCCAGGGGTTGGAGGACAGAAAGAATTTTGATCACTCTGTGCCACAGGTTTCCAGGACCTTTGTGGCCTTGTGTAACGTGGTGGCTTATGGTTAAGATCGAAATAGTCAGAAAGCTGTTAGCTGGTGCAGCAGCTGTATATATAAGTATTGGCTCTTGTTAGGTGTTTGAGCTTTGGAAAATGATTTCTCCCATCAGAAAGATTCTTCGCAGTGCTTTCAGTAGAATCTTTCTCACTGGGTGCTTTGTATGGGAGACTGCTGTCGCTCCTGTTACCCTTCTGGGGTTGGGGGGGGTGGAGCGTGATAGTACAAGGCTGAATTAGAGCCCGCTCTACTTTTATTTTCCCCCCCTCAGCCTGACTAGGGGATGCAGTGGGGGAAGAGGAGTTTTAGAGCTAGGAACCGCTCAGGGATGTGGTAGACGAACCATCTTTCGGTGCTTTTGGCTCAGGGTCCTTGAGCTTGTGTGGCTGTAATGATGGTGGACATGACTGGGAAGGGCGCTGTCCTCCTGCTGGGTAGGGGACAAGTAGATGTCTCAGGCCACGGAGAGCTGGCCACAGCAAGGTTGCTCACCCGGGGTGAGGCAACACTGAAGGAAGGGGTGGTGTAGGTGGTGGTTTGGGGGAGACTCTTCTCCTGAGATATGACTAATGGGAAGAGTAACATCTCGCTTGGGCCCTTTGTGTGTCTCTGAAAGAACAGCATGAGCGTAGACCTGAACAGATCTGTCTGCAGTCAGTCTACCATAGACTCTTGCCGTGTCAGTGGGGGTTAAGTGCAGGAAACCGAAAGGGATGTAATACAGGGAATTAGTTGCTTAGGGAATCTTTGAAAGGGCTGGAGAGCTGGGCTCTAGGCCAGGACTCTGAGAATGACTTCCAGGACACCTTGGAACAACATGCAATGGGAGCTGCCCCTCTGCCACTGTGAGGAAAGTGGCATTCAGGAGGTTGTCGCTGCGACGAAGGCAGGGAAATACCACAGCTCTTGTGACGGAGGGGACCATAGCAGCCACTACTGTTGCTGCTCGAAGCCTGGAAGGTAGTGACTGGCCAGTGCTGTGACAACTTCTGATGCTCCTGAGCTACTGACTGACTTGCGGCCGGCCCTGCTGCTGCTGCCACTGTCCCTCAACAGCCCTGAGGCTGGAGACTGGACTCTGATGTGCCCGTGACCTTTTTTGCTAGCTGAAGCCTGCTAAAAGCCACAGACTGATGGAGCTCCGTTTTGCTTCTGCCTTCCGTATTTTGTGTCCTACATCTTACATGGTGGAACTGAATTTTCGTCCCACATACTCGTTGTAAAGGAACCTGGGAAATACGGTTTTTAGTTTTCCAACCTCTGCATTTCAGGAAGGCCTGCCGTAAGCAGGTGGGTGCTGAGTGCCCGCTGACCCTTTCCCACATACGCTCATCTTTTTCTTCGCCTCTCTTTTCAAAGATGTTATTTATTTGACACAGCATGAGAGAGTGAGGCACAAGCAGGGGGAGAGCAGAGGGAGAGGGAGAAACAGGCTCCCCACTGAGCAGGGGCTGGATGCCCGGACCCTGGGATCACGACCTGAGCCGAAGGCAGCCGCTTAACCAACTGAGCCACCCAGGCGTCCCCACATGCTCATCTAATTAAAGATAGTATTTAAATACAGTTTAATCCTTTCCTGATAACTCATTGTCATTTCTGTGCGCTTGTCTTAGATGGCTTGTAGTTGGCATGATCACAGGGCTGATGGATTTTTAACATCTCTATCTGGGTACTAGCTTACGTCTGTCCTACCTCCTGTCCCTGCTGCTGAGACATCTGTGTTTTCTATCACTTAATCTCCACCTTCCCTCCAAGCCGCAGGCATCCAGGCCAGGGAGGGCACCTCAGCTCATAACCAGTTCATAAGCTGGTCAGCAACCTGTGATTTCTGTGACTTCAAAAGATGAGTGGGGCCAGTAAGACTTTTTCCTGGTGATTTGAACTAAGACAAAAAGGAAAGCATTTCCAGTTAGGGGTAGGGACTTCAACTGAAAGGTTTTGCAGTGATGCTGTGGAGTTGGCTATACTCTTTCTTGAGCCCAATGGTTAAATGTTCAGGAACTGAACGAGTTGGCTGTCCAGCAGTCATTTGAAAACATTAAGTTGCATAAAATTACAATTAAGCAAGTTATGTTAACAGAGGTACTTCATACTCAAAGTTAGTGATTTCCTTATTATTTTCAGGTCTGTTGAGGTACAACTGACAAAATTGTGATATCCTTAAAGTATACAGTGTGATGATTTGATCTATATAACACTTTCCTCTGTGTTACCAATCTTAATAGAACACTTTTTAAATTTTAGGAATTTTATTTTTATTTTTTTAAAGATTTTATTTATTTATTTGACAGATCACAAGCAGGCAGAGAGCCAGGCAGAGAGAGAGAGGAGGAAGCAGGCTCCCTGCTGAGCAGAGAGCCCAATGCGGGCTTCCATCCCAGGACCCTGAGATCATGACCTGAGCCGAAAGCAGAGGCTTTGACCCACTGAGCCACCCAGGTGCCCCGGAATTTTATTTTTTGAAAGATTTTATATATTTATTTGAGAGAGACAGATAGCGAGAGAGAGCTGGAGCTGGGAGGAGAGGGTTCAGAAGCAGGCTCCCTGCTGAGCAGGGAGCCTGATGGGATTGCCCGATCCCAGGATTCTGGACCATTACCTGAACTGAAGGCAGACGCTTAACCACTGAGCCACCCAGGTGCCACTAAAACACTCTGGAATTTTATGGTATTTTTTATTTTGATGACAACACGTAAGTTAGCGTATTTCAGTTATGCAATATAGTGTTATGACCTATAGTCATCATGTTATACATTAAATCCTTTGATCTCTCCCCTTTCCCCTTTTACCAACCCTTTTGTACCCTTTTTACCAACCTCTCCCCTTCCCCCCCACCCTAGCCCCTGGCAACCACCACTCTGCTCTGTTTCTGTGAGTTTGACTTACTCTTTCTTTCTTTTCTTTCTCTTTCTCTCCTTCTCCCTCCCTCCCTCCCTTTCTTTCTCTCTTTCTCTCCCATTCTCTCTCTCTCCCTCTCTTTCTTTCTTTCATTCCATGCCTTTTCCTAATTATTCTACTACATTTAACCACTCTCTATTCTCTTGGGTTTCTTTTTTTTTTTTTAAAGACTTTATTTATTTATTTGACACAGAGAGAGAGTGAGAGAGATCACAAGCAGGCAGAGAGGCAGGCAGAGAGAGAGGATGAAGCAGGCTCCATGCTAAGCAGAGAGCCCAATTCGGGCCTCGATCCCAGGACCCTGAGATAACGACCTGAGCTGAAGGCAGAGGCTTTAACCCACTGAGCCACCCAGGTGCCCCTCTCTTGGGTTTCTTTACACCTGTTGTAACTGAGTAGTAGAAATACTGTATGATAGGTTATCTTCCCAGCCCGGTTTTTGCTGTTGTCATGGCTGTGGTGGGAGTTGTTAGCATTTATAAAACACACCACTGATTGTGAGGTAGGGAGAGTCAAGGTTCGAAAGGCCATTCTAAACCATGTACGAACTAAAATTTTAGGAGAAGAAACCATGAATAAGCAGAAGAAATTGACACATTCTGTAGGGTGGAGGGTGGTGTTCCTAGAAGACCACTGGAGGGAAGGGCCACAAACTCTTCCCACCATCCAGAATCATTCTGGAATCATCCTACAGCTCCAGCCTCCAGGAGGTGCAGCCTTATTTTATTCCCTGTTCCTGGAATTATGTGAAATTGTGAATTCCTGTGTCATTGACCTTAATAGAACACTCTGGAATTTTATGGTGTTTTATTTCTGTTTCTGTGCCTTTACTTATGAAGAGGAGACAGTCTGTTGAGGGTTTGGGTTCAGGTATTCTGGGATGGAGATGCAAGTAAAGAAGGTCAAGAGGGACAGGGGCAGTGTGATATGTGGAAATTTCCAGAGAGAGGCATTTGTACCTTGTAGCTTATGGTCCACATCCTTCCCCCAAGTAGATTCTATATTAGAATAAGATTGAAATTTCCACTAAGGGATGCCTAAATATGCACATCTTATTCTGTGGCATTTTTCATGTATAAGCATAACACAGACTGTTATAGTTCCTTGTGCATAGAGTAGCTTATTAATGGATAAATGCCCTAAGCCTCAAAGGCTCCAGTCCCGGGGCACAGGTAGCATCTCTGTCCTCTCCTGTAGCTCCAGCCTGTGCCTTCGGGAACTGCTGAGGTTCACACTAGTATCTGGAGCTCACCGCCTCAGCCTCCTCAGCTGCCTTTGATCAGCTGCTAGCTCTCTGCTCATCTCTCCAGTTTTGTTTTCTCTTAACTCTGCTTCTCCCACGCGTCTCTGCTTTCCAAAGAAAAAACTGACCTTGGAGAGATCCCGTCAGCCAATTGCAGTGTTCCTTCACTTCCCCTGGTGGATTGTCCAATCTCTCAGGGGGTCAGGTGGAAACCTGGGGGGGCATCCTTCTGTTTTCTTTGATGTTTGTCCTTGCTTAGATATTTGGGAGCTGCTGTGTACCCCCAGAACATGTGTGTATGTGTTTTTCTGTTTCTGGATTTGGAAATACGCCAGAAGCCTGTCTCTAGGTAATATTTTATTGGATATCCTTGTTTTAGAGGTTCAAACTGGATTGCACATGCTAAACAAATCCTGTCTTTGAAAAAGTCGCCTTAAAAAAATTAAGGATTGGAAATGGATCTTTGAAAGGCCAATAGATAGTTGCTTAGGATAATTTCTTACTAATTGAAAGAATGAAAAGTTGTCTATTATGGCATATTAGTCTGCTATTAAGGTGATATAATGTAGATGACAATTTCATCAACATTAAGGAAATTCTTACCATAAGTAAACAATGTAGAAATATCGTATCATTCCTTGAGGTGCCTGGGTGGCTCACTTGAGCATCTGACTGTTGGTTTTGGCTCAGGTCATGATCTCAGGATCGTGAGATCGAGCCCCACATCAGGCTCAGTGGAGTGTGGAGTCAGCTTGAGATTCTTTCCCTCTCCCTCCACCCCTCCCCCTGCTCTCATGTGCTCCATCTACCTCTCTCTCTCCTCTCAAATCAATCAATAAATAAAATCTTAAAAAATATTTTATCATTTCCCCCCAAATACTAAATGCAAATAGGTATAATTTGCCTTATTACCTGCAGTTGGCAAACTCTTCACCTCCTGAGATACTACTTTTTCTCCATCCCTGGCACCGGTCGTATTAGAGAAGCATCTATGCAAATGATATTAAAAGCTCACAGCCCTTCTCTGGCCATTTTCTAACTTTTGGGGGCCTGATTAGAAGAGAGGACATGGTCAGAGTTTCTTCTTTGTGCTTACATGGTGCAGCCTCACTGAGCTGTTCCTTAGTTCAGGCTCCTACCCTAAGTGAAAGGACAGTCGTGTAAGAGTGTGGTCCTCATGTCCCACTTGACCAGGTCTCTTTCTGGCCCACAGTTTTCACCTCAAGTTGCTGTCGGAATCTTTTCACTGGGGGGGACAAGAGTACCTCCATTTTTGTTGTCCTTGTTGTTCATTCATTTTTAAAAACAACGTGAATAGAAACACAGCACTTGGTGTGTAATTTTACTTGCCACATCACGTTGTAGGACCCGTTGTCTTTATTATGTTCACAGAGGTGAAATCACAACCTCTAACCCATCTTTTGGCCAGATCTAAACAGCTTTCTAGTAAAGCCTGATGGGATTTTACACAAAGCTGTGGCAAAGCACAGTCAAGTGGTATGACTTTTAAAATGTGGGCTTGATGTCGATCAGTGGTGGAATCTCAGTTCTGCCACTTCTCATCTGTTACCTTGGACAAATTACTCAAACGCCTCAGATTCTTCCTCTATAAAGTGAGGATAATACTGCCTATCTCATAGGGCTGAAAAATAAATTGTGTTAGCTGCAATTGGGTAGGATGTTTTCCCCAACTGTTTTAAAATAGCCCCCCCAAATCATTATTTTATTCATGACATTTGTTTGTGTTTAGAATATTTACTATTTTAGATCACTGATCTAATTACATTTCTCATCACTAGGAAGCTGTGAATTCAACCATAGAGATAAATGTGAGTTATCCTAGAGAATTGGGACTAGACATGAATATGGCTCTTACTAAGTACCCAAATTCAGATATATGCCTGTCTGTCTTGAAAAATATCTTGGCGAGGGGAAAAATTTGCAACTTTCGGTGATAATGCAGTGTATACCTAGGTATGTGTTATGGATTGAATTGTGTGCCCCCAAAAGGTATCTTGAAGTCTTACCTCCAGTACCGCAGTTTGGAAACAGGGTCATTGCAGACATAGGTAGTTAAGATGAAGTCCTCCTGAGTAGAGTAGGTTCTTGAGAGACACAGATTTATGAAGGAAGGATGCTGTGTGACCACATGTCTCTGGAGGCAGAGCCTGAAGGGCTGCACCTGCCAGCCAGGGGCACTAAGGACCGATGGCTATCCCCAGAACCTAGGAGAGGCACAGACTCAGCCCAGGGTCTCTGGGAGAGTGTGGCCCCAGTGCCACCTTGATAGTGGATTTCTAATTTCCAGCACTGTTAGAGGATAGATTTTTATTGTTTTGAACCGCCTGATTTGTATACTTTGTTATAGTAGTTTTAGAAAGCACTATGTTTTTTATAATGATAAATAGATCCACGTTATTTAAGAAACATCTCAGCGTATTAAAAAGACCACCTTCTGTATAACATTAAATTGTGGATTAATATGCTATGGGTAGTCAAATATTTTTTCTTTCAGCAATTAATATGCTAGATAACAAAAGCTAATTACTATCTAAATTCCCTAAGGCTGAAGGACTACAACATTAAAGAGTAGGTGATAAGTCTCTTTCTTACACCGGTTTTCTTGCTCATGTTCCCTATTTGTGCTTTTATATGTACTATTTAGATGCAGAGGGCTGCGTGATCTTCCTTTTTGTTTTCCAGATAATTTGTGGAAACTTCTTAAACCAAAGAAAAAATGCTATGTTGTAGGTAAATGTTTACTGAGAACCAGTCAAGTAGTACCACAGTCAAATGTAAGAGCATATTAATGTGTTCATTCACTGGAAATTTACTGAGCATTTGCTAAGTCCCTGCCAGTGTTCTAGGCATTGGGGATATGGCCATAAACAAAGCAAGCAAGATCTCTTACGGAGTTAGTATTCCAGTTGGGGAGGTAGATAATAAGAAAATGTAAACAATGTCATAATAATAATAGTATCAAAGAAGACATCAGTAGCTCTTATTATGTGCCAGGCATTGCTTTTAAGTGTTCTCTTTCATATTTAGTCTCACAATGACCCTATGAAATCGGTTTGTCTCTGTTTTACATATGAGAAGACCTAGGCACAGAGAAGCTAAGTAACTTTCCCAAGGTCACACACCTTAGGGAAGTACCAAGCTGGACTCTGAATCTAGGCAGTGTGATTGCAGAGTCTGTGTTCATAAGTGATACACTCCACCCCTCTAAAAAGCATAGATCAGAATGAGGAGATAGAGAGTGTATTGTTTAGATTGGGTGCTCCGGGAAGGCATCCCTGAGGAGGGGACATGGAAGTTGCACGTTGAATGACTAGAAGGAAGCAGTCGGCCAAGTGAAATTTTTGAGAGGAAGCATCACAGAGGTTAGTCCAGAGGCCTTAATGTAAGAGCTGGGTGGGTCAGCGGACAGTAAAGACCAGTGTGCCTGATCCCTGGTCAATGAGAGGTAGAAGCCCTAGGAATGAGGTCGAAGAAGTCGGCAGAGGCCAGCAGGGGTCTGTCAGCCATGGGAAGGGGTTGGATGTTATTTATATTTTTAGTGTCACCAGAAAGTTTAGAGTTGGAAAGTGAATATCCAGTATGTGTTTCAAAAGTCATTGTTTGATTCTTATGATTTGGGAGGCACAGGAGTGGAGGAAGGGACGAGGGAGAAGTCAGCTTGGACTAGCATGAGAAGAGGGCATTGAACAAAGTGGATGGACTTGAGAGAGGTCTTGAAGGAGGAGCTAACAGGACTTGGCCGCTGGGTTGCAAGGTGGGGGAAGGGGAAGACTTGGGGGTGACTTCTAATTTTTTCCTTTGAGCAACTGGATGTGTGGTGGTGCCATTTCCAGGAATGGAAAGATGGGAGATTAGGGCTAGTGAAGAAGTTTTTCTTGTGGAAGAGGTATATCTACCATCTAGATTATTTTTCTAACTTTTTATCCTCCTTGTTTTATTCTGTATTAATTTATCCCTGTAGCCATCCATCAGTTGTTTTATGCATTTCAGTATTTTTTATGCATTTCATTGTGACTTGCAGTTATCAGTACATTTCCTCAAAGAAGGTTTTTCAGATATCCAGTTCTGGGGGCCTAGGTGGCTCAGTGGGTTAAGGCCTCTCCCTTCGGCTCAGGCCATGATCTCAGGGTCCTGGGATCGAGGCCCGCATTGGGCTCTATGCTTAGCCTGGAGCCTGCTTCATCCTCTCTCTCTGCCTGCCTCTCAGCCTACTTGTGGTCTCTCTCTCTGTCAAATAAACAAATAAGATCTTTAAAGAAAAAACCCCAAAAAACAAATATCCAGTTTTTTCATTTTCCAATTGAGAAAACTGAGGTGATAGGCTCAAGGTCATGTAGCTAATTATTTTTTGGATCCAGGATTAGCATGCAGGTTATCATTAGCCTAGGACCCTAATTTGATTACATTTTAACATATAAATAAGAATAAAAGTGAATTTTGGACATTGGACGAGTTTGGCTGCCAACTGGTGTATATGCTAAAAATCTCTTGGACCCAAGTTTCAAAGACAAAATGTAAAGGATGTGGTACGGCTGTTATATTTGATTGGATTACAAAGTTAGTTTATCACTTAGGACTTGTTGGGAAGTACAGTGTAATGTAGACTCATGAACATCTTCAGATATTTGGTCCAGGAATGTAGCTTGGCATTCTTCCAAGCATTAATCCTCTTGTTGGCAAAGCCTTTGCATTTAATTAGCAAATGTTCCTTGCATGCCTACTATGCACTAAGCCTCACGCCAGGCCAAGCTACAACAGGGAATGATTCATTTCCTTTCAAGGAATTTAGCCTTTGTGTTTTGTTTCAATTTCCACAAATCTCTCTCCATCTTTTGCTATATGTTTGTTTAAAGATGTAATAAAAACTGTACTTCAGAAAGGTAAGGAAGTTTATTTAATCTAGGTAAAATTTCAGCCTCTGTGGCAAAGCCTCTATATGCATATGGACACAGGCTACAGATTTTTCATTTGTGTTGTGTGAGCACCTTATTTTCTAAGGAGTGAAAAATAGGCTGTTTTAGTTTCTGTCTGATGGAATGAACTAGCTAGGTTGTCCGTGAAGTCAGTATCAGGCTTGGAAGTTAATAATTTGAGTTGGTATAGGAATATGAGACGTGTTTATCTTTAAAAGTCAGACTTAAGTATTTTAGATTGATGTTACTTTTGTGCTTTCTTGTAGAATAAACATTTTCACTCTTTATTGACTTCTGATAGTTTGGGTTTTAAGGAAATTAACCCAACAGAGTGTTGTGTTCTTTCCTTGCTGTGGTTGCTCTCTATTCTAACACTTAATATCCTCCAGCAGCTCTCTCCAGTCTTATCGTTCCAAGCTCATTTCTCATTTCCCAGTGCGGATACTCTGTTATAGCCAAACTAAAGTGTTTGCCATACTTCTTCAAAATCTCGTCCTAAACTGATTTCCTTCAGAGATTTTTCTAGGATTAATCTATTAAAAATTTTATTTCCATACTTTGCAACTCCAAGATACTTAAATAATTTTGTACTTTGCCATAATATGTTTTTTTTTTTTTAAGATTTTATTTATTCATTTGACACAGAGAGAGAGGTTACAAGTAGGCGGAGAGGCAGGCAGAGAGAGAGGAGAGAGGAGGAAGCAGGCTCCCTGCTGAGCAGAGAGCCCGATGTGGGCCTCGATCCCAGGACCCTGGGATCATGACCTGAGCCGAAGGCAGAGGCTTTAACCCACTGAGCCACCCAGGCGCCCGCCATAATATGTTATTAATGTTATAGCTCTTTAGTTCAGTAACTTCGACTCCACCCAGCAGACTATGGTAATAAGATTGGGTCTATTACCAATACTGAGAAAAATATTCAAATTTACATTAAACAGTAAAACACTTTTTAGGCTGTAAGGCAGTTCTGTACCTTTGACTAAGAAGAACTTTGCCTTGGTGGAAAGGTTTAAGAAGAACATATAGTTTACTCTCCCAGGTTTGACAAGTGGAATTCAGTTCCTTGTCAGTAAGAATTAGAATAGTGTAGGGGGTAGGGGCGCCTTGGTGCCTCAGTCGGTTAGGCATCTGCCGTTGGCTGGTCATAATTCTGGAGTCTTGGGATCAAGCCCCACATCAGGCTCCCCGCTCAAAGGGGAGTCTGCTTCTCCCTCTGTCCTTCACCCTGCTTGTGTGAGCTCTCAAATTTAAAAAAAAAAAAAAAGGAAGGTATAGAAGGGCAAGGAAGCCAAAATTAATGCCCCATTTTGAGATATGTTTCAATAAGAGTTGACTTTTTAAAACCTGTTTTTAAAAACATAACACAAACACAAAATGACTTGACCTAGTTGAATTAAACAAGTTCGATATCTTTTTTTTTTTTTAAGTTTTGGAAACCAAGTCCAGTCAGGGAGGGAGATATGACATTATTTATATAGTTCCCATAAACTGAATAGGTTTCTGGTTTTATAAATAAAATTATATTATGAATTTTATCTTTGACATCTGATTTTCCGCATGAACTAGCCCTGAAATTTTACACTTAACACAGGCAAGTTTGGTCATAATTGGTACCAGCTTGGTCAGAAGCAAATAGGATATCTGGGATAAGACTTAAACATCAGTGTCATTCCACTGGGGAGAGACAGGGCTTAGGACTAGACATAGGTCAGATTATAAAGCAGAATTAGTATTTTCTATACTAACACTGTTTTCTCTTATCTCACCCTCATTTTTACTTCCTGGTGTTATTTTCCTGTGTCTGAACACTCTCCCGACTGTTTAGTCCCAGTACCCCCTTGCTGGTTGGCACCCTCCACGACTTGGCATTTTCCCATTATATAATAGATAGGTGTCAAGAAAGTTCTCTGATTAACCTGTCCTAAGTTATACAAAACTGATGTGAGAAATTATCACTTCTGAACCTTTTCAGGCACATTTTTCCCTTCATATCCTATGTGACTTGAAATTTCAAGCAGTGCTGTAAGAACTTTTCCTCAAATTGCCCCGTTAAACTTCTGCCTAATTTAACGGATTCTGGAAAGTATAAGATCCCTGTGGCTGCTAGTCCCTTTCTCGATATCCCATTTTCTTCAGGTGCTCGCACTTCTGTTGCCTGAGGGTCACCTTTCCCCATCTGTTGTCTCACCAGATTGCTTTCTGTAATGGTGCTTTGCTGTTCAAAACAAAT
The DNA here is from genome assembly GCA_002007465.1 of Ailurus styani. Lineage (NCBI taxonomy): Eukaryota > Metazoa > Chordata > Mammalia > Carnivora > Ailuridae > Ailurus > Ailurus styani. The sequence continues at coordinate 1,755,766 of LNAC01000256.1, read as the reverse complement.
CGAAGGAGTGCCCTGTATTTTGAGATTATTTTGTATGGACTGAAGTATAAGTCAGCTTCATCTTCTGAGTGACAGTCCTTTGTGTGGGGTTGACAGACCTCTCTTTAGATTACAAAGAAGTCTAGAGTGTGGATTTTGTTGTTCCTCCTACATTTGAACTCCAGCCCTGCCACAATTGTGTATTCAAAAGTTTCATAAAGAATCCGGACAAAACAATGGCTGCTAGTGATGTACCGCCCAGAAGCAATCCTATATATTATTTTTTCTTGTACTATTTTATGTTGGCTGTGACATCCCTAGACCTGAGATGACTTGGTAAGAAACAAGGAACATTTTTGGGGATCTTGATAACGGTTACCTAATCCTTTTTTCATCATACCATATTGTCTTCCTATCTCTGGAGTTTTATTTTCTTTTTTAGACAAACGTCAGATCTTTTAGCCAAAAAGAGATTCTTCTTTTGGTTCTAAAAGTCTTCCATTATTTTGGATTATTTACTAAATTATTAACAGTGCCGGAGAACTCCAGCCCTTGGCTCACAGCAGTCACTGTCTGACGGGCATGTTGCTAAATGGCCACGGGAGGATGCTATTCCAGGTCGTTAGAGCCACCTTGGGAGCTAAGTGGCTCAGTGAGGATGCCGAGTACCTATTTGAGGTTGGTGCACTTCTGTCTTCTACCCAGAAGTCTGCCATGGGCAATTGCTTTGATCAGCACAAGATAGAGCCTTTGTGTTCTATATATAAACATCTTCTCTCATTTGGATCTCTGGCACTTAACTCCTGACTTCCCAGTTTCTGCCCTCCTTTAGATAGCCAGATGGACTTCGTGTGGAGTAGAAGTAATCTTGGCTACACAACCAGAGTTGCTGATCTTTCCATTTTAAACAACGGAATCAGTCTTAAATTTTGAGTCCGTAAGTCAGTTAAAAACCAAAAGCAGATCTGGGTTAAGCTACCAACAAATTGCTAAAATGTTTAAAAACACGACCTTGACAAATATAAAAACCCTAATATACAACCTGTTCTCAGAAACTTAATCTTCTCTTTGTTGAGTGGCAGTGTTTAGTATTAAAGCTGAGCTGTTCGGACACATTGACCTTAATCTAGTGGAAAGCAGTAGGCTTTTAAGTCGACGCATACACAATCTCCATCTTAGTAACTACAAAAGGCCTTCTTTTTAAATGATTGTTTCTAAACCTTGTATTTTCATTAACGACTTCTGATAGTATAATTAGGCATCTCTGTTGTATCTTTTGTCAGAAGGCTAATTTGTAAATAAAGGCTGATTTTCATGTGTGTCCTGGTACTTTTGTGAATTACTGCCTCAGATTACTTCCCATATCTAACCTCAAGTAGTATTTGAAAGTCTTTTTAACTCACAGTGCTTCTTGAAAAACTGATGAAGTAAATGAGCTATAAATTTTGTTAGAAATTAATTTCTAACTGCTTTGAAGGGAATCGAATTGTTCCTCAGTCTCCTCCCTGAATCTTGAGGAAAAATTTATTTTTTGAAGAATGAAGTTGAATTTTCTATTCTGCTTAGTGTCTATATAAAAATAAAAATAGATATTTACATTTAGTAATAGTGATGGAATAGTTCTGTGAATTAACTTCAATCCAAGTTAATGTAAATTACAAAAGCAGATTTAAATGAAGTATGTTTATGTGTAATATACTGCTCGATGCTATAATTAAGACATAAGTTTCTTTTATATTTGCAACACTAATTCCAATTGTGATGTGAAATTTGGCGTATTATTTTCTTAATAAGATAAACTTAATACGTTTCATAGTATTTGTGTGAAATCTGTTACTAGACCAAATAATGAAAGTCTGAAGCAAATCTTTGCATTTTCAGAAATAAACAATTTTAATTCCAGGTCCTCTTCCCTACTGTGTTTTTGGGTAGCTTTCTTATAAATGCTTAGCTAGTAGCCTTTTCAGGAATAGAGTAATACTAATAACCAAAGTAAGCAATTACAACTCCTGTAGTCTTTTTGCCAAAAGTTCATTTAAATGTAAAGGAATTTGGTGTGTTTTTTTTAATTACTCAGGCCCTTTGGTTTCCAGATTGAATGATTTCTGTTAATTTTAGTCGAATACTATATGGATGAATCTTACAACCATCCCTACCCATTCACCCCTACACAAGTGCCTGATGGGACACCCTCCCCCCCACTGTCCGGTTATTTGGGGAGGTTTGCGTCTACCAACAATAGCTAAGAATGATCATTTCTCCTTGTTTCCTAAATTCTTGCCACTATTCAAATCCTTTTCACTTCCTGTTTGGACTTTTTCCATTGGCTATGACCTTCCTTAGCCTCTATTTTTCATTTCATCTTCACCATCACATCCTACACTGCTTCCCCAGAATAATTTCCTTGAGCATCATTTTTGTTACATCATTCCTGTGTTCAAAAACATCCATGATGGGGGCGCCTGGATGGCTCAGTCAGGTAAGCGCCTGACTCTTGGTTTTAGCTCAGGTCATGATCTCAGAGAACTGATGAGATCAAGCCCCCACATTGGACTCCATGCTCAGTGAGGAGTCTGCTTGTTCCTCTCCCTCTGCTCTGCTCTGGCTTCTCTCTGGAATAAATAAATAAGATCTTCAAAAAAATCCATGATGATTTCTCTTGTTTCGTACTAAAACCCTCAAGTTAGCATATAAGTCTTTAAGGTCCTAGCCTGCTTTTCCAGCCTCACACCCAATGACTCCCTCCTATATCAATGAGATTGGTGTGTTCCTTACTCCAGAATATGCCTTGTGTTTCTTTGAAGTTTTAAAACTTCTAGTATGTTCTCTTTACCCCCTTTCCTGGTATCTTGCCTTCCTAATAACTTCTAAATCAGTTCATTTTGTACTTCCCGGATAGAGTTGTATATATAGGATTAGGTCAGATTACGGAGGATTTGAAAGCTAGTGAGAGACTTTGCATTTTATCCTAAAGTCAGAATATCCAAATATTTTTGAGCTGGGGTTTATATAATTAATAAAAGGATCTATGCTTAATCTGGCACTGGTGTGTAGGACAGTAGTGGGGTTGAGATTGTTGTGGAAACCTTTAAAGGAAGAGTCCTATTTCCAAGGATAGGTGGAACTGATACTGTGGTTAAGGAAGAGATACCAGGTATCCAAGGTGACACATCTTGAAATACGAAGAAAGGATAGTGTGAAGGACAGCTGATTTAAGGGAGAATATGATTTAGATTTTAAATTTGTTAGGATGATGATAGGAGATGAGTGGGGACCTCAGGTCAGATGCTGATCCTGAGCGTTAAGACTTGTTTCTCCGGGATGCCTGGGTGGCTCAGTCGGTTAAGTGTCTGCCTTCAGCTCAGGTCACGATCCCAGGGTTCTGGGATCAAGTTCCGTATTGGGCTCCTTGCCCAGTGGGGAGCCTGCTTCTCCCTCTGTCCGCTGCTCCCCCTGCTTGTGTGCACTCTTTCTGACAAATAAAATCTTAAAAAAAAAAAGCTTCTCAAAGGCAGGATGAAATATGTGGAGTACCATTCAAATAAGAATTATAAAATTATATATTAAGAAAATATGTTTATAGCCTATGCAATAGTACTATAAATAGTAAGGGTGATATTGGCACATACTTTGTTTCTAATAAAACATTAAGTAACTATTGAATCACCTTTGAATAATTGCCATTGAATTCAACAATTAAATCATTGGTGATTTTTTTTGGGTCGGATTTATTAAGATATAATTTACCCAAAGTAAAATTCACCCTTTTTAAGATATATACTTTGGTTGGTTTTGATGAATGCATGGTCATATAATCATTATCACAATAAAAATTCAGAATATTTCCATTACCCATAAAATTCTCTAGTGCCCCTTTATAGGTTGGTGATCTTTTCGGCTTGTAATTTTACCTTGTAATATACTTGATCAAGATAAAAATTTGGGGTTTCCACCAAATTATTATCAGAGTAAATACTCGGAGTCTTAAATTGGGGACATTTGTTGATTTCTGATAGCTTATATTTAACTGAGTAATTTAAGAAAGAGACTAACACATACATGTCCTTTCATGTTTCTGCTTCTTGCTTCATCTCCGTCCCTATTTAATTTCCTTCCTAAAACCGATTTCCTCTCCTCTCAGTTTTGGGGTTACGTACTCATCATACGTGTTTTGCTTTACTCATCCGTAGTGTTTGTCACACTGTTAATAACGATAGTTACTTGTCTGTGCCCTGTTACTCGTCACTGATGAAGTTCACTGTCACGATCATTATTTTATCTCTACCACCTAGCTCAGTGACAGGCATAGTAGGTACTCGATGAACAATTTCTGAATGCATGTTCCTTCTCATCCGGACTTAAATACTTTAGAGTAACATTAGGCTCTTTAAAACCACTCTACTGAAAAAAAGAAAAAGTCAGTGCCAACTTTTGTCAGCTCCTTCTTTGTCATACTTCTTTATATTCTTATCCATTTATTTTCATATCCACTTTCTTGTCTGGGCTTTTCTCATCTCAAATCTGGGGCTCTTTGATTTCAGTTTTTTACTTTTCCCTTTTATCTTGTAAACTACTGCTAATTCAGTTTTATGTAAGTCATTCTCTTACCCAGAAACTTCAGTGGTTCCTTGTTATTTACCAGAGAAGATGTAAGCTTATTTGCCTAGCATTCAAGACCTTTATTTAGAAAGTTTGAGTGTCCAATACCTGTAATGCACTGTGACGGGTGACTTATTTGGTTCTGTAATTTGTTCCTAACCCACTTTTGGTGCCATCTTTTCCTAATTCCCGACATAAAATTCTCCACAGTGTCTGATTTGGTTGCTTGCTGTTCTTTGAATAAGTCTTTTGCTACCTTGCCTTCAGGTATGCGTTTCACTAGTCTGGTGTTTTCTTTTCCGTTTCTTTCTCAGTTCTCCCTGGGGCACATCCTACTTTCAACTTCTTTGATCCTTCTAGTCCACAGAGCACTCTCTTTTGAACTCTTTCATGGCACTCACTGTTTATGCTGCCCATTTCTTATATTGCCTTGTATTTATTCCTCTTTTCCTCCTTTTATTGATAAATATACCATCTTCTTGTATAAGGTTGAAAGGACGTTGAAGCTGGGGACCATATCTTATACACATTTGAATTTCCCACTATCTTTAATGTAGGACCTGGGCTCAGTGAACTTCAGTAAACATATATTTGATTAGAGTTAAATAGAGACCTGTTTGCCCATATACATAGAAGCTCAGTGAGAAAGTATTACAGTGAAATATTTAATATCCAATATAATTCTGAAATACAATGATCAGAGTGCACTAAACTTTAGCATCTATGAATAGAAGTGTGGTAGAACAACCTTTAAGATTATAAAATTAATTCTGTTGGTACAATGCTTATTACAGTACATTTGTCAAACATTTCACTTATTTTTTGCTGTATCATTATTTTGCTGGGAGAAATTAATGTTGGCAGATAAAGCTATTATATAACCATTTAAATGTTTTGTAAAAACATTTGGCTTAACTAACACTATACTTTTATTTAATTGATTTTTGTGACAAATTCTACAGTTTGCATGATAAAAAGTAAATGTAGAGTTTAGGAGATTCAGTATTAGGAAACATCAGTCATATGCATAATATAGGGGACTTCTACTTTTATCTTCAGGTTCCACAGTGATTTTATTAGTCAGGGAGTCATATGGCTGAAAGTCTCATTTGAGAATTCTTTCTATGTGATGCCTTAAATCCTTATAGATGGGGAAAAATTGAGGATTCTAAAGGTTAAATTATGTAATTATTACTCAGTTTGGGAGGAGAGAGGAGGAAGAATGAGACCTTTTAATCTTTTAGATCAGAACTGTTGGGATTTTTAAAAAATTTAAATTCAGTTAGCCGACATAGTACATCATTAGTTTCAGACGTAGTGTTCAATAATTGTTGGGATTTCTAAACAGTTGTTTCATTTCAACTTAATACTTTTTTTTTTTTAAACTATCTGCAACTTAACACTTGTTTATCGAGCAGTTACTCTGCGAATGTACTTGGTAAGGGCCAGTGAATCAAATGGGTAGGGCTTCAGACATAATTGCTGGAGGGAAAGTTTAAAGCTATCTTGGGCCAGGAGAAGAGATTGCAAGGATAGGATGAAGGAAACATACAGGGTTTTAGACAAAAGAAAGATTGGGAGTATCTCAAAGGGTGAGACTTGAAATTGTATGCCATTTAAAGAGCGGTTGAAGAAATCTTTCAGTTTGGAAAGAGAATGAGTCTATTAACTTCCTATTGCTGCTGCAACAGATTACCATAAATTTAGTGGCATAAATGAGCACAGATGTATTATGGTACAGTTCCAGAGGTCAGAAGTCTACATGGGTATGCAAGGCTACATTCCTTCCATATGCTTTAGGAAAAAATCTAATTTCTTGCCTTTTTTAGCTTCCGGAGGCTGCCTGCATTCCTGGGCTTCTAGCCCCTTCCTTCATTTTCAGAGTGCATCACTCCAGCCTCTTCTTCCTCCTTCAAATCTTCTTCTTTCACTCTGACCCTCCTACTTTCCTCTTATAAGGACCCTTGTGATTACATTGGACCCACCAGGATAATCCAGGGTAACTTCTCTATCTCCTGATCCCTAATATATCACATCTGTAAAGTCCCTTTTGCCGTATAAGATAATATTCTCGGAGATTCTGAGCATTAGGATGTATTCAGCCTACTGTGATGATCATGGGAAACTTGATAACTCTCAAATATTTGAAGGGCTGACATGTGGAAAATGGAAGAAGGATTAGGCTTTTTCTGTGTGGTCCCAAGGGATAGAATTAGAACTCGTGGGTGGAAATTGCAGAGAGACAGATTTGTACCCACTATAAGAGAACTTTCTAACAGCCAGAGCTGTGAGAATGGAGTGGGCAGTCTCAGAAAGCAGCAGCATGTCCCAGACGCTGGCAGTGTTGAGCAGAGGAGGAAGGACCTCTTACTGGGATTGCTGCAGAAGACTCTCAGCTTTGGCTGGACTGAGGCAAGCCTGAGACCCTTGCTAGCCCTGAGACTGAGTGATTGTCTATGCACAGCCCAGTCCATTAGCATCTGGGCATGGAACATGGCCCCTGCCTTAAGGAATTCCATTTTGACTCCGTTAGTTGCTTTACTGCTTTATTGTCACCCTTTCAACATTGCAGCAAATGAAAGTCTGAAAAAAGAGGTTGAAAACAAGGGCTATAACTTTAGAAACTCACTGCCAAGACAGTGACCCAATTCTATTTGGTAAACATTCGTGTGGATTAAATATATCTTTATTTTATTTTATTTTTATTTTCTTTTATTTATTTTTTAAGTAAGCTCCACACCCAGTGTGGAGCCCAGCGGGGTCTTGAGCTTATGACCCCGACTGAGATCAAGACCTGAGCTGAGATCAGGACTTGAATGCTTATCCAACTGAGACACCCAGGTGCCCCTATTTTCAATTATTTCACTTATTTTAAAAACTCCAATTCTTTCATTCAGATAAAAAAAATCAGACTTAAAAAAAAAACAGAATAGATGACATTCCTAAAATGTTTATAGGTAAAGGAGTTGAATATTCCTATAGTTTTCCAAATCAAAGATAAGTTTTTGGAATGTACTAGGTTGATGGGAAGACTTTAGGTGAGGAAGGCAGTCAGTTTATCCCTGTTGAATATTTTATGGTTTCTCGGGGAAGATCTAGTCTCTATTAGTAATTCACTTTTAGGTATACTAGAAAAGCTACACTGCAGCTCAGGGAATTCAAGCCAAAGGTCTGTACGCTCGGGAGTGGCTTTTATGCTCATAGTCAATAAAGATTGCTTTGGGAAGACCTGAAAAAGTTTGTGTACTTTTAGACATCTCATGATGTATTATGTACCAAATTTATTTCCTCCATACATCTTTAATGAGTTTTCTAGATTAAAACTTTCTCTTTTTTTGAGAGGGCTAAGCATTTGCTTTGCGACGTATTTTTGCTGAAACGGAGCTAAATTGAGCATATTTTCTAAGCAGCCTGGCATAGTGCAGCATCATGGTATTGACCTTCCCCCCCGAGGCTATTGTGCTTCATGTTTTCTACTTAATGATCTTTTGACTTTACTAACAATCCACAAAAGATTTCCGTGGTTTCTTTAGCTTCCAACTTCTATTTCAAACCTGTCCCAGATGGTAAATATGTTTAAGGATTCTGTTGAGTAAATCAAATGTTCAGTTAAAACTCCATGCCACTTATTTGACCGTGAAAGAGGTAATACCATCAGGGGTTTGACCAGGGTATGAATCATTAAATAATAACATTGGAGGGAAAGGGCTTTGAGAAATTGTCTTATGTGACCCTCTTCTTTAAAGAGGTAAATTGCTGGAGTACATTCCTCAAGATGGCAAATCTAAACCCAAGGTTTCATAAAATCTGGGCTTTAGGACCTTCAAGGATCCTTGACAGCTGCGTGTAAAATTTCTGTGAATATAGCTTTTTATGGGACAAGGGTCCACTGACTTTTATTAATTCATTGATAAATTACTCTCATTTATGTTCTTTAATAAATGTTATGTGTCAAGCTTGTACCAGGTACTTGAGCTTCTCTCTTAATATAACATAATAATTCTGAACATACTTGGCTTTTTTATTTATCCATGGCCTGTAGGAAGTAACCATCCTTAAAAGAGCTAGGGAACTGTATTGCTCTTACGATAATAGGTGCCAATAATTGTTGTGGCTAAGTAGATCTCAGAGTTGTGATTATTTTAGGAAGGAAATCAGAAGTGGACATCTCGGGCGCCTGGGTGGCTCAGTGGGTTAATGCCTCTGCTTTCGGCTCAGGTCATGATCTCAGCGTCCTGGGATCGAAGCCCGCATCGGGCTCCCTGCTCAGCGGGGAGCCTGCTTCCCCCTCTCTCTCTCTGCCTGCCTCTCTGCCTCCTTGTGATCTCTCTCCCTCTGTGAAATAAATAAATAAAA
>LNAC01000256.1:1573815-1746707 GCA_002007465.1 Ailurus styani | reverse complement strand
TTTTTTTTTTTTTTTTTTTTTTTTTTTTTAATCTTTGTGCTTGGATTTGGCTTTGCCTACTGATGGATACAGGATTTGGTGATCTGAATGCTGGACTGCGTGCTTCCATAGAAGTCATGTTGTTTTTGGAATTTTCCCTCCTGCTGTTAGTGTGAACTGACTTTATAGCTATAGATAAAACCTGCCTTGCCCGCTCTGTCTTCACCCTTTTGACTGTAAGGGAATGAACTTAGATAGCAATTACTGTTTTTTGTTTGTTTGAAATTTTTGTTGCTATAACTGTAAGTCCACTGTAGTTGTAAGAAATAATAGAGATCTCATGTACCTTTTCCCCAACTTTCCCCAGTGGTAGCATCTCATACAAACTGTAGTACACTATTACAACCAGGATATTAACGCTAATACATCAGTCTTTTCCAGTTTTACTGGCACTTCTGTGTGTGTGTGTGTGTGTGTGTGTGTATTTAGTTCTGTACAGGTTTATCGTTTGTGTAGGTTTGTGTATCCACCATCATAGACAAGCTATAGGATCATTCCTTCACAAGGATCCTTCCAGTTGTCCCTTAAAACCTCACTCACCTCCTTCCCACTGTCCTGCAACTACTAATCTGTTTTCCATATCTATGGTTTTTATCATGTCATAAATGTTATATAAATGCAGTCATGCTATATGTAATTTTGGGGGATTGATTTTTTACATTAAACATAATTTCCTGGATGTTTCTTCAAGTTGTTGCATGTAGTGATAGTATGAACATTCATGCACAGGTTTTAGTGTAGACATAAATGAAAAGGTAGCATTGGCCTCACAAAATGAGTTGGGAAATGTTGCCTCTTCTGTTTTCTAGAAGAGTTTGAAAGGTTGTATAAAATTGGTTTTAATTTTTCTCTAAATGTTTAATAAAATTCTCCAGTGAAATCTTCTAAGCCTGGAGATTTCTTTTGTAGTTCTTTTTTTTTTATTTTAAAGATTTTATTTATTTATTTGANAGAGAGAGATTACAAGTAGGCAGAGAGGCAGGCAGAGAGACAGGGAGAGGAGGAAGCAGGCTCCCTGCTGAGCAGAGAGCCCGATGCGGGCCTCGATCCCAGGACGCTGAGATCATGACCTGAGCCGAAAGCAGAGGCTTTAACCCACTGAGCCACCCAGGCGCCCTCTTTTGTAGTTTTTAAGCTATAAATTTAATTTCCTTAATGTTTATTGGGTTATTCAGATTATCTATTTCATCTTAGTTGAATGGTTTTGAGGAATTACCATTTTCTTCTAAATAATTGAATCTGTAAGTATAAAGTAAATTTGCTAATATTTACTTAATATCTTTTTTTTTCTAAAAATTTTGTGAAAATTATTTTTAGAGAAAGAGAGTATGTGAGTGGGGGGAGGGGCAGAGGTAGAAAATCTCTAAGCAGATTGCTCCCTTAGCACAGAGCCCAATACTGGGCTTGATCCCATGATGCATGATTTTGTGACCTGAGCCGAAACCAAGAGTCAGGTTGCTTAACCAACTGAGCCACCCAGGTACCCCTACTTGTTATCCTTTTAATGGCTTTTGGATCTGTAGTGATATCTACTATTTCATTCCTGTTATTAGTGATTTGTGTCAGCTCTCTTTTTATTAGTCTTTGTAGATAGAGGTTAATCAGTTTTAATGATATGCTTTCGAAGAACTAGCTTTTTGTTTAATTAATTTTCTCTATCGGCCTCTCCCACTATCACTGATTTTGCTTTTATCTTTACTTCTCTCTTCCTCTTGCTTTGGGTTTATTCTCCCCCCCCCAATTTCTTGAGGTAATAAGACTGTTTGAGACCTTCCCTTATTTTTATGTAAATATTTAGGGCTACACATTTCACTGTCAGTACTGCTTTAGCTACATCCCACATATTTTGGTATGTCGTAATTTCATTTTCCTTCAGTTTTGTATATTTTTTTATAAGTTCCTTTGGGACTTGATGTTTGACATGTGTTTGGTTACTTAGAAGCGAGTTGCTTCATTTTCATGTGTTTAAGATTATCCTGTTATCTTTCTTTTATTGTGTTCTAGTTGAGCCCATTACTATTGAAGAACACAGTATATATGATTTCAGTTTTTACAGATTTGTGAGGGTTTGTTTTAAAGCCCTTGATATCTTTCAGTGAATTTTCCACAGGTACTTGAAAAAAATTGTGTATTCTGCTGTTAGTCGTGGTGCTCTACCTATGTCAATTAGATCCTGTTGATTAATTTTGTTGTTTAAATCGCCTACATCCTTACTGATTTCCTTTCTAATAGTTCTGCTAATTGCTGAGGGAGATATTGAAATTTCCAACAATTAATTGTGGATTTTTTTTTTCCCTTTTCAGGTTTGTCAGATTTTGCTTCCTATTTTTTGTGGCTCTGTTTTTTGGTGTATGCACATTAAGGTTTATTATGTTTTCCTGGTAGACTGATCCTTTATTTCTATAATATTCCTATTTGTCTTTCATAATTTTCTTTGTTTTGAAGTCTACTTTGTCAGATATTGATATCACTCCTGCTTTCTTAAATTAACGTTTGCATAGCATACTTTTTTCAGTCCTTTTACTTGCAACCAACTTCTGGTATTGAATTTGGCTGGAGTTTCTTGTAGATAGCTTGTATTTGGGTTGCCTTTCTTTCTTTTTCTTTCGTTTTCTTTTCTTTCTTTCTCTTTCTTTCTTCCTTCCTCCTTTCCTTTTCCTTTTCCTTCAATGCATCCTGTCAGTGCCTGTCTTGATTAGTATTTAGATCATTTACTTTTAAGGTAATTGTCTTAGGTCTTCTCAGGCTGCTGTAACAAAATGCTGTAAGCTAGTTGACTTAAGCAGTATACATTTTCTCACAATTTTAGAGCCTGCGAAGTCCAAGATCAAGATGTTGGCAAGGTAGGTTTCATTCTGAAGCCTCTTCTCTTGGCTTGTAGGTAGCCACTGTCATTCTGTGTGCCCACGTGACCTGTTCTTTGTGTGTGTGAGAGAGAATGGAGCTCTCTAGTATCTCTTCTTGTAAGGACATTAATCCTGTTGAATCAAGGCCACACCCTTTGACTTTGTGTGACTTTAATTATGTCCTAAAGGCCCTTTCTCCAAATACAGTCACATCAGAGGTCACATCGTGTGCTGTTTTGTTATTTGTATTCTGTATGGTTTTTATAGTGTCGCTTGGGGTTTCTCTCTTTCTCAAACACACACACACACACACACACACACACACACCCCTTATTTACAGTTAAGCTTTCCCAAGTTTAATCTACCTGTAGTCACCTGTAGTCCAGAAGCAGATGATCCTCCTCCTGCGGAAGGTTAGGAGGTCAGTAGTTGACTAATGCTTCATCACGGTGCCCATCATCCATTTCACTTCATGCCATCATGTAGGTGTTTTATTACCTCATATCATCACAAGAAGGGTGAGTACAGGTCAGTAAGATATTTGAGAGAGACAGACCACATTCATATAACTTTTATTACAGTATATTTTATAATTGTTTTATTTTATTCCTAGTTATTATTCTTAATTTCTAACTGTACNAACTTTTATTACAGTATATTTTATAATTGTTTTATTTTATTCCTAGTTATTATTCTTAATTTATAACTGTACTTAATNCTTAATTTCTAACTGTACTTGGAAATTAAACTTTATCCTGGGTATGTATGTATAGAAGAGCCATAGTATATATAGGTTCCGACATTATCTATAGTTTCAGGTATCCACTTGGAACACGTTTCCCCCTTCACCCCCAACTCCATGAATAAAAGTAGGCTATATTCTTAGTTTCCTGGATTGACATTCTACCACTTTGAGTAAAATATGAAAACTTTATTTCTACTTAGGTTCCTTTGTCTTTCCCACTTTTAAATATTAAATACCAGATGGTATTATAATTTTTGTTTCCATCTTCAGATACGATCTATAAAACTCATGAGAAGGATAGTTTATTGCATGTACCCATATTTCTGCTCTTTCTGTTACTCTTCTTGGTGCTCCAGGATTCCTTTATTTCTTTTTTATCATTTTCTTTCTGTGTTAAGAAACTTCGTAAGCCATTCTTTAAGGGTATGTCTGCTATTTACTGCTTCTAGAAATTCTTCTTGTTTGTAATGTCTTTTTTTCCCTCTTCATTCCGGAAGGATAGTTTCTCTAGATATAGTATTTGTGGGTAACCGTTCCTTTCAGTGCTTGAAAAATGATGAGTGTTACTTATTTCTGGCCTCCATAGTTTGATGAGGTATTCTTTTGTAGATAATCCATTGTTTTTCCCTGGCTGCTTTCCAGATTTTTTCTTTCTTTAGTTTGCAGACATTTAATTTTGATACGTTTTGCTATAGATTTTCTTGGGTTTATCCTGTTTGGTGTCTGCTCAGCTTCTAGCATCTCTGTGTTTTGCCAGTTTTGGGGCATTTCTAGTTATTATTTCTTTGAGTACTCTTTCAGTCCTATTCTCCTTTCTTGCCTCTTTCTGGGACTCTGATGATACAAATGTTGTTGGTTCTTAGTCTAACAGGTTCCCGAAGCTTTGTTCTCTTGTGTTCAGTCTGTTCTCTTGGTTGCTCATATTGGCTAAATTCTATCATACTTTTCTCAGCTTTAGTGATTCTGTCCTCCGTCATTTCTACTATTGAGCCCCTTTAGAGTATTTTTTATTTCTGTTAATATATTTTTCAGTTCTGTAATTTCCATTTGACTCCTTTTTATAACTTATTTTTCCCCCTGAGGTTTTAATTTTTTCTTTTGCTTCAAGAGAATATGAAGTTGATTGTTGAAACATATTTATGACCACTGCTTTACAATCCCTGTCAGATAATCCTGACATCTGATTCAGCTTTGTGTTGATGGCAGTTGATTGACTTTTCTTATTCCAGTTGTGATATTCTTATTTCCTGGTGTGATTTTTATTGTATTCTGGGCATTTTATCTACTACATTGGAGACTCTGGATCCTATTTAAATCTTTTGTTTTAACAGGTATTCTGTTAAGGTTTAGCATGACATCTTGCCTCCTCTTGAGGAGATGATTCCAGTGATGGCTTAATTTTCTGAAACTTTGTGGTATTATTTTGACCTGCTTAGTTTGTCTGGTGCCTCTGGGGCTCCCCCTGGTCCCTATTTGTGCTGCCAGAGGAAGTGAAAGGGCTTTCCTCCGGTTGGGCCACCTCATATCTATGTATGGAGGGAGGGGAGTTTCAGGCCTCTGAGACCAAAGGTGCTCCCCAAGCTGGTCACTTGTGGCAGAATCCTTCTTGCCAGTATTATCTGGCCATCCTGTTTTTTCTCCGTAGGACAGAGAAGTCTCAGTTCTTGAAGGGAAGGAGATTGTTTACCTCTGACTGCTGGTTGTTAGTGGGACTTCAGTCATACCTTCTTGCCTTTGGTGGTGGGGTCAGTTGGTGGTGTCATTGGAGATTCTTGTTGAATCCCAGAGATGAACTGGCCTGCTGGGATTGTCTTCCGTACTAGCTTGGGGATTGGGACGTGCCCGGCTTAGGGCACCTTCTCTTGGGTTAGGTCTTCTTCTGTTGGATGGAAGGGAAGGCACAGAAGCCTTGCCTCTGAATTGTTCCTCTAGTCCTAGGATCCCAGACCAGTGTGTCTTTCTTTTGACACTTTCCAGAAATTCTCCTTTGGATGTCTCTTGCATTATTTTTAGGGCTTATACTTATACTTTGAGGGAGGAGTAGGGAGAAACCAGTTTAAGCCATCTTGTCTGGACTATAAGTACCAATGCTATGGCTTTAAATATTACTTTTAACTTGAAGGTAACTTTTTCAGAGGATACCTTTCATTTGAGGATATCTTTTTATATACTGACTCCAACAGTGACCTTATATAGTCTGTGTAAAGGTTGATTTTCTGTGTGTTGTTTTTACTTTCACAACCAAGAATATATAGAAGTATTTATAAAATGAATAAATATTGGTTAAAAATTTTTGTTTCTTGAATGGGTAACGTTCAGTTGCTTGACATTTTGTTAAGTAAAACATATTACCAGAAAAACTTGGGTGCCTGGGTGGCTCAGTGGGTTAAGCCTCTGCCTTCGACTCAGGTCATGATCTCAGGGTCCTGGGATAGAGCCCCATGTCGGGCTCTCTGCTCAACAGGGAGCCTGCTTCCTCCTCTCTCTCTGCCTGCCTCTCTGCCTACTTGTGATCTCTGTCAAATTAAAAAAAAAAAAAACCAGGAAAACTATGGTCAAATATTAAGGTATTAGGGTGCCTGGCTGGCTCCATCAGTAGAGCATGTGATTCTTGATCTCAGGGTTGTGAGTTTGAACCCCACTTTGGGTGTAGAGATTACTTAAAAATAAAAATTTTAAAAAATATGAAGGTATTAGTATATATAAAATGGTTATGTTTTGTATGTGCATGTGTCTCACATATTCCATCTCTTTCATGTGTTTTCCCCTTCATATCCTTTTTCCCCCCTCTCTGGCTTGCCTTTTCATTCCCTTAGTGGTGTCTTGATGTGCAGAAGTTCTTAATTTTAGTGTAGTCTAATTTAGCAATTTTGAAAAATGATTAATACTGTATAACCTGTTTAGAAATCATTGCCTAATCCAATGTAATGAAGATATTCCTTGTTTTCTTCCAACAGCTTTATCATTTTGACTTTCTCATTTAGGTATACAATTCCAACTAGAATTGATTTTTATTATGTGAAGGCTCAAGATTCCTCTTTTTCCCCCCTCTCAGTTCACTCAAATCCATTTATTGAAAAGATCATCGTTTTCCCCACTTCACTTGCAATGTAATCTTTCTTATAAATTAGCTATATATGAGTAAATCTTTTTCTGGACACAGTACACCCTGGGCTCTTCAGTAGAAGTATAATGCAAGTCACAAATGTGAGCGAGCCATACATGTAACTAAATTTTCTAGTAGGCCCATTAAAAAAAGTAAAAAGAAACTGATGAAGTTTACTTAAATAATATATCTTATTAAGCCCAGTATAATATAATATGTAATCAATATGGAATTATTGAGATATTTTATATTTTTTGTACTGTCTTTGATATCTGGCAGGTAGTTTACATTTACTGCACATCTCAACTCACACATAAAATTGTAATCATTGGGCGCCTGGGTGGCTCAGTAGCTTGAGGCCTCTGCCTTCAGCTCAGGTCATGATCTCACGGTCCTGGAATTGAGGCCGGCATCGGGCTCTCTGCTCAGCAGGGAGCCTGCTTCCTCCTCTCTCTCTGCCTGCCTCTCAGCCTACTTGTGATCTGATCTCTCTGTGTCAAATAAATAAAATCTTTAAAAAAATAAAATAAAATCCTAATCATTAATACTTGATCTGTATTTAGATTTCATAAAATTTAAAGCTGAAAAAATAGATTCACATACCTAAGTTAGTCCAAACCGTACTTAAGTTTTTCTTTCTTTGTTTCTTCCTTCCCTCCCTCCCTCCCTTTCCTTCCTTTTCTTCCTCCCATAGCTTAACCAGCTAAGCCACTGAGCCATGCCGGTACTTAAGTTTCTTAAGTTTAAGTTTGAATTTAAATTCATTAAAATAAAAAAAAATTAGGGGCACCTGGGTGACTCAGTCCTTAAGCGGCTGCCTTTGGCTTAGGTCATGATCCCAGGGTCCTGGGATTGAGCTCCACGTCGGGCTCCCTGCTCTGTGGAAAGCCTGCTTCTCCCTTTCCCACCCCCCTGCTTGTGTCCCCTCTCTCACTGTGTCTCTCTCTGGCAAATAAATAAATAAAAATCTTTGAAAAATAAATAATAAAAAAGTTAAAATTAATTTGATTCCTGAATTGCACTAGCCACATTTTAGGTGTTCCGTGGTCACGTGTGTAGTGACTACTATATTGGACAATGTAGGTCTATTCTCTTCATTTTTCTGTTGTCTGTCCTTGCTCTAGTAACATAATTCTTAATTACTGTAGTTTTATAATAAGTCTTGATATCTGGTATATAAGCACTCCAACTTTATTTTTGGCTATTATGAATCCTTTAAATTTGCATATAAGTTTTAGAATCTCTTTGTCAACTTTCACTAGCATTTTTTTCATAGTTATTACTACTGTTCACTATGTTAGCTGCAAGAAAAACAAAACTATATTGAAATATGGAGTTTGGGTAGTTAGTTGCCTTGGTTCTTTTCCTAGCTAAACAACTGGTTCTGAAAACATCAGCCTCACTGTTCCTACCACTCATTATATGCAACTCAGCAAATTTATAAAATATAATAATGCGGTGGCATAGGCTTTTCAGGACAGTTGTGACTATCAGTTGTTCAAGCCACAAATGTAAGCCACAGAAGACATGATTTTAAAAGTATAATACAATATAAGAAAAAGAAAGACAGTTCCTTATTTCCTCTGATTTTTATCAGCGAGTGGAGCCTAAGAATGTGTTAGGACCAGAGAAAAGTTGCTGATTTTGGAAATTACATACTTCTGTATACTATTTCTATTATGTAGCACAGGGCCCGACACATAGTAGGTATTCAAATATTTGAATTAAGAGTAAAGGTAATATGCTTAGCAGAACTCTTTGCTCACATGTGGACCATTGTACTTCAAATTTATGAGCTGGGCCCTGTGATACTGTAAACAGATTTTTAAAATTTGTTTTCTATTTTGCGTTAAACAACAGATACTTACTATCTCACAAATCTGGAAGGCTAGAAGTCTGAGGTCAAGATATGGGCAGGGTTGCTTGCTTCTTAGGCTTCTCTCCTTGGTTTGTAGGTGTCCATCTTCTTTCTGTATCTTTACATGGTTTTGTTTCTTTTTGTTTTGTTTTGTTTTATAACTTTCTTTGCCCCGATCTCCTCTTCTTATGACACTAGTCATACTGGACCTAAGACCCACTCTAATGACTTCATTTTAATTTAATCACCTCTTTAAAGCCCCTGCCTCCGACTGTAGTCACATTCTGAGGTAGTGGGGGGTTACAACTTCAACATATGAAGTTTTGGGGACCACAATTAGGCATATAACATTAGAAACAAAGAAGAAAATTTGATTATAAGGATACCAGGGTGTCACCTGACAGGAATACCACGGAGCACGCAAGAAGTCTCTCTGCCCTCTCTTTCTTCCATCTCTCTTGCTCTCTCTCCCTCTCTTTCTTTCTCTTTTATATAATTGTATATATACAGTTTAAACAATAATAATAACCATTAAGAAACAGGATCCTTTCTAACCTGAGACTTTTGGTTAAAATGGATAATATTGGGCGCCTGGGTGGCTCAGTGGGTTAAAGCCTCTGCTTTCGGCTCAGGTCATGATCTCAGGGTCCTGGGATCGAGGCCTGCATCGGGCTCTCTGCTCAGCAGGGAGCCTGCTCCCCTCTCTCTCTGCCTGCCTCTCTACCTCCTTGTGATCTCTCTCCTTCTGTGAAATAAATAAATAAAATCTTTAAAAAATGGATAATATTATACAAAGTAATATATGGCATATTGGCTTTGGAATGATGTTTCTTAAGAAAAAAGAGGTGTGTGGAGATGTAATTACAATAGAAGTGCTATAGAATTTGGTATAACTAATGCTGCGTGATACATGACTAGAAAGTGAGTTGCCCTCATTTGAATAGAACACTATTAAAGTAAATCATCTCATGTCTTTTAAGTAGTTTCCAAATTGTATTCACACAAGACCAGTTACCTGGTTAATTGTTCTAATACAAATATTGCCACATTTAAATCTTTCATTTCATCACGACCTGAGTGAATGGACTTATTAGATTCTTGTTCCAAAGGAATTTTCCTATTGGGATAGATAATCCTAAAGTAACTTCTGGATAGTTCTTTTAAGCCAGAAAGTGTTTAAGAACTTGATATGGCTATGGCATTAGGTGGAGCAGTAAAGAAAACATTCATTGGATTTCAGGCTGAGCAGTTAAGAAAGTATTCATTGGATTTGTTTTTATGACAGTCTAACTGCCTGAACCTTTCAGTTCTAAAACATTTAAAATGTGCTTGATATAAAGAAACAACAACAACAAAAAACCCTCACAACAACAGAAAGTCATTTTGAATGAACGGATGAGCCTGCAAAAAGGAACAAGCAGGATATCAGGGAAGTGAGATGGCTTTGAAGCCACTGGATACCCTGGGAACATATATGGACCAAGGTGACCTGACACTTTAGAGCACAGAGGCGGCTGGAGACTAAGATCGGGGCTTCCACAGTTTGGGAAGTTAGACTGGAGACTACTTTAGGGAAAGGGCAAGCAGGTGTAAAGGGGAAACATTCTTACCCTCTAGAAGTAGGCTAAGGAAAGGGTCTCTATGGTCTTGTCTCTGAATAGAGGTTAAAAGCCAAAGTCTCCCCTGAGAATCGGTGGCCACTCACTTGCCCTCGTGTGTGCATTTGGGGTTTAAATTAATACTGTTTATACAATCTAAAAAAAACCTAAGTCTAGAATTTTAATTTAAGATGGGACCTGGTCTTTAATAAATGCTGTAGGTGCTTGGCAGAACCATACTCTAATTCTGCTTGGAAGTAAACATCTTCAATCATGCTGCAGAGAATTGCCACAGAGTTACATAAGATAGGAGCACACAATCAGAAATTACTGTCATAATAAGCCACCATGCGTGAAAGTCAGTAGGAACGGCATACCAAAGAGCCAAACTCCGTAGACTCCAGTTCTTGGAATATAAATGCAGTTTATGAATGAGGCCTTTTAATGTTGTTAAAGGAGTAAAAGAAATTGATAGCATGAGTAAGGAGGACGTGACTAATACTGACCGGGCCATTTTGAAAATGAACCAATTAGAAATTGTAGAAATGCCAAATAAAAAAAACAAAAAATTGAATATTTGAAGTGAAAAATATTTTAGAAAAAAATATTGTAAACTTCACATTTTGGAAGTCCAAGAAATACGCCTTCTTGTTTTCTAGGGATGAAACAGTTGTTTAAAACATGAAGGCAAAATATATTTTCACATAAAAATAGGGAGTTTACCTGTTTAGCTAAAACCCCCATTCCTCCAAGTAACTTTGAATGATTTACTTCTGATCTTTGAAAGGAGGTTTGAGACTTAAGAAGGAGTATAACAAACTAAGATGGTAGATATGGGGATAAATATAAACACACATTAATGATGTGAAACAGAAATATCTAGTATGGAGTTCAAAAGACCTCAATAATATCAGGGTAGTCTTAAAGTACTGTACTACAATTTGTTGTAAGTGGGAAGGAGATAACTCGATCTAGAACATCTTTAGGCTCTTGTGTTTATTTGGGAAGAAGCTAAATTTCGTATTATAAATATGGAAGCTAAAAGTTAAAGCTTAACTTTCAAAAGAAGGAAAATAGGATATCTTCTACATGAGGAAAGAAAAAATAAGAAATGAGGAAAAAATTTAACAAAAGGGAGGAAAGAGAAAAATGTGGACAAAATAAAAAGCACAAGATAAAATGGCAGAAATAAAATCTAAGTATGAGTTATCAAATTAAGTCAAACTGAAAAAAGAAACAATCTAGTTATATGCCATTTATAAGAGAATACCTAAAGGATGAGGACAGAAAAAGATTGAAAACAGGAAAAAAAAGAGCAAATACTAACCAAAATATTTCTTGTGTAGTAATGATATTATCAGACCAAATATATTTTATCGGAAAATATTATTAGCATCTGAGAGGGTTCTATATTATAATAAAATGTTGATTTTTGGTAGGAAGCTATTTCTAAGTTTATATGAATGAATGAATAGCCTAACTCCCAGCTATGAAGAAAAAAGTAGACTGGACTGTAAGAAGATTTTGACAAATCCATCATCAGTTGAAATTTTCTATACACCTCTTAGTAATTTTAGATTTAGCAGACCNGACACAGAGAGAATTACAAGGAGGCAGAGAGGCAGGCAGAGAGAGAGGAGGAAGCAGGCTCCCTGCTGAGCAGAGAGCCTGATGCGGGACTCGATCCCAGGACCCTGAGATCATGACCTGAGCCGAAGGCAGAGGCTTAACCCACTGAGCCACCCAGGCTCCCAGTTGAAATTTTCTATACACCTCTTAGTAATTTTAGATTTAGCAGACCAAAAAAAAAAAATGAAGTTATAGAAGATAGAACATTACTAACAAATTTGACTTGGCGAATGTATATAGAACCCTGTTCCCCAAAACTGGAAAATATAGCACCTTTCTTTCGAGTACATATTGAATATTCATGAAAATTGACCTTGCTTTAGGCTGGGGGTTTGCAAACTTTTGTAAATGGCCAAATCCTAAGTATTTTCTGCTTTGTCGGTCATGTGGGGATTCCCCCCCTCCCGACTACGTGCAGGCAGTATTCAGCTCTGCTCTTGTAGAGTGGAAGCAGCCATACACAATATGTAAACACATGGGTGTGGCTGTATTCCAATAAAATTTTATTTACAAATACAGGTGACTAGCTGGATTTGGCCCCATAGGTCTTAGTTCGCCAGCTCCTGCTTAAGGCCATAAAAGTCTCAACGAATTTCCTTATCATATAGACTACATTTTCTGACTGAAGTAGAATGAAGTGAGAAATCCGTACCCTCCTTTCCATACCAACATATACACTTCTGGGCGGAAGATCTTCCTAACTCCTTGTTCAAAGAAGGAATCATGATGGGAATTAAAAAAAAATACTTAGTACTAAATAATAATGAAATTACTGTAAATCAAAGCTTGTAGAATGCAGTTTAAATAGTGTTCACAGGACCAGTTATAGCCTTAAAGGAGTATAAGAAGAAAGGCTGAAAACTAATGTACTGATCATGTGGCATAAGGAGTTAAAAAAAGAAAATAGAATAAATTTAAACAAAGTAGAAAGAAGGAAATAATAAAGAGCAGAAGTTAATAAGATAAAATCTAGCAAATCCAAAGTTACTTTTTTTAAAAAGAAGGCACTTAATAAAACAATATTAGGAATGAAAAATGGGGATATTATGCTATAGATATTAAAGAGAATTCTGTGGACATTTTTATGCCATAAAGTTTGAAAACTTATAGACAAGTTTCTAAAAGAGTATAGCTTATAAAAATTGGTTGAAGAAGAAATTAAACAAAAGTTGAAGAAATTAAGTCAGCAATCTGAGATCCTTCTAAAAGAAAATAGGCTCAGACAGTGTTTCATACTACAAAGGAGTGATAATTCCAGTAGTATACAGAGTTAAAATGAATATCTAGTCTGTGAGATTAGTATTTCTTGAATACTAAAACCAAATACGGACAGTATGAGAAAGGAAAATGACTAGTTCATTTCACTTATGAATGTAAGTTCAGAATTCCCAAAGTATTAGCTAATTAAACAATGGTATAAGGAAGATAAACCTAGTGTGGTCATATTTTCAAGACTAGGATTGCAAAGGTATTGTAACATCTTATTAGATACAAAAAAAGTGATAAAATTCAAGAGTCTCCATTCATGGTAAAAATTCCTAGCAAACTTGGAATAGAAGGAACTTTCTTAACCTTTGAAATCCACTAAAAACCTATAGCAAGATACTCAATAATAAAGTAGTAGAAACATTCTTTTTCCTTAAACTAAAGACATAATAAAGATGGTCACCATCACCATTTCTATTTTATATTGGAAATTATAAGTTTTAGTTACTGAAAATGTATTTTTAGTTGGAAATTCTAGCCAACTTAATTAGAAAAGTCAAAAAATGGAAAGTTCTTGCATTTAAGAATTAGAGGGGCACCTGGGTGTCTCACTCAGATGAGTGTCCAACTCTTGGTTTCAGCGCAGGTCATGCATGATTTGATGGGTCATGAGATCAAGCCCTGCGATGGGCTCCCTGCTCAACAGGGAGCTTGAAGATTCTCTCCTTCTGCCCCTCCCCCCATTCATGTGCATGGGCGCTCTCTCTCTCTCTCTCTCTCTCTCTCTCTCTCTCTCTCTCTTAGATAAATAAATCTTAAAGAAAAAAATAAAGAATTAGAAAGGAGGAAACAAAATGGTTCTTATTTGTAGAAGATAACATTGTCTACATAGAAAACTCCAAGGAGTCTGCAGAGGAATTATTGATTGACTTGCTGGTGTAAAGTTATGACTAAAAATGAATGGCATTTATCAAAAGAAATGAAATCTTGCCATTTGCAATGACATGGATGGAACTAGAGGGTATTATGCTAAGTGAAATAAGTCAATCAGAGAAAGACAATTACCATATGATCTCTATGATATGAGGACTCAGAGGCAGGGCAGGGGGGTCGTGGGGGATAGGGAGGGAAAAAATGAAACAAGATGGGATGGGGAAGGAGACAACCATAAGAGACTCTTAATCTCATGAAACAAACTGAGGGTTACTGGGGGGTGGGAAGGTAGGGATAGGGTGGATGGGTTGTGGACATTGGGGAGGGCTTGTGCTATGGTGAGTGCTGTGAAAGGTGTAAGCCTCTGATGATTCACAGACCTGTACCCCTGGGGAAAATAATTAAAAAAATGAATGGCATTTAAGTAAATCAGAAACCTTTTTGGTTTTCTTTATATATTTTAAAAAGATTAAATTTATTCCACAAACAGATACGTAGATACAGGTTAAACAGAAATGTGTAAGACTTTTATAGGGACTATAGTAAGATTTTACTGAATGAAAACAAAAAGTCCTAAGTAAATGGAGAGAAAGATGCTGTTTATGGATAGGGAGACCGGATAGCAGAATTCAGTCAGTTTCTAACAAATTGATTTGTAAGTTTATGCAGTTTCATTCAAAGTTCCAATAGCTTTTAAAAATGCCATGTAGGGGCGCCTGGGTGGCTCAGTCAGTTAAGCATCTGCCCTTGGTTTGGGTTCCTCGCTCAGCCATGAGTCTGCTTCTCCCTCTGCCCTTCACCCTGCTCGTGCTCTCTCTCTTGCTCTCTCTCAAATAAATAAGATTTCACATTGCATTTTTAAAAATAATTTTATTTTAAAATTTGCAAAGGACAAGTTATCCTGGAAACCTGAAAAACAAGTTAGGGTTGGGGTCTAGGTCTGCACTGTCTAGTGTAATAATTACTGTCAAGAACTTGTAGTTTGGCAGTATGGCAGCAGCACAGAGATAAATAGATCAAAGAAGCAGAAGGAGGCACAGAAGTAGAGCTTTATGGAAACGTATTATGTTGAAGTGATGTTGCACGTTAGTGGGAAGAGGATAGACTATTCACCATATACTGCTGGAATAATTAGCTGTTTATATGGGGAAAAATGGAATGGAATCTCTACTTCATACCCTGTGCAAAATCAAATTAAGTCAGATTGAAGCTTTAATAAAAACCGCTAACACTTCTGTTTTGCTTATTATATACTTGACCTTGTTCTAGCACCTTACATTTAGTCCTTTGATCATTGCATTTATCTTTAATTGTGGGTGCTATTATTATCACCATTTTTTTTATGTGAAGAAACTGAGGCAAGCACAGTGAAACCAAGTAATTTGACCAGGGTCATAGTGGCAGAACCATATTTGCCTGTGATTGTAACCTCTATGCTATATTGCTTTTACTTAAATTAGCAGACAAAATTCTAAATTTTTCAATATAGAGGCATGTTTTTGTGACCTCAAGTTAGGGAAGGATTTTTTTTTTTCAAAAGAAGGATTTTATGTTTATCATAAAGGATCAAAAAAAATCAATACATTTGGCTATCTTAAAATTAGGAACTTCCGTTTGTTAGGAGGTACCATAAAATAAGTGAAAAGGCAAGTCAGAGATTGGTAAAAGATATTTGTAATACTTAGAACAGGAAAGGGTTGCAATCATAAATATAACAAATTTCTACCATACTAATAATGTATAAGAGTTTTGTTGATTCACATTTTCCCCCATGATTGGGGTTTCTTCTGATCCTGGTGGCCATAAAATGGTATATTTATGGTTTTAATTTGCAATCCTTGATTTTTAGTGAGGATAAGCATCGCTTGCTATTATTAATGGCCTTTTTTTTTTTTCCTTCAACAAAGAGTCTGCAGAGGATAGGACATGGGGCTGACGTTGGCATTTTGAGGATTGCAGGTCAACCTCCAGGTATCCTGGATCTGTACATTTTATTAGAGAAGCACCTGTGATTAGATCTGCTTCTCTGGCTGTTTTTTATTTCTAGGATATTTTTTGTTGGTCTTCATTTAGAGCTGTACTCCTAAATCATTTAATAGAACACTGAATTTGCTGGTACAGGTCATAACATTTGAAAGGATTAACATTTGATTTATGCTCTCTAAATCCACAGCTATTAGAAAATAACCTAAAACTTCAGGATTTACTTTGCAGAAGTGATTTCCTTCTAATGTATTCTCTTTCAGCAAAATTCAGAATCCTGTTATATAAGAGGCCATACAGCTTTAATTCCCATGCATTCATATTTAGTGATCATAATACTTAAAAAAAAAAGGTATAAAATTTCCCTAAATCTCGAAGTAACACATACTCATAAGAAAATCATACTCATAAGAAAATTTGGAAAGTACAAACATGTAGGCAATAATTAACTATTTAGAGAACTGTGATTTATAATATATTCCTTTGTGGTCTCTTGTGTTTATATGTTTAGGTACATGGTTGAGGATAACTATCCCACTTTAACAGAAGAGCTTTCACTTCTTATTATGCCAAAAAAGTAATTATAGGGCGCCTGGGTGGCTCAGTGGGTTAAAGCCTCTGCTTTCTCGGCTCAGGTCATGATCTCAGCCTTGGATCGAGGCCCGCATCGGGCTCTCTGCTCAGCAGGAAGCCTGCTCCCTCCTCTCCCTGTCTCTCTGCCTGCCTCTCTGCCTATTTGTAATCTCTCTCTCTGTGTCAAATAAAATAAAATCTTTAAAAAAAACCAAAAAAACAAAAAAAGTAATTATAATTACTTAGAAATTTAATCACATAAAAGTTGAGTCACCATCTCCAAAGAGGTTTGAATTTCAGCAGGGGGTAGGAGGAAGATTGTCCTGTGCATTATAGCATATTGAGCATTATGCCTGGCCTCTCCCTGTTAGATGGTGGTAACATACTCTGCCTGCTCCAGTCAGACTATCAAAAACGCTTCCAGGTATTGCCAAATGTCCTTTGAGGGGACAGATTCACCTCCCTGGTTGAGAAACTCAGGTATATATAGTAGAACACACTTTCTTCAATGGCTGTGTTTTCTTCTCCTGGTTTGGGGGATATTGCTTCTCTTGGTTTTCTTCCTTTATACTTATTGCTTCTTTTCACTCTGCTTTGCTGCTTTCTCTCTCCCTGGCTTCTTAATGTCCACACCTTTCTTCTGAACTCTACACTCATCTATGCAGGTGATCTTCAGACATCTTCAGTCCTATCTCTAAGAGGCATTGCAAATAGAATGTGTCTGTAAACAAACTCCTGACCTCTGCCTCCTCCAAATGCCTCCATGTGCAACCATCCTTTTTTAATTTCATGCAATTCCTGTTGTCTAGGCTAAAACCAGAGTCTTGTCTGACTGACTTGTTACCCTCAAACCTCACATGAAACACATCAGGAAGTCCCGTTGGCTCTAACTTTACAATTTATTCAGAATTTGACCTTTGCTCCCTTTCTCCACTGCTGTCACCATTATCTCTTGCTTGGTTTAGTGCAGCTCCCAGCTCTGCCCTTGTGTTCTTAATCTTCTCTGAGTGACCTTTAAAAAATGTTCAATCAAGTCATGTCTTTCCTCTCCTCAGAGCTCTGTAATGGGTCCTGCCTTTCACTCAGAATAAAAGCCAAAGTCTCCGGCATATAATAGCTCCTCAAAAAATACTTGTCGCGTGAATGAAGAGCTAAATCAGATCATTTAAATGCTTTTTTCGCCTTCTTCATGTTGCTGGTACTTTGCACTTTTTACTACTCCCTCTTTCTTGAACTCTCTTCTCCTTCAGTTATAGGTGTTCCCTCCTCTCTCTGGTTGGTTGTCATCTTCATGGCTCTACTTCCTATATGTACAGTCATTAGTCATTAAATCTCTGTTCACATGCTTGGCCCTCTTTCTCCTTTCTGTACTCTTCATTCTTTGATTTAAGTCACATCAGTGTCTAAACCATCACTTCATTGATTCTTCTCAATTGCATAGTAATATATCAAAGAAGTCTTCTTTTTAATTTTTATCCCCACTGAATATAAGCAGGGACTGGATTTTGCTAGTCAACTACTGTATTTCCAGGGCCAAATGTGGTTCCTTGTACATTGCAGTCATTCCATACACATTTGTTGAGTGAATGAATCTTAAATCTGTTTCTCATATTGCTTTTTGGTCATCTTCAGATGGATGTCTTTATATCAGTCCATAATATTTAGTATGCCCAAAACCAGATTCATCATTCACTCCCCCCCTCCCCCCCGCCCACCGTAAACCTGTTCCCTTTCCTTTCCACTCTGCCTTTTCAATAAAGGATACTCCCCCCCAAAAAAAAGAAAAAAAGAAAAAAAAAAGGGGTACTCCCATCCACACCACTTGTTAAAGCCAAACATCTCCCTCCCTCCCTCCCTTCTCCCAGTTTTTCACCACCATTAATCAGTTACCAAATTATGATTCTCTCTTTTTTAACCAGCTTTATGGAGGTATGACTTACATATCATAAAATTTCCCTGTATTAAGGGTACAATCCAGCAAACTTTAGTATATTTATAGAATGGTACAACCATCGCCACATCTAATTTTATAACTTTTCCATCACCTTGAAAAGAAGTCTCATAACCACTTAGAGTTGCTCATTTTAATTCCCAATTCTAGGCGACCATTAATCCACTTTTTATCTCTATATTTGCCCCCTTTTCTCATGTAAATAAATAGAATCATACAATATGTGTGTTTTTCTGACTTCTTTCACTGAGCATATTATTTCCAAGGTCATGCATGGTGTATTTTGCATCTGTTCCTTTTTTGTTCCTTTTTATTGCTGAGTAGCATTTCATTGTATGGATATGTCAGATTTTCCCAGTTTAGTCAATAGTTGATGGGCATTTGGGAGGTTTCTAGGTTTGGGCTGTTATGAGTAATACTTCTGTGAACATTTGTATATGTGTCTTTGTGTGAATATGGGTTTTCATTTCTTTGGGTAAATACCTAAGAGTGGAATTTCTGGGTCATATAATAAATCTGTGTTTAACTTTTTAAAGAAAGTGCCAAACTGATTTCCAAAGTGGCTACACCATTTTATATTTCCACCAACAACCTCCAAAGTTCTGATTTCTCTACAGTCTTACTGACATTTGATATTATCTTTTTGATTATAGCCATCCTAGTGGGTGAGAAATGGTGTTTCATTTGGTTTTAATTTGTATTTCCCTAATGATGAACAGTTTTGAGCATCTTTTCATGTGCTTATTAGCTATTTATGTGTCTTCCTTTGTCCATTTCATTATTTATTTTTAAGATTTTATTTATTTTTAGGGGGGAGAGTGAGAGAGCTTGTGTATAAGCAAGGAGGAGTGGGGGTGGGAGGAGTAGAGGAGAGAGAATCTCAAGCAGAGACTTCCTGCTGAGCGCCGAGCCTGGGGGTGGGGAGGGGCTCAGCCTCAGGACCTTGAGGTCAAGACCTGAGCTGAAATCAAGAGTTAGAGATGCTCAACCAACTGAGCCACCCAGGCACCCCTCCTTTGCCCATTTTAGAACTGAATTAGTAGTCTTTTTATTATTAAGCTATATTAGTTCTCTATGTATTCTAGACACGTCTCTTACTAGACTTACAAATA
Source organism: Ailurus styani (assembly GCA_002007465.1). Lineage (NCBI taxonomy): Eukaryota > Metazoa > Chordata > Mammalia > Carnivora > Ailuridae > Ailurus > Ailurus styani. Next base: position 1,727,128 of record LNAC01000256.1, on the reverse strand, counting down.
TTTTCTCCTTGTCTGTGGGTTATTTTTTAACTAAAAATTTTTTAAAACTTGAGCTATAATTCATATACCATAATATCGACTCCTTTAAAGTGCACAATTAAGTAGTTTTTATTTAGTATATTGCCAGGGTTGTGCCATCATCACCAGTAGGTAATTTCAGAATATTTTCATTACCTCCAAAAGAAAGTCAATATCCATTAGCAGCCACTCCCCTTCCCTCACTCCCTTCAGCCCCTGGCAGCCACTTATCTTTTTTCCTATCTAGGGATTTGCCTAGTTTGCCTTTTTTTACTCTCTTGAACAGTGTCTTTTGAAACACAAAAGATTTTAATTTTGATTAAGGTCAGTTGATCACTTTTGTCTTTTTCTTGTGTTTTTGGTGTTGTATTTCAGAAAGCATTGCCTAATTCAAGATCTCAAAGGTTTTTCTCCTGTATTTTCTAAGAATTTTATAATTTTGTTCTTACATTTAGGTCTGTGGTCTGTTCAAGTTAATTTTTGTGTATAGTGTGAGAAAGAGATTCAAATTCATCTTTTTGCAAGTGGGTATCCATTGTCCCAGGACCATTTATGCAAAAAAATATTTCTTTGAATCTGATGTTACTTGCAGACAACATATAGTTAGATCTTGAATTCTTATCCAGTTGGATAATCTCTGCCTAAAATTTTTGGCTTCTACCTCAGATCTTTGTTCCTTATTTTCTTTTCCCCCCTCTCACTGCCTTTGTTCTTACCTACACTGCCTCCCAGATGGTTTCCTGGCTTCCTGGTGTAGATTCTCTGCAACTGTTTTCAAATCTATTCTCTATACTGATTATCTCATTGATTTACTTGTCTGGCTCCTGTGGACCTTTGAGTTTGCAAATCCTGGCCTAAAATGTAATGTTGGGACTCTTGTAATTCTTCCTATCCATTATTTTCTTATTATAATAAATAATAAATTATATCATATAATAATAAATACTGGGTATTTAATGAGTGTCTACTAAGTGACAGGTGTACTGTTCTAGGGTCGAAAGCTAGAGTAGTGTACCTGTAAGCTTGTAATGATTAACTCACCACTCAAAATGTTGTGGCAAAAAAACCAACTCAAATGTTGTGGCTCAGTGGGTTAAAGCTGCTGCCTTCGGCTCAGGTCATGATACCAGGGTCGTGGGATCGAGGCCCACACTGGGCTCTCTGCTCGGCAGGGAGCCTGCTTCCTCCTCTCTCCTCTGTCTCTGCCTGCCTCTCTGCCTACTTGTAATCTCTCTCTCTGTGTCAAATGAATAAATAAAAAATCTAAAAAAACCCCACAAAAAACAAAAAACAAACAAAAAAAACCAATCAGTTAATTAGTTCATGATTCTTGGGTTGATGATTTGTATTGGGCTCGTGAATGAGGTTCTCTTGGTCTTAGCTGGGCTCTCATATACAGTCAGCTAGATAGTTCTACTTCTGGAAGTCAGTTGGCTATCATCTGAGGCAGGGATTGGAAATCCTTGTATGATCCCTAAGCTAAGAGTGTTGTTTATATTTTTGGAGAGTTGTAAAATAAAAGACAAAAGAAGAATATGTGGCAGAGATCATATATGTCCCTGAAAGCCTAAAGTTTTTACTGTCTGTCCCTTTACAGAAAGTTTGCCAATCCCTGGTCAAAGGCAAAAGGAATTGACTGGGTTACGTGTCTCTCATCATCCAATAGGTGAGGCTAGGCTTTTCACGGCAGCGACAGTGTTCCAAGAGAGAGTGGAAGCATGCAAGATTTTTGCAGCTCACATTTGGAGCTGGCACAGTTGTTTCTGCTATATTCTGTTGGCAAAAGCAAGTCACAGATTGACTGAAATTCAACAGATTGAATAAAGAACTTCATTTTTTTTTTTAATGGGAGGAGCTATAAAATCACATTTTAAGAGGTGTGAATAAAAGGAGGAGACACGTTATGGCCATTTCTACTGCCTCCCACAAAGAATAGAAAACAGACAAAAAGCTCTTTGCCTTTGTAGCGTATATATTCTGTTGATGGCAATAAATTCTAATGTTTCATTATACCTCCCAAATGTGCCCCTAATGTAGCCATTCTGTCCTAGTTGCATGTCCCTGGCTAGTCCTCTGATTTTTCACTTCCCTGTACTTTAGTCATGCTTTACGAATATTTATGGAATGAAAAAATAGTATGAGTTTCTTCTTCCCTCATATTCTTAGTTAATTCCATTGTCCTTCAAGTTTGCTTACCTCTTGGAGGCATTGCCTGGACACTATACCCTCTACTCTGTGTTTCTCTGTGGTCTCTGACATATTCTATTTTAGCACTGGTTAATGCTGAATTGAGATTAGTAGTTCAGTATCTTCTTAGTAAGGTGTTTGCAGACAAGGGTCCTGCCTCATTGACATATTTCCATTTCTGGTCAACAGATATTGATTGTGTACCTATTCTTTGTCAGGCACTGTGATGAGTGGTAGAAGTAAAACAGACAAGGAAAGTTCTTGCGTTCATGGAACTACATAAATAGTATTCTTAATCATACTGGTTTTTGTTTGTTTCTTTGTTTTAGCAAGATTAGTATATTAGGTTTTGTTTACTCATATGGCTCCAAACCATTTTTCACCCATAAGTCTTCTGTGTTTTAATCATGTGAATTTTTATCTTTAAGGTAATTTACTATGTCACTTTTGATTTTTACAGCTACATCTTTAGTGTTATTCAATATGTGTTTTGAAAACAAAGCATACTAAATCATTATGTTGAAATTCATATGCCTTTTTGATTAGTAGTTCACTCTCTTCTTGGTCATTCACTTTTAAATTCTTGGTAATCTGGGGCACCTGTGTGGATGCCTTTGGCTCAGGTCATGATCCCAGGGTCCTGGGATCAAGCCCCACTTTGGGCTCCCTGCTTGGCAGGAGGCCTGCTTCTCCCTCTCCCATTCTCCCCCTGCTGGTGTTCCCTCTCTTGCTGCATCTCTCTCTGTCAAATAAATAAATAAAATCTTTAAAAAAATAAAACTAAATTCTTGGTAGTCTGTCTCCAAGGACAGTATGTCTTACACACTTTAGAACACAGGTTTGAGGTTCCATATTCTTTTTCCTCAAGGAAAGTTAGATTTTAGTGTTTATTATAGTGCTCTCTACATAATGGGCACTTAATAAGCATTTGTTCATGGTAACAGCCTCCTTGGTTTTCTGTTTCATTGAGCTTCATCCAAAATGATTATTCTTGCCTGGCTTTTAAATAGCTAAATAAATTCTTGACCTTCAGTATAATAATTATAACAACTTATTTTCATTCTGAATCTCACTTTCTTTCCTCCCATTCGACCCTCAAAAATACTAATGTATAAATTTGGAAGTGTCTCTATTTTTGGAGTTGCTAACCTGTTTGAAGCATCTTGAAAATGTACATTTGAATTTTATAAACTCATGCCTGTAGAAATTAAGGACAATTTAGAGAAGTGATTTATTACCTGAAAAGAATTAATGGTATGATTCTCTGTAACATGTTATTAGATAGTCATATCATTTAGTTATTTTTTCATTCTTGGTTCAGTCATTCATCTATTGAATAAGTTTTTTGAGTGCTCACAATACATCAGTCACAGTGCAAGGTGCTGGTGTTACAGAGAGGAATTAAACATAGTCAATGAGTGGAGGGACCTCTTTGTTTTATATTTAAATCTCTAAGGTTTGAAATATTATAGAAGGCTACCATATAAATATTCACCAGGTAGAAAAGGGAGAGCAAAGAAGAACTCCATAGGATTTTAACTTTTTCTGGCATCCCATGTAACTATTCTGTGAAATGCGGCAAATTATATTCTTTTTTTTTTTATTAACATATAATGTATTACTTGTTTCAGGGGTACAAGTCTGTGAATCATCAGTCTTACACAATTCACAGAACTCACCATAGCACATACCCTCCCCAGTGTCCATCACCCAGTCACCCCCCATCACCCCCAACCCTCCCATCACCCCCAACCCTCCCATCATCCCCAACACTCCCACGCTCCTCCCCTCTGGTAACCTCAGTTTGTTTCCTGAGATTAAGAGTCTCTAATGGTTTGTCTCTCTCTCTGGTTTCATTTTGTTTCATTTTTCCCTCCCTTCCCCTATGATAAAAAAAAAAACCCCGAAATCTTGCCATATGCAATGATGTGGATGGAGCTAGGGGGTATTATGCTAATAAGCAAATGATAGTCTGATATTTTGAACTGAAAGTTTAAGGCTATAGATCATTTATAAGTGATGAATTTTGGAAAAGGTTAGCATCTGGTTATCAATCTTTAAGTGTCTTATATTTGTTACAGTGAGTATAGGGATTGAATTAAATGTTTGGAAATAATGATTGTTGAAAAGCATGTATATAAATGTGCATTTTAGGATAGCTGATGTCAGATGAAATATTTAATATTTGGGCAGTTCAAAATGATGAATAATTAGAATTCTTACAGAACAATATAAACTATTTTGATTGCAGATTTAGAGAAATTATAGTTTGATCAGAAAAAATTTGGAAGATAATTTTCCTCATTAACCTTTTTATAATTCATTGTGTTACGTAAGTCATATACTTTTATATAAGTGAAATCATATAATTACCTTCTGTATTATATTTTGTTATGTGTAGGGGGCCAATTTAAGACATGAGAACATTAAGATAAAAGCAGAAAATTTGTCTCATGACCATTTGGTTTATAAGAAGGGTAAAGAGGCTACATACCAGCTCATATATTTAAACCCTAAGTGATTTTTATTCTGTGTTTTTATTTACACGTGATTAATGAATTAATCTGTAGGTCAGCAAGGAGGTTTAAAGTATTCAAAATTAAAAGATAGGCTATTTGGGAGGGGGTTTTAACTTTTTCATTTACTTAAAATGGAAAGGATGTTATGTAGGTATTGATCTGGGTAATGTTACAACTTCAAGGGAATGTGAAATGGTACTTTTTTCCCTCCCGGTAATACTTTAATTAGCATCTTTTTTTTTTTTTTTGTATTGTTGAAACACTTTGGGGATGAATTGTATCTGTATGTTATATTGTTATATTAATCCAAGGTCACTCTTAAAATTCTGAATATAGTTTTTGAAAAGTTTTATTTAAAAAGCAGTCTGAAGGTCCCTTTGAAAGGCCCATTTCCATTTTGTACTGAAGAGTTTTATACTCCAAACTGCTCCTTGGAAGGGCACTAGTTATTATTAGTCTGGTATTTACTTTGAGTAGCTGAATTAGATACTATGTTTTACTCGGTCTCTACTCCCACAGTGAAGTGTCCTGTGTGTGTGTCTGTGTAATATACAAAAAGTACATAGGTCTTTTTCTCCCCAAGACATTTCACGTTTTATGAAGATACATATGTGCATCTATAGAGTGATTTGAACATACTAATAAAGAATTCAGATAAGAATAAAACCAACATTGTACCACATATTTTAAGGCTGTTCTAAAATAACTTATTAAAAGTAACAGTCTTAGAAATCTAATTCCTTTGATTTTTTTTTTCTCTCTACCCTCATTCTTGGCCTACTTTTTACATAACTTTTTACATAACTTTATGTAACTATTGCTTAATATTAGTATTGTTTAAATTTTAAAATTCCTTTTTTAATCTTTACAAGCTTGGAATTCAACTTGTCCTTCTCTATTAATGTTTAATAAGAATAGTAGAGTTGGAATTAGAGCAAGCACATGTTCCCTTTTAAGTGGATTACTACTTCCTTCCTTCATTACTCATTAAATAGCCTGATTTTTCTAGTCTTTTGGTTTCTTCTTTCTTTTTCTTGCCCATTTCATTGTCTTATCATTAATTTGTGTTTTTTAGATTCCCCCTCCTCCCCAGGTAGTAGAAACGGAAAGAAGGTAGAACTTAGGGATTACTTGATTTTCATTCACTTACTTACTAAACTATGTCTACCACGGGCAGAAATATCTGTGTACTATCTTTGTGTATATTGAATGATACAGAAAGCTACATCTATTCAGTTTCTCTTTCAGTACAAAAACATATAGAATTAATTTTTTTTCTACTTGTATTTAGAGCAATATAGTTAATAGTTCAGAAGTTCAGAGGCTTGTCTCATTTGTTCTAGTTGTATACCACCTTTTTGTCGAATCTTTCTTCAGTATACCCCCATGACCCTCACTGGCAATCATCCCTTTTTTTTTTTAACATCTTAATTTTATTTTTTTCAGTGTTCCAAGATTCACTGTGTATGCACCACACCCAGTGCTCCGTGCAATACATGCCCTTCTTAATACCCACTACCAGGCTCACCCATCCTACCTACCCTCCCCTCCATTATCCTCAATTTATTTCTCAGAATCCACAGTCTCTCATCTTTCATCTCCCTCTCCGATTTACTGCAATTCACTTTTCCTTTCCTTCTCCTAATGTCCTCCATTTTATTCCTTATGTTCCACAAGTAAGTGAAACCATATGATAACTGACTTTCTCTGCTTGACTTATTTCACTCAGCATAATCTCCTCCAGTCCTGTCCATGTTGATACAAAAGTTGGGTATTCATCCTTTCTGATGGCTGTGTAATATTCCATTGCATATACGGACCACATCTTTACCCATTCGTCTGTTGAAGGGCATCTCGGCTCTTTCTGCAGTTTGGCAATTGTGGACATTGTTGCTATGAGCATTGGGGTATATATGGCCCTTCTTTTCACTACATCTTTTTTTTTTTTTTTTGAGATTATTTATTTGTCAGAGAGAGAGCACGCACAGGCAGAGGGAGCAGCAGGCAGAGGGAGAAGCAGACTCCCCACTGAGCAGGGAGCCTGATGTGGGGCTCGATCCCAGGTCCTGGGATCATGACCCAAGCTGAAGGCAGCCACTCAGCAGACTGAGCAACCCAGGTGTCCCGCAATGATCCTTTTTTATATAAGGACTTTTATAACCTGTTCCTTGCCTAACCCTCCAGCCTCTTCTCTTGTTGCTCTTCATTATTAGGCCCAACTGTACTGAATGACATGTAGTTCCTGAAGTATGTTTTGTTTTCTCTTCCCTCTGTGCCTTAGCATGTACTGTTTCCTCCACCTGGAGCATTCTTGTGCTGTTGTCCTGCCCTTTCTCATCACTCAGCAAGTTTCTTTAACCATGTCCAGAGGTCATTTCCTCCAGTTACTTCATGACCTCTCTTCCTCTTCTGGGCTTCCCCACCATCGTATGTTAGCTTTTAAGATGACTCTACAGTACTGTTTGCCACTCACTTGGCTAAGAGCTTTGTGAGAACACAAATGGACTCTTCTCTCTCTCCATGCTTTGCACAGAGCACTTAAATGCTAGAATGGAGAGGGGAGAGAAAACTGAAGTTTGAATGTCTCGTATGTCTGGGAACATGCTTAGTTGGAAACAGTTGAATGAGTTCAGTTGCCACAACAATTTGCAAGGCCATGTTATTATCTCCATTTTATAGTTCAACAACCTGGAGTTGATTTGCCCAGTGATGTACAGAAAGTGGTATAGTCAGGATTTGAACCCAGGCGTGGTTTGATTCCAGTCTCTGGTGATTTCCTCTTACCACGCAGATGGCATGAGTGATTGACGATGGACAGTAGAATAAGCCAGCAGAAAGAACACGCGCCTGGACAGCAGATGGATCTGGGTTTGAATTCTAATTTCCCATTTAACCAACTGGCGGCAAGTTTCACGATCTCTAGAAATCTCCGTTTTCCCTTTTTAAAAATGTGGCTAATGGCGTTACCTACTTCAGGGGATTGCTGGGAGAATTAAATAAAATCCTGAGGGAAGACGGTTTTGAATCGGTAGCACTGTATATAGCTATAAGCAAAAGAAAGACTAACAAAGGTTCAAGCAAAGACAGATTTTAAACAGCTTCCCATAATAAGTCTGGAGGTAGTCTTCAATGACTGAAGTTTCTTTTTCTTCTAGTCGCAGGGCAGCTGCGAAGTCTCCGGCATCATATCAAAAGCTGGAGAAAGCGAGGAGGCGTGGACTACAGTAATGGCTTAACTGTTCTGGGCACAGTCCCGCGCTTGCCCCAGCGAGCAGAGACACTGGGAGGTGGAGGATGGGGCAGTAATCATTCTGCTTTTACCTTCAGGAGGGAGGAACACACTCCTCCCTCCCATAAGATTAGAGATGCACCTGCCGCTGCTGTGTGATACGGCCGGCCGGGCACTAGAAACAGTCCCAAGGTGTGTCTATCACTCCACTGGGCTGAGGCAGCGAACAAGTAAGCATGGGGCATTGTTTTCATCCCCACTGGCAAGGGCCAAGAACAGATCAGTTATGTTCTTACTGTATAATTTAGGTGCTAACATCTTGCAAAATGGCTTTTCAGTCATTGTCCTCTCTCACTGGCTTAAGAATGCTTACAAAAAACTGCTACAGCTTCGGAGTACCCTCCCCCACCTTACCCTCCCCACCTCACACCCCGCCCCCCCATCCTGCCAACACACCAGACAACAAAAGCCGGGTAGACAACAATTACCTCCAGACAGCAGCAAAACCTTATAATGTCATTGGAGTCCCTCTGATAGTTTGATGGCTGCTGCTGTTTTCGGTGAGGGACCAAAAGCTTCAGCTTCAACAACCCAAAGTTGATGATATCCATAAAGCCACTACTGTTGCTCTAGTGTCTCATGTTTGGGACCTGCTACCCTCATCAGACTCAGAACAACAGCATCTTCTTTAGTTCTGCCTGCAACCACCCAACGTCTTGGTGTTGGAGTTTTCCACAGTTACTAGACCTCCTTCCACCTGCTTACCCCGTTGGTTTTTGGCTGACTGGGGAGAAAAGGGAAGCTGAACTGTGGAGCTCTTGCTGCTTTGCCCATGTTGGGGGGTATGTTCCTCAAATGCTCATTTGAGTTCTAGAGTGGAATTTGCTAAGGAAACAGTGGTATGAAGGATGTTTGTGTTATATACTCTCATTAGTTCTGTAGTTCATTTACATTTTGGAGACTGACCTGAGATCTAACTACCATTATCCATTATTTCTATACAGAAATAGTCTATGACTTCCCACCAGTTGAAAGCAAACACTTAGAACAGTGTGCAACATGAGTTGTGAATGGTCTGTGTTGGAGCTTCACCTTTCTGTATGTTGGTAGGATGCTGGAGTAACACTTGTCCAAAGTGAAAGAGCAGGAGGAGAAGCTAAGGACATGGGTAACTTGTAGACTGCTTAACTAGTCCCTCCACAGGGAAAAGTGAAGTTCACAGAAAATCTGAGTCTTGGATGCAGAACGTGCTAGATTCTTTCCTGTGTATGCTTCATACAATTTTTCTTTTTAATATTCATATTTTGAGGGTTATTTTTCCATTAGAGCGTCACTCAGAGCTTAGAGATATATATATAAAGAATAATGTCCGATTATTGCATGACTCATTGAGTTTCATGCTTTGGCTCAAGTATGTTTTACAAACTTATGTTAATATCAGATTTTCTACAACTTAGATTCATTGAATGGTTTTTAATTATTCTGAAGCCACTGATAATTTTGTAAAATAAAAAAATAATAGTAAACATAATGATGGTGATCAAGTTCAGCTTCCAAATATTGAGAGGCATATATGCTTTACTGTAACAACTTTTAGAAGCTGTTTTGAGGTAGATGAAGAAAAGGCAGAAGATATGTTGAGAAGCAGATGTTGTATGACTAAAGTACCCAGCTGTGTACTAACAAAATGTATCTCATGCCGATTAGTTAACAATTCTTTGGCAGTCAGAGACATATGTAAAGCAGTAAGCACAGCATGGGGAAATAAAAAAAAAATTAAAAGCATTTTCTAAGCTTAAAACATTGGCAGTGTCTAGTCTACCATCTGTGTTACGGAAAAGTTGATTTTGTTGTGGGTAAGTCATACTAAGGTCACTTCCCCCCCCAAAAAAAAGGTTAACCCATAGAGTCTTCATTCTCAAATTAGCATCACATGTCTTGGCACTTTGAATTAGTGAAAAATGTTATATCAGTAAAGTAAATTTCACTTGGATGCATATAAATCTCAATAATTTTATATTGGCACTTTTGTATGTCTGTTATGAAATAGCTTTTTGTTGTTTTGTTTTTGTTCAGTTCTTATTTGAATATTTTCAGGTCAGATCTATCAGTTATTTTAAAATTTTCCATCAAACTGCTTCTTGGCCCAGTTTAGGTGTATGACCATTTAAATACAAAGGAAAGCACCACTGACCCTTCCTGTCATGGAAAGAAAGGGCTGGGCTTTCTTCCTGTCTGGTAAGAAAGGGCAGGGCTTTCTCATCCTAAAAGTCCTCCTCTTTTGACTGAATAGATAGTAGTCTGTAGGATGGACTACTTAGGCTAAAAGTTCACTCTTTAGCACTTAAAATAATCTTGTTCCATTTTCCCTTATAGGACCAAAAATTGAAAATTTATGTCCATAGATTATTTCTATATACATCAGCTCTTTGTAATTAGTTTCTTTTGACTCAGCAATTTTCTTCCTCACTAATTAGAGATGTTGCAAACCACAACATGGAATTTTCTTAGAAGTAAAATGAAATATCTTAAAACTTTATAGAAATCAAGGCTGATATAATTTGTCTGAAGTGAAAACAAAAAGTGTAATCAAGCATTTATTAATGTGTGGGTGTGATAAAATTAGGCTGCACAAAAATTAATAAGCTTTCGTATTCATATTCTTATATTAATGGTGTGCAATAACTTGAAAACATACTTTTGCTTTGATTCAAGAACTAAATGAAGATAGTTTTTATAATACTATGGGTCCAGAAGGAGATCCTTTCATTAAAGTATTAAAGTTTCTTTATATATAACTTATTTTTTTTAAAGATTTATTTTAGAGAGAGAGTGCACATGAGAGATTGTGGGGGGAGGGGGAGAGGGAGAGAGAGTCCTAAGCGGACTTTGCACTGAGCGTAGAGCTCAACACAGGGCTTGATCTCATGACTCTGAGCTCATGACCTGAGCCAAAACCAAGATTTGGACGCTTAACCGACTGAGCCACCCAGATGCCCCAATATATAACTTATTTTTAAGTTAGGATTACGGTAGGATTCTGAGAGCCTCGGCATCCCACATAATTTATAATATTGTTCTGGTTATTTCTACAAAAACTTTTGCTCATTAGCTGGTCTTATTTTTGCCCTATATAACTTTGCTTTTGATTAGAGTTGAAATGTTTTATGCACAGAATGTGATAATATTTGCCTTGCTACGTACTGAGAAACTTTGTTTTGGTTAAACACCATTCTGGCAGTACTGTATGAAGCTTAGATTGAAAGTGGACAGAGAGTGAAGGCTACATGCCGTCAAAGGAGTGAATTATAAAAAGAAAAAGAGAGGGAAAGAGAGGGAAAGTAGGGTCATTATTGGTGTTTAGAGATTTACTGCAGGGTCTTCTAGATACTCCATTAATTCATACAGTATCTTTGTGAGATGGGGTCTTACAGAGAAAGAAAGAAAGCTTTTGGGGCTCCTGGGTGGCTCAGTCAGTTAAGCATCTGCCTTCGGCTCAGGTCATTATCCCAGTCTCCTGGATGGAGCCCTGTGTCAGGCTCCCTGTTCAGTGGGAGTCTGCTTCTCTCTCTGCCCCTCCTCCTGCTCATTCTGTCTCTCTCTCTCTCAATAAATAAAATCTTTAAAGATTTTATTTTTATTTATTTATTTCACAGAGGGAGAGAGATCACAAGGAGGCAGAGAGGCAGGCAGAGAGGGGGGGGGAAGCAGGCTCCCTGCTGAGCAGACAGCCCGATGCGGGCCTCGATCCCAGAACCCTAAGATCATGACCTGAGCCGAAAGCAGAGGCTTTAACCCACTGAGCCACCCAGGCGCCCTAAAATCTTTAAAAAAATATATGTGTATATAAAAGAAAGCTTCTTAGAATTGTTATTGTCTCTATATTTCTCAAAATGAAAACAAGTGTTAATTAAATTTCAGTAATAAAGTATTTTAGGAAATATATTTACTTGATTAAGAACAATTTTAAAATTATCGTTAAAGACAGATTTTCATATTTAAAATTTGTCATATCAATTGTACTCAAATTTCTTTTAATTTTAGAAAAGACAAATAAAAATTTATCATATCGTCAGGAAAATAGTTTTCCTAAAATTCTGTAGTTACTTATTTTTTAAAGAAGAGTATTATTTATTTGTTAAAGATTTATTTATTTTAGAGAGAGAGAGTGCATAGGAGTGGGAGGGACAAAAGGAGAGGGAGAGAGAATCTCGAGCAAGCATATCAAGGCATGGAGCCTGACATGGGGCTCGATCTCACAACCCTGAGATCATGACCTGACCCTAACCAAGAGTCACTTAACTGACTCTTGCCACCCAGTTTCCCCTAAAGAAGAGTTTTAATGATACTTGTTGAAAACCTGTGTTATAACCATCACCACTACATTGCATTAAATCCTTTTATTTTTTATCCCAGTAATTTCAAATTTTCCATATCATAAGGATAGGGATAGAAGGAAGGTTTATATAAGGACTCAGTTTTGTTAAGCAAATGAAGAGTATGACTAGCACTTATTTTTCTGCTGGGTACAGTATACTATATTGATGGTACTTGACAAGGTAGGACTCTTCTTCAGGGGGTCTGGGATAGAAACTGGAAACCGTGGAGGTCGAGGGATTCTCAGTTAGGGGTGAGTTGGGGCAAAGTCTCGCCAGCAGCTGAGGGCCTCTCTCTTCCTCTTGTTTTTTCTGGGGCTGGTGGTCAAGGGGGCTCTTATTCCTTGGAGGTCATGTGGACTGTAAGGTCCACCACCTGGTTGCTGTATCCAAATTCATTGTCATACTAGGAAACGAGCTTGACAAAGTGGTCATTGAGGGCAATGCCAGCCCTGACATTGAAGGTGGAAGACTGGGTGTCACTGTTAAAGTTGCAAGAGACAACCTGGTCCTTAATATAGCCCAGGATGCCATTGAGGGGGCCCTCTGATGTCTCTTTAATCACCTTCTTGATGTCATTGGATTTGGTCAGATCCATGACTGACACATTGAGGGTGGGGACACAGAAGGCCATGCCAGTGAGCTTTCTGTTCAGTTCAGGGATGACCTTTTCTATAGCCTTGGTGGCACCAGTAGAAGCAGGGATGATATTCTGGGCAGCCCGTCGGCCGTCACATCACAGCTTCCCAGAGGGGCCATCCACCGTTTTCTGGGTGGCAGTGATGGCATGGAGTCATAAGTCCTGAGTCCCTCTATGATGCAAGAGTTGTCAGGGATGACCTTGGCCAAAGGGATCAAGCAGTTGGTGATACAGAAGGCATTGCTGACAATCTTGAGGGGGTTGCCATACTTCTCGTGGTTCACGCCCATCATAAACATGGAGGCATCAGCAGGAGGGGCAGAGATGATGACCCACTTGGCCCCATCCTTCAAGTGAGCCCCAGCCTCTTCCACGGTGGCGAAGACCCCAGTGGACTCCATGACATATTCAGCATCAGCGTCACCCCATTTGATGGTGGCAGGATATCACTCCTGGAAGATGGAGATGGGTTTTCTATTGGAAAAAAAACAAATTTCCTGTTCTCAGCCTTGACTATGCCCTTGAATTTGCTATGAGTGGAATCATCCTGGAACATATAGACCATGTAGTTGAGGTCAGTGAGGTGTCATTGATGGTGACAGTATCCGCTTTGCCAGAGTTAAAAGCCCTGGTGACCAGATGCCAAAAATAGCCAAATCCATTTACTCCAAACTCCACCACTGTGTCTTGGGGACTCGGCTGGCACTGCACCAGAAGATGTGACTGTGTGTGAAATGGGGAGGAGTAGAGAGCCAGTATTTAATTTATTAACATGCTCATACTATCCATATCAATGACTGGTGTGACTTCTGTGGATGTTTCTTCATTTTGTGGGCCTTCGTTTTCTCACCTGGAAAATAAATGACATCATATATTATACGAACTCTAAACTTTTTGTTTAGGAGACAGTAGATTTTTTATTCAGTCCAAATCCTATAGCAAGGTACTCAAGGCCTTTCATAGCTAGACATCTTTAGCTATATTTTAATTTAATTTACTTTCACAAATCCTGTTGTAGTATTCACCATTCTTATATTCACCAGACTTACAGAGTCTGTCTGTGGGCCGCAAGCAGAAATGTAGTATACTTAGCTAATCTCCATGCTTATCCCCATTTACAGTTCTTCCTGTATTTCCTGTCCTGGTCCGTGGGATTACTGTTAACCTTGTCATCCTATGTAGCAGGCACAATGCTAAGTGCTTTACATGCGTTCTTTTCTAATTCTTCCTCACGACAACCCTGGTACGTCAGCACTACTGTTACCTTCATTTCACAGAGGAAGTGGAAACCCATAGAGATGAAGTCATTGCCCAGTATCCCAGCTGAAATGAAACCGAGCCAAACCTCTCACCCAGGAGTGTTTTCAAAGCAGATGCAAGCCTTAACTCCTGGGTGATACCACCTTCTCTCTATGCAGCCTCCCAAGCCCTGTTGGTTCTACCTCGTAAATAAGACTTGAGAGCCTTTCCTCATCTGTACTTCCCTTGCCATTACTTTAATTTAGACTCTTCATCCTCATCATCCAGACTGTCGCGTGAGTCTTCTGTTCGGTCTTCCTATACCTCTTCTCTCCTTGTCTAACATAGGAGTAGATGGTTCAGATCATTTAACGCTTTCCTTACTACCTATAGGTTAAACTATAAGATTCTCAACATTTATAGTCTGTCCCCAGTCCATATTACCTGCTCACTTTCATCTTGTGTTATACTGTAGACTCCTTGAGTCTGGGGCTAATATCTTTGTATTCCTTGCAATATTGTGGACATAATTGCTTAGAGAACAGTTGTTGACTTAATGAGGTAGACCTAGGCAGGTTCTTGGCTTGGCAATTCAGAAAATACTTTGCTAAAATTAAAATGAATTACTCTGTATAGCAGCTATAATAAGGTTATTTTAGTATATTAATAATTCACACATTATTATTTTAATGTAGTAATAATTCATGTAGTCCTCCAGTAATATTAATTTGAATTAATAAGATTTTAAGTTATTACCTGCAGTTGTTCTGAGTTCCTGTAGAATTCTTTTCTTCCAGAAGGGAATTAATAGAATTGAGACACAGCAGAAGCTTACACATTAGGTTTTGGGCATTTATTGTACAAAATAAACGTTAACAGTCATTGACTTCTTGGTAGAGATTTGAGTCAAAAATTTATGATATTTACTTTGTGTAAATAAGTCTGTAATCAGGATCTTTTACAATGTTCAAAATGTACCAGTGATTCATGAACCACCCTAAGGGATAATGTGGATAACTGGTGTAATCCTATGCTTGGTTTTGTTTTAATTTGTTACATGTCTTTTTAAGCCTTTTTTAATCTAAACTTTTGGCGGATACATTGCAACATGGTAAAAGTTATTGGCTGCCAGTTGTGACATTATTTTTAATGGACATGTTTACATCATAAAAAGTTTCTTTACAGATGTATAGGTAGGTAAGTTTTCATGATAGATAAAATATTTAAAAATAGGCTTCATTTAGTATCTCCATAAGTGTCAATAACTGTATTTTGTGTGTGTTTACTTGTGACTTTTAAAAATTGAGATATAATTCACGTACAGTAAAATTTACCATTTGATAGTGTGCAATTCAGTGGCTGTTAGTACATCCACAGAGCGGTTAGGCCATCACCAATCTATAATTCCAGGAGGTTTTTTTTGTTTGTTTGTTTCGTTTTGTTTTTTACCACCCCACAGAGAAACTAGTGCCCATTAGTAGGGACTTCCCTTTCATGTCTCTGGCCAGCCCCTGGCAGCAAGTGATCTACTCTCCGTCCCTATTGACTTGCCTGTTCTGGACATTTCATATGGATTTACACAATATGTGGCCTTTTATGTCTGGGCTTCTTTCACTTAGCATGTTTCCAAGGTTTATCCTTGCCATAGCGTGTTTTAGTTCTTCATTCCTTTTTGTAGTGTTATCTTGTTCCATTGTATGGCTTTACCATATTGTGGTCATCTGTTCATCAGTTGATGGACATTGGAGCTTCCACTTTTTGACTATTATAAATAATGTAATTCTGAACATTTGTACACAGTTTTTATTTGAATATGTTTTCTTTCTCTGGGATATAATCCTAGCAGCAGAATTGCTGAGTCATATGGTAAGTCTGTGTTTAGCCGTTTGAGAACATACTAGACTGTTTTCCAAAGTGACTGCAACATCTTGCCTTCCTGCCAGCAGTGCTCTAAGGAGTCCAGTTCCTCTATATCTTCACCAACACTTGTTATATGTCTTTTTGATGATAGCTATTCTAGCAGGGGAGAAATGATCTCTAAGAAAAGTGAGTTTCCTTATAGTATTAAATTAATGAAGGTAATAATTATTTTCCAGTGTGCAGAAAACTAGCTTAATTTACATTTTCTTCTATAACTGTTACTAAATAATTGAACTCTATTAATTACACCAGCTCCAGATACATAAAATTAAATGTTCTTTAAGAAAATTGCACATGTAAATGTTTCATAAATGTTTCTGGTACTCTATCACCTAAATACATGTGAGAACTGCCATTTTTATACACTTAAGATATAAGTGCTTAAGTTCACAGTACACTTGATTTTTCTTTCATCGTTTATGTTGATGGTGGAAGAACAATTCTCTTGTCAATATATTCATACTGATTCAACTAGGATTAGAAGTGTAATTGAAAATAGCATTTTAAGTCTTTTAAAAATATGCAAAAGTTGCATTTTAGTAGGTTCACAGAAATGGGTAGTACAACTTTAATGAAATGAAAATAAGCTATAATAAGATATGTCTTGTGCTAGTTTTGGTAGTATTCAGTGTATTTTAAGTAGACAAATACTAGTAAAGAATTGGCAAATAATGCTTTTAATTACTTTCTTCAATGGACTGAGACAGAGC
This sequence comes from Ailurus styani, assembly GCA_002007465.1. NCBI lineage: Eukaryota > Metazoa > Chordata > Mammalia > Carnivora > Ailuridae > Ailurus > Ailurus styani. Next base: position 1,710,290 of record LNAC01000256.1, on the reverse strand, counting down.
CAAGAAGAATCTTTAAAGACAGTGTGGAGAGAAGGCAATTAGGGTCCTTTGTTCTCTGTGCTGAAAGTCATACTTGGGCTTCCTGTTGATTTGTGTGTGTGTGTGTGTGTGTGTGTGTGTGAGAGAGAGAGAGAGAGAGAGAGAGAGAGCATATACAGCTAATTTGACAAATTTTCTCAAATATTTCTTGATGTATATAAGAATAAGGATTAAGTTTTAATATTAAAATAGGCCTTGTGCATGGGGTAACATGATTACTTAGTAAAGATCTTTTCTTTATTCAAGCTGCTGATTGGAGTTAAGTACCTGGCAGGCCTCAATCCATGCCTCTCCTTTAATAGTACTAGTCATGAGTGTTCCTAAGGTTGTAAGAACAGAGTGGTCAGTATTCTCTTACCTAATGGGTAGGAGAAGTTGTTTTAATTGACAACTAATCTGTGTGTGGTAGTACGTCTATATTCTTTCCCTCCTCTGTTAGTAGGTAGGATGTCCTGCAAACTAATGTCATAGCCCTTAGGTTGCTAAGACATGTCTGCTTGGAGTAATAGTGATACATCTTCATGTAGATAACCGTCATTTCTTTTAAAGTAATGCTTTACAGAGCACCTGGGTGGCTCAGTTAGTTAAGGGACTGCCTTTGGCTCAGATCACAATCTCAGGGTCCTGGGCTCAAGCCCCTTGTCAGGCTTCCTGCTCAGTGGGGAGTCTGCTTCTCCCTCTTCCTCTGCCCCTCCCCTGTACTCTTGCATTCGTTCTCTCTCTCTGTCTCAAATAAATGAATAAAATCTTCGGAAAAATAATGATTTATGGTATTATCCAAATACATTAAAAAGTTTTATTTTTCATTAAGTAATCTCTGTGCTCAACATGGAGCTCAAACTCACCTCCCCAAGATCAAGAGTCACATGCTCTGCTGACTGAGCCAGCCAAGTGCCCCAATCCAAATGCATTTTTTTAATGTTAGTTGCTTAAAAGAAAAGAACATTTTGCAGTGCAGGTGGCAGTAATGTGACATACTGCATGGTAAAGAATCAGTGCTAACATAGGTGCCCAGGTGAAATAAAATGGGTAAGGAGGAGTTGATCATGATTGATGATGAGAGTGACATCACAGTGGCCCAGCAGACGAGGCATGAGTCCTGAGTTCCCTCATTCAGTCTCATGTTAGGGCAGGAAATGAATCCTTTGTAAGTGTTGTATTACGTGTGTGTGTGTGTGTGTGTGTGTGTGTGTGTGTGTAGGCTCTCATCCTTAAGTCGTATAGTGTTAAGAAAAGACAAGGTAACCTATCTAGAAGATTTGGGGGTTGGAGCTACATTTTTCATCACTGTAACATTTTGGGATTATAATTTCTAGACAATTGGAAGGCTATCCATCCAGAATAAGTTAGAAATTCTGGGGAGATTCTCTGCAAATATATTATTTCTTTCTGTCAGTTCAGTTAATATCTGTTTTCAATTTGCTGATTGTTTTTTAGAAGAAAAATGAGTCTGCATAAGTGAAATTCGTTTGGCCTTTGTATTTAGGGAGGCTCTTAAGTTTTGTTATCAGGATTAGGTCAGTCTATAGAATGAGTTGATTAATTTTACATAAGAATTATGTGTTCTTTTGGGCTTTAACTTCTAAAAATGAACTCATCCTAAGTGACTTTGAGGGTATATAGATAAGTGACTTATTTTTTCCAATCTCTCTGGTTTTGAGTCTCTTCAGATTGTCTTTTGTTTTCTTGAAATACTTTTTGTAATATATATTTGCCTAGAGCCAAAACTCTATAAATTCTTAAACTTCTAAAATAAATTTGTATACAGTATTATAGACTTTTTTAAAAAAAGATTTTATTTCTTTATTTGACAGAGAGAGCCAGTAAGCACAAGCAGGGGGAGTGGCAGGCAGAGGGAGAGGGAGAAGCAGGCTCCCCGCTGAACAGGGAACCGGAGGCAAGGCTCAATCCCAGGACCCTGAGATCATGACCTGAGCCCAAGGCAGACACTTAACTGACTGAGCCACCCAGGTGTCCCAGTATTACAGACTTAAAAAAAAATTCCCATATATGCAGTTATATCACTCTTTCATTTATGATGTTTCACGAGGCTCACTTTTGGATACCAGTCTTCCTGAAAGTGTCATAATGAAGATCACTACAGGAATAATGTTTTACTTGAGGTTTTTGTCCCTCATAAAGAGATCGACATCATTTAAGGAGGCTTTTTCGAGGCAGGGGTGGGCAGTACAAATAGGTATAATTCTCCTGGGGATATTGCATGAACAGGAAAAAATCTTCCCAAATGTTTTTCCTCTGTATAGTGGAATTGTGGGTGGTTTTTACTCTTGAGCATTTTCTTCTCTATTTTGACACATTTTCTACAGGGAAAATAAACGTATAGTCAGAATAAATATGATCTTAATAAACTTCCAGGGCATTGTGTCTGTACACAGTAGTTCTTCCTCTCTGCCCACAGCCCATTGTCAGTCCCCCGACTGGTTAAGCAAAAATGAGGATAGATGGATAATGAATGTTTCTTCATGATTGCTTTCTTAGTTCCCCACAGGGATTCTGAAGTATTCCATTTCATAAAGTAGCCAATTACAGACATACTGAAATGATCATCCTTTTGCTATGGAGGGATGGTCTTTGCTTACAAAGAGGAGAGAGAGATCCCAGGGTCTTTCTTTCCTGAGCAGAAGTGTAAACTGTTGATTTCTCTTTTTCCTGCCAAGAGAGAACCTTGCTTACTTCTCCCAACTTCCCCTTTCAGGAAGAGGGAGGAATAAGAGAGACAGGAGGTAAACTGAGTATAGTTAGCACTAACTGCAATAATGTTCCAATCCTGGAGATCTGGTGTGCAATTTTTAGGTAGTCAAAGTATGGAGCCATAAGGGATTCTATTTGGGAATTAAAGTGCAGTGAAGTCATTTGGCATCGATTCATTTTGGAGTTTTGAGACAATTAACTGTCTCATTGCAAAATTTTAATTTGAAATCTGTTTCGAGGATTGATGGCCTCTCTGAAAGATATCTCTATAATTATTCCATTAGGACATCAGATTTAGCCAAGTATTGATGTATTAATTCTACTGGATTAGTTTCTGTGCATACTTATACATACACACTGAAATCTCATTGTCCTCTGAAAATGTTATTTTTTAATTATTTGATCTCTTTTTATATACTATTAAAAGACACGAGTATGCAGATGTGGTACTGTGAGTTTTATCTTGACAATAAAGATATTCTCTTTTTTCTTTAATCTTTAAGAGTATACCAAAGCCTTTGCAGTGACTTCTGATACAGGACAATCTCTTAGAAGTATGGCTTTAATATTTTATAGAGACAAAAAGAGAGTCACAAACACTGTAGTTGTGTATTTTTTTCCTCTGTTGATTTGAATAGGATTATACAACCTCAAGGGTGATATGCCAATTCAGCAAAATGGCACAGACCAAAAAGTAAGGAGGTTAATGTAAGATGAGGAAGAAACAAAAAAAATAGGACCAAAGAAAACCCAAGATGAGAAAGATTCATTGGGGTAGTTTTACTCAAGGGCACGAAAGGGTTTCCCCCCCCCCACTACCTGCAAAGAATACAGCAGGAATTTTCACTTTGATTATTCATTATTAAGCAAATGAAAGTAGTGGCCAGAGTGGACTTTTTAAAAAATCCCAATAAAATATAGGAACTCATAGCAAATCTAATAGAGAAAAAGAGAAGGAAATGACTTTGCAAACTAAACAGGAATATTAGGGGAGGCGCCTGGGTGGCTCAGTCAGTTAAATGTCTGACCCTTGATTTCAGCTCAGGTCATGATCTCAGGGTTATGAGATTGAGCCCGATGTTGGGTTCTGTGATGGGTGTGGAGCCTGCTTAAGATTCTCTCTCTCCCTCCACTCTGGAAAACAGTAGGGAGGTTCCTCAAAAAATTAAAAATAGAGCTACGCTACAACCCAGCAATCAGGCTACTAGGTATTTACCCAGAGGATACAGACATAGTGATCGAAGGGTTACCTGCACCCCAGTGTTCATAGCAACAATGTCCACAATAGCCAAATTATGGAAAAGAGCCTAGATGCCCATCAACAGATGAATGGATAAAGAAGATGTGGTGTATATATATAAAGGAATATTTTCTCAGCCATCAAAAGTTTGAAGTCTTAGCATTTGCAATGACATGGATGGAACCTAGAGAGTATTATGCTAAGAGAAATAAGTCAATCAGAGAAAGACAGTTATCATATGATTTCACTTATATGTGGAATTTAAGAAACAAAGCAGAGGATCATAGGAGAAGGGAGGGAAAAATAAGATGAAATTAGGGAGACAAACTGTAAGAGACTCTTAACTATTGGAAACAGGCTGAAGGTTGCTGGAGGGGAGGAGGGTGGACGGATGGGGTTACTGGGTGATGAACATTAAGGAGGGCATGTGAGGTGATGAACACTGGGTGTTACATGCAACTGATGAATCTCTGAACTCTACATCTGACACTAATAATGTACTATGTTAATTAATTGAATTTGAATAAAATAAAATTAAAAAAAAATTCTTTCTGCCCCCCCCACCTCCTCCTCTAAAGTAAAGTAAAAAGGAATACTATAAATTGGGAAGAGATCTAAAAAATTATGAGTCTGCTATGCAGAGTTTTTTGGTACTATTCTTGGAAATATTTTTGAAATCTAAAATTTCCTAGCAAATGTAAACCATAAAAGTCAACTAGAGGAGTAGAAGAATGTGATTGTGACTGCTCTGTGAAATTCTCTTAGCTGGCTTCCATTGTTCGTGAGGTAAAGATACCTTGTACTCTTCTACTTGCCTTCAAATCACGTGTGACTTCTGCCTGCCTCTCCAACCCTGTGTGGCCTTACTCCTGTGGTTCCTGCACTCCCTGTAGCCAGACCGATTTTTCTGTTCGTCTCACACACACTGTCCTCTTATTCCAGGACTTTTGTACATCCTATTTGTTTTGCCTGGAATGCTGTTACCCTTGTTTTGAGCTGTTAATTTCTATGTATCTTTAGGTTTCAATTCAAAATTTCATGTCCATGGGGAAACAATCCCTTAATCTTCACAGACTTGGTTTGGGTATTTGTCATGTGTTGTCATAGTTCCCTGTACCTTCTCTTTGTATGCTTAATACCGCTAATAGTGATTCTGATTATCTGTGTCTCTCTCCCCCAATGAGACTGTAGTCTCTTTGAGGGTAGCATTGATGGCTCTTTGGCACACCATTGGAACTCTAGTGCCAGTGCATAGATGGGTACTTAATAGATACTTGCTGGATGATTAAGTACTTGTATAGTCAAATAGCTTTTCCATTTCTTTAATCACAAGAATTACAAACCCATTTTCTCCAAACAAAACAAACAAAACTAAATGGATTCATGGACATGTTCTTCCAAGCTTTCCAGGAAATCATTTTCCATACTAAACTGTTTCATAGTATACCTATATACATATGGAAAGCTATTCAGTTCGTTCTGTGCCAATATCAAATTTGACAAAACACCAAAAAGTAGTTATTATAGGCCTAGTTCCATTATGGGAAGCCAATATAAAATTCTAGCAAATCAGATTCAACAGGAAATTAAAAGAACAATGTCATCATCAGATAGAATTTCTCCACTGAATAAAAAAAATGTGTGTGGATGGGGGTCAAATATGAAAAACTACATGATTATCTCAACCAATGCCAGAAAGAGTTTGATAAAACTCAGTATTTATTCTTTAATAAGATGAAGATTAATTTTTAAAAAAATTTCTGTCCAAGCCAATAGCCAACATTATGTGAAGTAATGAAATGCCTGAGACATTTCTGTGAAAATAGAATAAAACAAAGCCTCAGTAATATCACCATTAGTTCACTTTTTTGTTTTGTTTTTGTTTTTGCCATGTTCAAGACAACATAATGAAACATAACAGAAATTAAAAGCAGGATTTATGGTAAAATAGATACAGTTCCATGATTTGTAGTTGGGGATTGGTTATACCTAGAAATGAAAGAAAAAATGAAAGAGACTTAGAATAGATATGAATTCATATGAAAGTTGACATTGAATAAAAGATAAGGTTAGTGACTTTTCTACAACATAAAAAAGTAACAGTAGAAAAATGCTCCATTTACTATAGCATCAAAGAATACCTTAAAAAAAATAAGGCTAATCAATGAAGAAAATTATGAAATTTTACTGAAAGATAAAAGAAAATTTTAATGGAAAGTAATACTGTGATACTGAATGGGATGACAGAATAAAAATATGCATGCTTCCAAAATCGGTAAATATTCACTGTGCCAGAATCCCAAAGTTTCTTTTGAAATTTGACCAGAAAATTTAAGTTCATTTGGAAGAATGAAGGATAAAAACAAAGACAATTTTAAATGAACAGTAATTAGGAAGAAATCGTATTACCAAATATCGTTTTTTATAGAAAAGCAAGTTAAACAATATAATACTGAAGAATAATCAAACCTATCTGAATAAGCCCAGAAAGACCTTTCACTGTGTGTAAGAAATTTTAATACATGCTTTTAAAAAGAAAATGCTGGTGGGGTGGCAAAAAAATTTTTTTTAAATTAATAGAGAAACATATAAAAATAAATTTAAATAAAAAGATCAGGCAATTAGGTTGGTAAAACAAAAGATATATGAACGGCCAATAAGCACATGAAAAGATGATCAATATATTAATTATTAGACAAATGCAAATTAAGACCCCAATGATATACTACCTATATATATTAGAATAGCTAAGTTAAAAAACCTGACAATACCAACCGTTGACATACAGAATTTTCATTAACGGCTGGTAGAAACGTAAAATGTTAAAACCACTTTAGGAAACCGTTCAGCAACTTCTTTTAAAAAATTAAACATACAACTAATCATACAATCCAGATATTTCATTCCTGTTTACCCAAGAGAAATGAAAACCTAGGTTCACTCAAAAACTGGTCCACAAATGTTCATATTAGCTTTATCCACATTAACCCTTACTACTTAGATCTGTTATTTTCTCACAACACTTCTGACACCAAATGTGGTTTTTCCACATCAAGTAATTCTTTAATTCTCTGCAGATACCAATTTAATTCTGACACCATCTACAAAGTTAGCTCAGACCTCCTGATTAAGGATTCAGGCCCAGAAGACTGCCTCCTATTTCAGGCACCAATCACATGTCATGGGTCCTCAGGTTACTCACACTAGAGCCCAACCTGGTGACAGATCGGGGTTTCTTAACCCCCTTCTCAGTTTCCATAGTTTGCTATATCATGGCTTGTAGAACTCCGTGAAAGCCTTCACATATTGTTGGTTTTATATATTATAAAGGATACTATAAAGAATACGAATGAATATCCAGATGAAGAGGTGTGAGAGGTCTGGGAGTCCCAAGTGCAGGAGCTTCCTTCCCTATGGAGTTGGGGATATATTACTCTGCTGACACACGGATGTGTTCACCAGCCTTGACATCCTCCACTCCCCATCACATAGGGTTTTTGTGAAGCTTCCATTATGTAGGCATGATTGATGAAATCATTGGCTATTGGTGGTCGAACTCAGTCTCCAGCCCCTGGATGTCAGGGTTAGGGCTGGTAGTTTCAACCCTCTAGTCACACAGTTGGTTCCTCTGCTAACCAGCCCCTGTTCTTTAACATCAAGGAGCCCATGACAGTCATTTAATTAACATGAACTCACTGGGGCGCCTGTGTGGCTCGGTCATTAAGCATCTGTCTTTGGCTCAGGTCATGATCCCAGGGTTCTGGGATCGAGCCCCGCATCGGGCTTCCTGTTCCACAGGAAGCCTGCTTCTCCTTCTCCCACTCCCCCTGCTTGTGTTCCCTCTCTCACTGTGTCTTTCTCTGTCAAATAAATAAAAATCTTTAAAAAAAAAAAAGTAACATGAACTCAGATATGGTTAAGATGGGGCTTATTATGAGTAAGAAAGATATTCCTGTCGCCCTTATCACTTAGAAAATTTCAAGGATTTAGCAGCTTTGTGCCTAGAACTGGAGGAAGACCAACAAAATAAGTATATTTTAGTTGAGATGTAATTGACATAAAATGTTAGTCTCAAGTGCACAACATATTGATTTGAAATTTGTATACATTGTGAAATGATCACCGCAATAAGTCTAGTTCATATCTACCACCACACATAATTATAGAATTTTTGTGTGTGATGAGAACTTTAAGATTTACTCTTTTAGCAACTTTCAAATACACAGTACAGTATTAATTGTAGTCACCATACTGCACATTACATCCTCTTGACTTCTTTATTTTATAACTGGAAGTTTCAACCTTTTGATCCCCTTCATTTTGCCCACCTGTTTGCCCCCTTGCCTCCAGCAAACACCAATCTGTTCTCTGTGTCTATGAATTTGTTTCTTTGTTTAAATTTGTCATATACGTGAGATTATATGGTTTTCGTCTTTCTTTGATTTACTTTTCTTAGCATAATGTCCTCAAGGACCATCCATGTTGTAACAAATGGAAAGAGTTCCTTCTTTTTTTATGGCTGAATAATTGTTCTGTTGTGTATATTTACTACACTCCCTTTGTCCATTCATCCACTTGTGGACACTTATGGTTGCTTTCATGTCTTGAAAAATATGTATTTCTTTTTTTTTTTTTTTTTTGAAGATTTTACCTATTTAGTTATTGCAGAAAGAGAGCGATCATGAGCCAGGGGGAGAAGCAGAGGGAAAGGGACAAGCAGACTCCACGCTGACGTGGGGCTCGATCTCATGACCCTGAGATCATGACCTCAGCTGAAATCGAGCCAGGTGCTTAACTGAGTGAGCCAACCAGGCACCCTAAAAATATGTATTTCTTATACCACAATATCACAGACCCAAACTGGAAACAACCTACATGTCCATCAGTGGAGGAATGGATTATAAAAAGTGGGTGTAGCTATATGGGGGATATACTACTATTCAGGAAAACAAGGGAATGATCCAGTGAGACATGCAACAGTGTAAATAAATCTCATAATTATTATATTGAACGAAAGATGCCAGACTCTGAAGACTTTTATACTGTTAAGATTCCATTTATATAAAACTCTAAAAACTGCTAACTACAGTGACAGAGAACAGGAGATCAGTGCTTGCCTAGGGACTGAAAAGGACTGTGAGGAACCTTTTGGGGGTGAAAGAAATGATCTGTTTCTTGATGATGGCAGTAGTTTCATAGATACATCTGTCAAAACCCTTTGAATTGTACAGTTGAAATGGATGCAATTTCTTATGTATGTCTGTACTGTATGTATCATAACATATTGTATGTCTCTAGATTTTTCAACATCTACCACATCCAGTTGGTCAGCACATCCTGTTTGGCTGTACTTTCAGAAAGTATCCAGAATTCAATGACCTTTTGCTATTCCAGTGCTACTCCTCTAGTCCAAGCCATTAGATAATTGTTCTAGACTTTCAGTTGGTCTTGAGATGCTACACCTGCTTTCGGTACATCAGTAACTAGAGTGAGTCCTCATGTTGAAACCTAGGGTCTGGTCACATCACTCTCCTGCTCAATACCTTGTATGATACTCATTTCATTTAGAATAAGTCCATCTTACTGGAGTTCTTACAGTGGCCTTACAGGAACTTGAAAGATCTGGCTTCCTGATACCTCTTTGACATCGTCTGCTTTTCTCCATCTCATGCATTCCACCTGTATTACCTTCTTTGCCTTCCTTGAGCATTCCAGACAAGCCTTTAGGGACTTTGACCTTGCCTTCCCTGTAATGTTTTTCTCCAGACAACCATGTGTTTATGTGGGTATTCCCTGACTACTGTATTTAAGTCACTGCCGGCCCCCAGTCCTACTCCCAATTTCTATTCTCTGCTTTATTTTTCTCCATAGCACTTATTACGGGCTTACATACTCTATTGCTTACATACTCTTATTGCTGATTTCTTTTGTTTATTATCTTTTTTCCCTGTAAGCTCACTGAGGGCTGGGAATTTCATACCTTCTCCCGCCCCAGCTATTTTCACATTGTAGGCACTCCACATGTGTTTGTGGAATGAATGAAATGCTTTCACTTGCACTACATATAAATCAAGTTCACAGTGAAACTCATTGAATAGATGAAAAGTGGGATATGCTTCTGAAGCAAGTTACTGTGAAATTTCTGTTCTTTGCATTTTCCAGTAGGTATTCTTTATCTAGAATATGGAATTTTAAGGAGTTGTTCAATTAGGGAATTAATTTGATATGTAATATTTTCTGTTTCCTTATTTGTAAAAGGAGGTAGGTAGACTGATCCCTAAAATCCCTTTTTGTTTTCAAAGTCAGTGACCCTTTTAACCTGAACCCTTATGGTTTGGGGCTGCTGAAAAACTACCTTTTAGTTTCTCTATAAGTAGAGATTAGTGCCTTTATTTCCTTCAGTCTTTATTCCTTTTTAAAAAAATCCCTGTAGCTCTGTTTGGCGAGGAAGAGGTTAATACTAGGAGAAGGGTGGCAAATAAGGGACCAGAGCTTATCTCCCCGGCTGGGCTGGGAGGGGGAAAAAAAAAAACGTTTCGAATGACTAAGAATGGCCAAGATGTAATCAGAATAGGAATCTGGACATACTTTTCTTTTGTCTACTGATTGAGGAATTTAATGGGGGTTATGCCCCAGAATTTAGTTTCAAATTATGAATGTAAGTCAGGGGAGAAAGTAGAATTTGATACATTACATTTTATAGATAGCAAGGGCTTTGTCCTGTATGTGGACGGATTTAAAAATTTTTTAAAGGCATAAAAAAAGAAAGATCAGCAGAAGACATAGTTCTTATTCCTTTGGGCCCTATCTTAAATTTTTTTTTTTTTACTTAATACTTTTACTGAAAAGTGAGGAGTAATACAAAAGATATAGTAAGTTGTTTTTATGATTTGGAATGCAGTTTTTTTTTCCCTTACTAGTAGCAAGAACTATCAAACTGCACTCATTGGGCTAGAGATCCTTGTGGTGTTAGGGAAAGACTTGCCCCTCCCGTAGCACACTACCTACACTTGTGAGTTCTTGGGCCCCAGCGGCTAAAAATGCAGTTCTTTTTATAGTCTTTAATTTCAAAGTAGTATCGATCGTTGGGTTACAGATGTTTTAAGTTTCACCTACCCTTGCTTTTAGGGCATGTAACTAGTTTTATATGCTCCTGTCAGTTCCTGTTTCACTAACTTGAAGCATAGAACGCTGGTGTCATTGAAGGGTTTTGGTTAATGCATCCATCACTCCTTAGGAATATGCTTCGTAGGATTATTGTTTTACATTGCTTTTCCATCAAAAGCTCAAAAGAAGAGACGTCTTGAATATTTTTAGTACACTAATATTGTTTTCTTGAAATACCTAGATATTTGTAATAGCTAAGATGCTGAGAATGAAAACAATGACAATGTCACTGAGTCACGGTCAGTAGAGCACATGCTATAGGTTGTTTTTCTGATAGTACAGATGTTTTTGAACTGATTCATCCAAAGGCTTTCCAAGCCCCAGGGTGTTTCCAAGTTGTGTTTGCCACAGGTTGGCTTGGTCGTGTGCAATCGTGAGTTAGGGGAGGAGAAAGAGCCCAACCAACCTCTGCATTGTTCTGAGCCATATTTTTTTTTTCAGTGGAACTAAACCAGTATGATGAATGTTGAGAGAGATCAAAATTTGGCAGCTTTTCATTTGCTTGATATTTATAAACAGACTTTTCTTCAGGGAAAGGAATTTGGAGGAGGGCAGAAATGTTATGCTCTTTTCTTATGTATCTGCAATTTCCTATTTGACCGACACAGATTAAACATTTTAATACTGATGGGCAGTCTGTTTGAGTCTTAGACTATATAACAGTGATGGATCGATATACAAACATTTCTACACCTTACACAGTGAGGAAAACTGAGTAAGTGTGGGTGTGGAGGGAATGTGCTGACCTCTATACTTCTCATCTTATCCTCAGCAAGGAGTTTATGGTAACTTTCATGGATTCCCTTTTGTTGTTTAAATGACCAGTATTTATTGAGTACATATTAAGTGCTAGCCCCTGTTCTTGGTGGTAGGAATGGAGTGGTGAAAAAGATATTTTCTACTCTTTACTTAAGAAAGATAATTATTTATTTATTTATTCATTCATTCATTCATTCATTTATGAAAAAGCATGTTTGAGTGGGGGGGGGTGCAGAGGGGAAGGGAGAGCGGGAGAGAGAGAGAATCTCTGTCAGTCTTCCCACTGAGCATGGAGCCTGACAAGGAACTCTGTCTCACAACCCTGAGATCGTGACCTGAGCCAAAACCAAGAGTTGGATGCTCTACTGACTGAGCCACCCAGGTGCCCCAGATAGTTTCTACTCTTAAGAAGATTGTGTGTGTGTTTGTGTATGGGGGGAGGGTAGATAGATAATAAACATGTACATAAATAAGATGATCTTAATTATCAGTAAGATAAATATGGAGAAGATAAACTAGGTTTTGGTAGATTGTGAAGGTCATGGGGTGTGGTGAGTGCTGTTTAGCTGGAGTCAGAGGAAGCTGCATTGAGGAGGTGACTTTTGGATTGGAACCCGAAGGGTGAAGATGAGGAAGTCATGAGAGACCATGTATAAGAACATTCCCAAAAGAAAAAACTAGAAGGTGATAATAAACCTCTTATGTTCAAGGACAGTGAGCCAAGGGGGAAGAGGAATAGAGAGATGAGGTTGGAGAAGTAGCCAGGGACCGGGTCACATGGAGACTAGTAAGCCATAGGAAGGAGTTTGGATTTTTAAACGTGACAGAAGATATTCATAGGATTTTTCAAAGTGAGGTGTTTATAATCCGTGTAGAAGATAGACAAGAGGAAAACAGAAATGGAAGCAGGAAGATCAGGTAAGACACTGTTGCTAGCATGGGGGGGAAGATGGTGGTGCCTTAGATCACCATGGTTGCAGTGGAGAGTCAAGCAATGAAGCCAGTGGAAATTGGCAGAGAGACTGGCATGGTATGAAGGCAGGAGTCAAAGACGACCCTAATTTTTTGCTGTAATTTTTTGCCCTAATTTTTAAGGGCATGATGGTGCCCATAGTTGGGCAAGTCTTGAGGTTGGATGTGGAAGTGTAGGTTGAGGACATCCTCTCCGTTTGGGCCACATTACCCCTCTGTATACCAAGGAAATGAGTCATCATCATTTACCATCTGTATGCATTGTACCCTTTGTACTATCAATTTTATATTTTTAAGTTATTTTACAAGTAATGTATAGAATTACATATACAGGAAAAATGAAAACAGCTTTATTAGAAATGTTAATAAGAATTTAAACACAGCAAACTCAACTTTAAAAAATACTTCTTTTTCCCAGCAGTTTTAGGTTCATTGTAAAACCAAGCAGAAAGTACAGGCTAACCCATATGCCCCCTGTCCTCAATCATGCACAGCCTCCTCCATTATCAACATTCCCCACCAGATTGGTACATTTGTTACAACTGATGAATGTGCATTGATTACCACTCAAAGTCCATAGTTACCCTTAGGATTCACTTTTGGTGTCCATATACTGTGGGCTTGGACAAATGTACAATGACATGCATCTACCATTATAGTATCATACAGAGTATTTTCACTGCCCTAAAAATACTCAGTGCTCTGCCTGTTCATTCTTCCCTCCCCCATAAACCCTGGAAACCATTAATCTTTTTGCCATCTCTATAGTTTTGCCTTTTCCAGAATGATGAGAAGACAAGCCACAAAGTGAGAGAAATAATTTGCATCATTAAAGCCCATTAACCAGAATGTCTTATAGTTGCAATCATACACTATATGGCCTTTTCAGATTAGCTTCTTTCACTTAGAAATACACATTTGAGGTTCCTACGTATCATTTTATGGCTTGAAAGCTCATTTATTTTTAGTGTTGAATAATATTCCATTATCTGGATGTGCCACAGTTGATCAATTCACCTACTGAAGGACAGCTTGGTTGCTTCCAAGTTTGGGCAACTATGAATAAAGCAGCTCTGAACACTTATATGGGTAACCTGCATGCTTGGGCCAATTTGTGTGGGTGTAAGTTTTTAACTCCTTTAGGTAAATATCAAGGAGCAAGGTTGCTGGATCATATGTTAAGAGTATGTTTTAATTTTGTTAGAAACCTCCAAACTCTCTTCCAAAGTTGCTAGGCCATGTTGCATTCCCACCATCAGTGACTAAAAATTCCTGTTGATCCACATCCTCACCAGCATTTCGTGTTGACAGTGTTCTGGATTTCAGCCATCTAATAGGTGTATAGTGGTATCTCATTGTTTTAATTTGTGTGTCTCTGGTGTATGATGTTGAACGTCTTTTCATATGTGTATTTGTCATCTTTATATCCTTTTTGGGTGAGATATCTGTGGCTTATTTTGTAATGGAGTTGTTTTTTTGTTGAGTTTTAAAAGTTCTTTGTGTAGTTTGGTTAATGGGCTTTTATCACATATGTCTTTTGTAAATATTTTCTCCCAGTCTGGTTTGTCTTTTCATCATTTTGACAGTGTCTTTCACAGAACAGAAATTTTTAATTTTAATGAAGTCAGTTCTTCAGTTTAATCAGTCCTTTCATGGGTTGTGCTTTTGATGTCTTAGCTAAAAAGTCATCACCAAACCCAAGATTCATCTAGATTTTTTTTTCCTATGCTATCTTCTAGAAGTTTTATTATAGTTTTACATTTTTATTTAGGTCTACAATTCATTTTTGTTAAGAGTCTAAGATCTGTGTCTTGATTAATTTTTTTCATGTTGATGTCCGTTTATTCCAGCACCATTTGTTAAAGAAGACTATCTTTTCTTCATTGTGTTGACTTTGCCCTTTTGTCAGGGATCAGTTGATTATATTTATGTGGGTATATTTCCAGCTCTCTATTCTGTCCCTTTGATCCCTTTGTCTTTTCTTTCACCAGTGCCACACAGATTTAATTACTGTAGCTTTGAAAGTCTTAAAGTTGGTTAGTTTGTTCTTGTCTTTCAGTATTATGTCAGCTATTCTGAATCTTTTGCCTCTTCATATAAACTTCATTTATTTTATTTTATTTTATTTTATTTTATTTTTATTTTATTTAAAACCAGAATGCTTATTGTGTGATCAGTCATTGAAGTCCTTAAAATGCACTGCCCACTGCAGTTGGAAATAACTAAAGAGTAATGATGAAATAATTGCCAGGATGATGAACTAGAAAAGATTTCAAGATTATAGGAAAAACCCTGAGGTCCCATAATATAGCTTGGATTTATAAAAGGGTCCAATGTAGCTATATGGTAATTGCAAGAAAAAAATGACTTTATTATTTTTTTGAATAAATTTTCTTTGTTCTTTGGAAGACTTCTAGGAAAAAATAAAGTCATGAAATATCAATCCTTACAAACAGAACTGCTCAAAAAAGAAATTATGGATCCAGTAGAGCCTGATGGTATTACCAAGGGTTAAGTGTGAAATGGATATTAGACGTCCTAGTGGTGATATGGAGTAGTGGTTGTCTCTGTGAGACTGGAGCTCTAGGGAGATCCAGGTTAGAGATTTCATCTGAGAGTCATCAACACATTTTTGGTATTTAAAGCCTTGAGTCTAGGGGTCACCTGGGAAGGGAGTATAAATTGAAAAGAGGAAAGAGCCAGGAATAGACCCCATGGGATACTAAGCTTTTTAGAAGTTTAGTGAATGAAAAGAAGCTTCTGAGAAGGTGTGATCAGTGAGGTAGGACCCTGTGATATTTAGAGAAGAGTGTTTTAAGGAGGAAGTAATAAATTGGGTCAAAGAATGCCGAGAGATAATTAAAAAAAAAAAGTGAAGTCAGAGAAGTTTAACTATTGACTTCAAAAAAAAAAAAAGGTGTCATTGATGACCTTGAGAAGAGCTATTTCATTGAAATGGTGGGGCCGAAAGCACATTTGTAGTGGATTGAAGTGAGGAAGTAGAGTTGAAAAGTAGAGGCAACTTTGTCAGTAGATTTTGCTGTGAAGAGAAAGCAGAGAAATGGTAAGTAGTTGGTGGAGGTTTCTTTTAATCCACGTTAAGGGATTGAGAGGAGTGGGTAGAGTACCTAGAATTGGGGGTGTGAGCTCGGGAGATGTTGGTACCTTATATTATAAGGTTCTATATTAATATTCTCTAGGAAGGAACAGAATAGTCCCTGCTCAGTTTCTCCCTCCCTCCCTCCCCTCTCTCCTTTCTTTTTTTTGATGTTAAAAAACTCTGTAGGATTTTTACTTGCTTTTTTGTGTGTTAGAGACAAAACACTGGGCACCAGCTTGCCTTGTCTGATTTTCTGATGCAAATCAACAGGGAAAAAAATGAAATCTTAAGCAAATCCCAGTTTTCTGGGATATATTTAATACTTTAAGTGAAATGTACTGGTAGCAAGATTTTCTTATCATTCGGGGCTTATATGAACTATAATAATTACTGTCTAAATGATAAGATGAACTGAAATAGCATTTAATTTAGACTAGTCTAAAATTTGAATTTAGCTATTTTCCGATATGAATGTTGCTTAGCATTATGAAGAGCAAAGGTTCTGAAATGTATTTTATGTTTTGAATTATAAATAATTAAAATTGAGGGAAAGTCTTGAAAGCCTTTACTGTAGAAACTAGTTTACTAAATATCTATTGAATGGGCCAGTTTGAAGCAGTCAGAACTAATCAAGTACTATTTTGGATACTGTTTTGTTTCCTTAAAAAATAATATTTCTCCAGAGTGTGTAAGGATTATATCCAGTGAAGTTGACTCTGATCATGTCCCAAGTTTTCTTATCTGCCTTAGATTTATTATATGATCTTTAGAAAGTGTTCAGTTGTGATACATAGTTGTGCCAACTTCATTATTTTATGATTTACAGGAATCAGAACATTTTCTTTACAACTTTTCATCTTTATTCTTTATTTTACTTATTTTGTGTTAAAATCTTAATCCCTTGTGTTAGATGTGATAGCTCAATATTGTAAGCCTACTTAGACAATAAGACTTTCTGGAACAATTCTGAGTGATATTCCGGGAACTTAGTGGCAGTTAAATAGTACAGATGTCTTGGCTTTTTAAATTTTCATGGTTGGCTTTCACTAAATGAGATTGTTGGATGTAGAAATTATTTAGCATCATTCGCAAAAGTCCCTTCAGAATAATTTCCAAACCTACTTTCTAAAACTCTCCAAAGAAGCAAGATCTCAAAATTTTGTAAAGTTGACTATTTAAAAATTCTTTGGTGTTAATGATAAGATGGTTAGTTAAGCTTATTTGTGGTGTAATGTTTGCCAAAGTATTATTTTACATGTTTATGCTCATAAATTTTGTATTTTAATATTTATTTAGCTTCTTTGATTCTCTTCCTTTTTCTCTCATTTCATCACACAGTTCTTTCTTTAATTTCACCGCAAATTTAGAGAGAAAAGGCTTCCTCCAACAAATCTTCAGTATCCTGCAGCATTATATTATGAGCTGTAAAAGACTTTAGGTTTGGTCCCTGCCTCAGACCTGGCCAGTTGCATGTCTTCAGTAATCTTGATGTATTTGAAGTTTTGCTAATAAACCCTTTGAAGCTTGTGGGCCTTTTCTCATTTTTTTGTACCTTTTACCTGTAGTATTGTCTCCTAGCTTGCCTCTCTAGGAAGTTCATGCTTATTCCTTACATTTCTGCTGACAGTTCACCTCTCTCGATGAGTTTCTTTTGGTGCACGTCTTAAATATCCCTGCTATACTTTTTAGATACTTCTGCTGTAGAAATTCTTTAAATATAGTTGTTGCAGATTTGTCTTCTCCCTAGATCTGCAGTATCCACTAGAGTAGTTCCTAGCTGTAAGTGGCTAGTGAGCAGTTAAAATGGGACTACTGCAACTGAAGAACTGAATTTTTTAACTTTACTTACTATAAATTAAATGTGAATAGCCACCTGAGACTTGTAGCTACTTGGTTAGACAGCTTAGTTCATAGCCTTTGTAGTGTGCTAATAGGATGAATATGGAAAGATGTGGGTAAAGATCAGTATTTCGATAAAAGTTTAGCATCTGAATTGAAATATGCTCTTAAGTGTAAAATACACTGAATTTTGGAGACAGTATTGGAAAAAAGGAATGCCATTAATAATTTTAATTATCTATTGAAATTATACAATTTTAATATATTGGATTAAATAAAATAATTATTTAAAATACTTTGACCTGTTTCATTTTACTTTTCTTAAAATAGCCACCAGAAAATTTAGATTTCTACATCTGATGCACATTTGGGGCTTACATATTTCTTTTGGCAATGGTGCTCTGACAGTGATCTCCTTTGTAGGCAAGGACCTTATCTTTTCCTTTTATCACAACTCTTATGGCACCTGCCGTAGTAGGTTGTTGAATGAATGATTCATTCATTCGTTACCAATAACCAGTTGTTGAATGAATGAAATAAGTTGTCTCTAGAAATAGTAACCAGAATCTTTTGAAGAATTGAAACTTTAAATTAAAGAAAGTGACTTTGCCAGTCTTTAGGTGTGTGTCTATTTTATAGTATATTTTGATGCATGAATCATAAGTAAACACACACACCTGCACATAGAAGGAAGAAGCGAGATCTAGAAAGACAAAAGTCTTAGCACTTTTCTGGAGCACTTTTCTATAATGAAATCATTGAAACAGCATCTATGGCTCATCAGTGAGACAGGTTTTACTAATAATCTCCATTTACAGGAAACTGAGGCAGAGAAATTAAGTAACTTGCCCTAAAACACAAAAATATGAACTGGCTGACCCATGACTTGAATTCAGGCAGTCTGGCTTCATAGTTTGTACTTTTAGCCAGTATGCTAAGGATGTATGAAGTAGATAATTTTGGTCACCCATGATTATTTAATTACTTTTAAGGTATGAAAGGATTTGTTTGAATCTTGGAAACACATAGACGTGGAAGACCTTTGGTCTTTAGATTCCTTTGCTTTCCTGGAATGAAAGAAATTTACTTAGAACTTGCAATCTGCTTCTAATTACTTTAAGATTTATTAAAGTTCAGCAATTAAAGTCTGTTTGTGTCTATTCAGTGAGCTCGTATATTTGTGTTTTTAGTGACTTTTTTTTGGCTCATAGAAAAGTATAAAGAAAGTGATGTCACTTTCTTTATAGGGTATAAGTGAACATTGTCATTTAGCTTCTGGGAAAGCAGGAAAATGAAATGGTTGCTTATATACTGGTCCCAGGAATCAACGTCCTTCTTGTATGCATAGGGAAAATTTCTTCTCGGCGACAAGACCTGTAATACTTTTGGGGGAAGTGAAAAGGCAAAGATGTAAGTTTATTTCTCCACAGCTTTCTATTAACATTTCCCACTGAAAGTTTTATTTCATATCTAATTGAAAAGCCAGTATACTATTATACCGAATAAATCTTATCAAATGAATAGCCATGAAGCAGCAGGGTATAATATTCAAGGGAAAAGATACATTCCTTTTCATTTTTAACGCGCTGCCATGAATTCCTGTATATCCTGTTTTTTTTCCCCTGTTCACATTATTCTTTTCAGTAGTGACATACCTTTTGAGGATTCATACATTTGTAAGGGTATTCTGGAAAATTTAGCTTGAAAAATTTGTTGAAGGAGTCAGATGGATTCTAGGTAGCGAAAATAAATTTACTTGTAGGCATCATCATCATTTTGCAGGCAGGAAATTGTTTTTTTCTTTTGCTTGTATGTGTCTCTGTTGGTGGGCACTTGGGTTGGCAGTTCTGCTCCACGCTGCTCCCATGGGGACCTTGGATCTTTTATCTTGTCCCATTGTCCTCTAAGCAAGGTGTTGCTCTTGCCAGCAGCAATGAATCTGAATCACCACCACCACAGTCACATTCTAGTCTGCCTGATGAGGGCAAAAATAGACAGCAAGCAGCTTTTAAGAAATAGACGACCTGGAAGTTACATACAGCATTTCATCCTCCTATCCCATTGGCTAGAACGTAGTCACGTGGACACATCTAGCTGCTTGGAAGGCCTGGAAATGTAGGGTTTTCTGGTTTTTGTTTTTGTTTTTGTTTTAATTTTGTTTATTTCTTTGAGAGAGAGAGGGAGAGGAAGAGAGAGAGGGAGCATCAGCAGGGGGAGTGGCAGAGGCAGAGGGAGAAACAGGCTCCTTGCTGAGCAGGGATCCTGAGGTGAGGCCCAGTCTCAGGACCCTGGGATCATGACCTGAGCTGCCCAGGCACCCCAGGTATTATATTTAAAGAGAAAAATGAGCGTTGGAAGATTATCGGTCTCTGCCCTGTGAATAATTCTCATTTATTCAGCATCTGTTGTATGTTAGACATTATGCTTAAGTGCTTTATCTGTTTTCTCATTGGGGCCTCGTGGCTGGGATGCAGAGAGTTTTAATGGCTCAGATTAGGTCATCCAGAAGTAGAAGAGCTGGAATTTGAACTCAAGGTCTGTTGGACTCCCAAAGATCGTGGTGTTCCCACCACACATGCCTGAGAGTTTAATTAATTAGAAGAAGGGGTCAAGATTTTGACTCAAGCAACTGGGAAGATAGTGCTGTCATTAACAAAGACAAAAAAGTTGGACAATGTTGAGTGAGATGATCAGGGATTTGCCTCAAGGTATTTTAAATTTAAGATACCTGTTTAATCCAAGTGAAAATGTGGAGTAGGCAGTTATATATGCGAACTTTGAGTTCAGGATAAGTGGTTTGGCTAAAGACATGAATTTGCTAGCTTCTAGTTTATAAATGGCATTTTTAAAACAAGAGAATAAGTGTAGATAAGGCGAATAGGTCAAAGACTGGAGTATTCCATCCTTAAAAGATACGGGAGATGAAGAGGAATTGGAAAAGACTGCTTTCATAGATGAGCTTTTATTCCTCTCAACTTTCTCTCTGTGTTTCTATCTGTCACACACAGAAGCAGAATGTCCCACTCTCTACTGCTTTTGAATCCGCCAGTAGCAAACCTTTTATCATCCTAAGAATCATAGATGGTGTTTTTGAAGTGGGAATTATAGCCAGAAGTACCTGGGCCAAGGAAGCCAGGAACAAGAGACTCAATTCCCAGTATGCTACTTTTTAATAAAATGGGAATCTGAAAGGAAACTCTTAATCTGCTGATACCTGGTTTGGTGTTATCACTACCCCCATATTACTTAAGTAATACTACACATTTCTTTTCTTTCCTTTTCTGGCAAGTAGTCTTTCTAATTCCTTGCTTGTTTTTGTTTTGTTTTTAATTTTCCAAGTTTCTTTTTTTAATAAATAATAAAACATTTATTGCTTTTGTCATAATCTATTATAATATTTTTATTATTTGCCCCAGGGGTACAGGTCTGTGAATCATCAGGCTTACACCTTTCACAACACTCACCTAGCACAAACCCTCCCCAATGTCCATAACTCAGCCACCTATCCCTACCCTCCCACCCCCCACTAACCCTCAGTTTGTTTAGTGAGATTAAGAATCTCTTATGGTTTGTCTCCTTCCCAATCCCATCTTATTTCATTATTTTTCCCTCCCTACCCCACACAATCCCCCTCCCTGCCTTTCAAGTTCCTTATATCAGAGAGATCATATGATAATTGTCTTTCTCTGATTGACTTATTTCGCTTAACATAATACCCTCTAGTTCCATCCATGTCGTTGCAAACAGCAAGATTTCGTTTGTTTTGATGGCTGCATAGTATTCCATTGTATATATATACCACATCTTTTTCCATTCATCTGTTGATGGACATCTAGGTTCTTTCCATAGTTAGGCTATTGTGGACATTGCTGCTATAAACATTCAGGTGCATGTGCCCCTGAGGATCACTACCTTTGTATCTTTAGGGTAAATAACCAGTAGTGGGATTGCTGGGTCGTAGGGTAGCTCTATTTTCAACTTTTTGAGGAACCTCCATACTGTTTTCCAGAGTGGCTGGCTGCACCAGCTTGCATTCCCAAGCAGCTTGCACCAGCTTGCAGTCTTTGCATTCCCCCTTTCTCCGCATCCTCTCCAACATCTGTTGTTTCCTGACTTTTTAATTTAGCCATTCTGACTGGTGTGAGGTGGTATCTCGCTGTGGTTTTGATTTGTATTTCCCTGATGGCGAGTAATGTGGAGCACTTTCTCATGTGTCTGTTGGCCATTTGGATGTCTTCCTTGGAGAAGTGTCTGTTCATGTCTTCTGCCCATTTCTTGACTGGGTTATTTGTTTTATGGGTGTTGAGTTTGAGAAGCTCTTTATAGATTTTGGATACTAGCCCTTTATCTGATATGTCATTTGCAAATATCTTCTCCCATTCTGTCAGTTGTCTTTTGGTTTTGTTGACTGTTTCCTTTGCTGTGCAAAAGCTTTTAATCTTGATGAAGTCCCAATAGTTCATTTTTGCCCTTGCTTCCCTTGCCTTTGGTGAGGTTCCTAGGAAGAAGTTGCTGCGGTTGAGGTCGAAGAGGTTGCTGCCTGTGTTCTCCTCGAGGATTTTGATGGATTCCTTTCTCACATTGAGGTCTTTTATCCATTTTGAGTCTATTTTTGTGTGTGGTGTCAGGAAATGATCCAGTTTCATTTTTCTGCATGTGGCTGACCAGTTTTCCCAACACCATTTGTTGAAGAGACTGTCTTTTTCCCACTGGACATTCTTTCCTGCTTTGTCGAAGATTAGTTGACCATAGAGTTGAGGGTCCATTTTTGGGTTCTCTATTCTGTTCCACTGGTCTATGTGTCTGTTTTTGTGCCAGTACCATACTGTCTTGATGATGACAGCTTTGTAATAGAGCTTGAAATCTGGAATTGTGATGCCGCCAACTTTGCTTTTTTTTTTCAACATTCCTTTGGCTATTCGGGGTCTTTTCTGGTTCCATATAAATTTTAGGATTATTTGTTCCATTTCTTTGAAATAAATTGCTGGTATTTTGATGGGGATTGCATTAAATGTGTAGATTGCTCTAGGTAGCATAGACATTTTCACAATATTTATTCTACCCATCCATGAGCATGGAATGTTTTTCCACTTCTTTGTGTCTTCCTCAATTTCTTTCATGAGTACTTTATAGTTTTCTGAATACAGATTCTTTGCCTCTTTGGTTAGGTTTATTCCTAGGTATCTTATGGTTTTGGGTGCAATTGTAAATGGGATTGACTCTTTAATTTCTCTTTCTTCTGTTTTGTTGTTGGTATATAGAAATGCAACTGATTTCTGTGCATTGATTTTATATCCTGACACTTTACTGAATTCCTGTATGAGTTCTAGCAGTTTTGGAGTGGAGTCCTTCGGGTTTTCCACATAAAGTATTATATCATCTGCAAAAAGTGAGAGTTGGACTTCTTCCCTGCCGATTTGGATGCCTTTTATTTCTTTTTGTTGTCTGATTGCTGAGGCTAGGACTTCTAGTACTATGTTGAATAGCAGTGGTGATAGTGGACAGCCTTGCCGTGTTCCTGACTTTAGGGGAAAAGCTCTCAGTTTTTCTCCATTGAGAATGATATTTGCTGTGGGTTTTTCATAGATGGCTTTGATAATATTGAGGTATGTACCCTCTATGCCTACACTTTGAAGAGTTTTGATCAAGAAAGGGTGCTGTACTTTGTCAGATGCTTTTTCAGCATCTGTTGAGAGGATCATATGGTTCTTGTTCTTTCTTTTATTAATGTCTTGTATCACATTAATTGATGTGCGGATGTTAAATCAACCTTGCAGCCCGGGAATAAATCCCACTTGGTCGTGGTGAATAATCCTTTTTATGTGCTGCTGGATCCTATTGGCTAGTATTTTGTTGAGGATTTTTGCATCCGTATTCATCAAAGATATTGGTCTGTAATTCTCCTTCTTGATGGGGTCTTTGCCTGGTTTGGGGATCAAGGTAATGCTGGCCTCATAAAAGGAGTTTGGAAGTTTTCCTTCCAATTCTATTTTTTGGAACAGTTTCAGGAGAATAGGTATTAATTCTTCTTTAAATGTTTGGTAGAATTCCCCTGGGAAGCCGTCTGGCCCTGGGCTCTTGTTCGTTGGGAGATTTTTGATGACTGNGTCTTCAATTTCTTCCTGGTTCAGTTTTGGTAGTTTATATTTCTCTAGGAATGCATCCATTTCTTCCAGATTGTCAAATTTGCTGGTGTAGAGTTGCTCATAATATGTTCTTATAATTGTTTGTATTTCTTTGGTGTTGGTTGTGATCTCTCCTCTTTCATTCATGATTTTATTAATTTGAGACCTTTCTCTCTTCTTTTGGATGAGTCTGGCCAGGGGTTTCAGTCTTATTAATTCTTTCAAAGAACCAGCTCCTAGTTTTGTTGATTTGTTCTCCTGTTCTTTTGATTTCGATTTCATTGATTTCTGCTCTGATTTTTATTTCTCTTCTCCTGCTGGGTTTAGGCTTTCTTTGCTGTTCTTTCTCCAGCTCCTTTAGGTGTAGGGTTAGGTTGTGTACTTGAGACCTTTCTTGAATTTTCCAAGTTTCTTGAAGCAATTTTCTAGTTAGTAATGAGTATTACTTTCTAGAATATGCATCTCAGCAAAGAATACCCAAGGATTTAGAGATACTTTTTAGAAGTTCTTTGCTTACTTTATCCCCCAAAGCTTAGAAGCCTTATTAGGTCTGCCTTCACAGTTCACCATCCGAATCTGTTCCCATATATCTGAATTATTCGGGTAGAGGCATTTTTCTAGAATAATGAACACTACACATTGAAAGAAACAAATGGATGAGTTTCATAGCAGTTAAGTTCAAGTTTGCTGGCAATTAAAATCATTTTATGAAACTTGCAGATTTGAACTAATGAAGTCTATATTTTTTAGCTTAAATTTTTGAAAAGGAGAAGTAAACTTCTGTCTTGGTCTTTAATTATTTAACTTCAGGCAGCTAGAGCTGGAAGCATGTATTTTGTTACTCTGATTGGCAAATTCCTCAATCTTACATATAACCCAAATCTTTCAGTCCTGTTTTCTTTTCCAGATCAAGTCTGGCCCTTTCCTTAGAATCCCATCAATCACCCGTACAATAATTCTTTATTTATATTTAGTTTTGAGCTGTTCCTGGAGCAAATCACTACAAATTTAGTGGCTTAAACCACAGACATTTATTACTTTTCAGTTTGGATGTTCAGAAGTCCAGCACAGGTCTCACTAGACCAAAATCAAGGTATCACAGGGCTGCCTTCCTTTCTGGAAACTCTAGCAGGAAACCTACTTCCCTGCTAACTCAAGTGTTGGCAGAATTCAGTTTCTTGTGGGACTGAAACCCCATTTTCTTGCTGGGTGTCAACTGAGAACTGATCTCAGCGTCCAGAGCGCCCCCCCCCCCATGTCTCTTGGTTTGTGGCCCCTTCTTTCATTTTCAGAGGTAGGGACAGTAGGTTGAGTCCTCCTCAGGCTCTGAAATTCTCCTCCTCCTTCAGTCTCATTACTCTGACTAGCAAGTGAAATTCCTTTTACAGACTGGTGATTAGTATGGGCCCATAGGGATTTTGAATGGTAATCTCAGCATTTCAAGGTTCATACTGTTAATCACATCTGCAAAATCCCTTTTGTCATGTGTAAAGTAGCATATTCCCAGGTTGATGGAGGAGGACAACCTAGGGCGGGGACATCTTTAGGGGTGCGTTCTGCCTCTTACAGGATCTCTCATGTTTATATATTCTATAAAAAGAATATAAAGTATATAAAATTTATATATTCTGTAAATAGAATATAAAGTATATAAAATATAAAGTGTAATCAGTATATAAGGGGAATCTCAAGCAGATTCCCTTGCTTGGCTTTAGCAATAAAAAATAATTTAGGGAAATTCTCATTCCTTTTTTCTCCCCTCATCCCTTTTAATATGATTGCAATCCCAGGGACTTTAGTTTAGAATTTGAGAAGAGATAAAATTAATCTCTGTGACTAAAACTTCAGTGTAACTAGTTTTATCTAAGTCACAATGTTCCAACTCTCTGTTTAATTGTGATGCTCAGGAGACAGGAGAGAAAGACTTTAATATTGACGGTGACAGTGATGGTGATTACGATTATGATGTTGAACCTTTGAGGGGTTCAGTTTCCTTCTCATGCACATGAAAGCTCTCTTGTTGTCTTTTGAAAATTATCTTCTAATTGTTGAGATGTCTGAGAGTTTTGTGTTTAGTTCACATTTTTCAACCCATTTTTTAACTGTACCAGGGGATCTTACTCTGACTTGAATCTTGTAATTTATATGGAAAAGAAAATGTATTTGTGAACTGACAGCATGGTTATAAACATGAAGATTTTTTGCAATTGCTTTGTCAATATCAGATATAAGAATGTTTAGTATACTTTTCTTGTACTTTCTCTGCCTTTTTAAAAGATTATTGGAAGATTTAAATGTGTCTCGTATTTTAACATGTGAATGCCACTTTGGTACAAAAGCAAGCAGGTACTGATATTTACATATGAGATCTGTCCTTAGGTAACTGACTTCTGATGCTATTTCTTCTTAGTGATGTTTAGATAAATTCAGTTCCGCTACTAAATAAAAGTGCCGGTGCCTCTGGGCGCCTGGGTGGCTCAGTGGGTTAAAGCCGCTGCCTTCGGCTCTCAGGTCATGATCCCAGGGTCCTGGGATGGAGGCCCACATCGGGCTCTCTGCTCAGCAGGGAGCCTGCTTCCTCCTCTCTCCTCTCTCTCTGCCTGCCTCTCTGCCTACTTGTAATCTCTCTCTCTGTGTCAAATGAATAAATAAAATCTTTAAAAAAAAATTAAAAAAAAAAAAAAAGTGCCGGTGCCTCAAAGCCCTGTTATTTGAAGGGTATCTAAGTGATCTAAAGACCTGAAATGAATACTGTTGGGAGTGGGGTGGGACTTGAACATATATATTTTTCTCCACCTTTTATTTTTGAAAAATATCAAGCCTCAGCATAGTTGCAAGAGTACAACAAACACCTGTGTATCCCTTCACCCATATTTACTATGCATAAATGTAGCAAAATATTAACTAACGTGTGTGTGTGTGTGTGTGTGTGTGTATTGTGTGTATCTGTATCGATACAAGTACAGATTTTTTTTTCTCCCTGAATCATTTGACAGTTGGTTGCAGACATTTCACTTAGAAATGTTTTAGCAAATATCCCACTCAGGAAATTTAACAGTGATACAATACTATTATGTATTATGTAGTTCATATTCAAATTTCCCCACTTTTCAGATTCTGAAATAGCAAATGATTTTGAAAGGGCATTTATTACTTTGAAAATAGGAAAATCACTTTGAAAAGAATTTTAAATATTTATCATGTGAAAACCATGGCAAATTCTAAATGAATGCCCTGGAGTACAGTTCAAAGCCAGAGAGAATTCAAGCTGTGAATTTTCATTATAGTTTTAGGCATCAAAACTATCAGCAAATGATGTGAAGTCCTAAGCTCTGTTTACTGTGTTTTTTTTTTTATAATTTATGTAGTTTTTTGTGAAGTTAAGGACATGGAGACTCCAAAGTCTTGAGATGGGAATGGAGTAGAAGGTTTCTTGTCAAATTCTCTTTGAACTCTAAAATTCTATGGTTTCAATAATTTAACAGATATTAACCATCTATTAAATATGTAACATTGTGCTGGATGCTCTAAGAAATATGGAGATAATCTTTGATCTCTAAGAATTCAAAGGGAGAAAGAAGTTGTAACAAAGCAATGAATGAAAGCAAAGTGTATATGAAGAACAGTAAGATATATAAACAAAATACAATTAAAATTCAGAAATAGAAGAAAGTGGGCTGGATGAGAGAGAATAGATAGGCTTTACTGGGTTGTAAATATTTGTTAACAGAAATCCAGGGTTTCTATTGTAGTTTTTCTGTTTATGTAAACATTTTAACTGGAATTAACTGCATTAATAAGCACAAGGCATGCATAACTCAGGTTAACTGAACAAAAATAGAAGCTCCTGTAAGTGACACAGTGCAGATACGAATAACCATTACAACTTTTAATGAAAAGAATATATTAAACTAAATGTAGAGAAGTAGAAATTAAAAAGAAAAATATGTATGGCCATCCCATTGAAATCTAATACCTGCTGATATGTCACTCAGTTTTCTTTCCATATCTGTCTTATCTGTATATTTACATTGGATCTTGCCAAATGTAAATTACATTCTGTTTCAAATTATAAATCAATCATTGTTTTCACTTTATTTATTTTTTAAAGATTTATTTATCTGAGAGAGAGGGTGGGGGGTGAGGGGCAGAGGGAAAGAATCTCAAGTGGATTCCCTGCTGAGCATGGACTTGGCTTGATCCCAGGACCTTGACATCATGACCTGAGCTGAAATCAATAGTCAAACTCTTAACCAATTAAGCCACCCAGGTGCCCCAGTTTTTTTCATTTTAGTATCCCATTTTGGTAAACACCATTTTAAAAAGGAACATAACAATGAGTGCTTGTGGCCTGATTTTTTAAAACCATCCCCTATTCAAACAAAAGAATTCAGTCTTTGTGAAGAGGAAACAATTGCAGAAATGGTAAATTGCTGATGAGAGAACAGACTAGTCTCCTTTAAAGGATCTACTTTCATATTTTACCCTGACAATTCGCCACACCAAATGTTTCATTGTCATTTCTCTTGCTAATTTGTGGCTGACATTTTAACGGACCATTACTAAATTATTTAAACCTTCCATTGGATTGAGTCTAGAAAATTCAGTGCTTTGTTGACTATTGGGAAGGAGTGTTCTGTATATAGTTTTGCTTTTATAAATTGAGTGCCTGGGTGGCTCAGTGGGTTAAAGCCTCTGCCTTCGGCTCAGGTCATGATCTCAGGGTCTTGGGATCGAGCCCCGCATCGGGCTCCCTGCTCAGCAGGGAGCCTGCTTCCTCCTCTCTGCCTGCCTCTCTGCCTACTTGTGATCTCTCTCTCTCTGTGTCAAATAAATAAATTAAATAAATAAATAAATAAAATAACATTAAAAGGGGGAAAGGCATAAGAAGCAATTGAAAAAAATGTGGTTGGCACACTGGGAAAATTAAAAATTTTATTACTAGTAAAAATCTAGAAAAATTAAAATTTTGTGTAGTATTTAATTGGTAATTCAGGCATGTACTACTGCACAGAAAAAGGTCTTACTCTTGCACCCCATCATTCCCCAGTTCCCCTTCTAGGGGGCCGTTACTATTATTCTGTTCTAGTGTTTCTTTACAGGATGTTTGGTGCCTATATAAGCACGTGTTCAGGCACATTTACATATGGACATATTATTCAACTTAATACAGTACCCACCTCACACCCATTCGGATGGCTACTATTAGAAAAGAAAAGAAAAGCACCAGTGTTGATGAGGATGTGGACAAATTGGAACCTTTGTGCTGCACTGTTCGTGGAAATGTAAAATGGTGCTGCAACTATTAAAATCAGTGATGGCAGGTAGTTCCTTAAAAAATTAAACAGGAGTACAATATCCGGGGCCCCTGCGTAGCTCATTCAGTTAAGCATCTGATTCTTGGTTTCTGCTATGGTCATGATCTCAGAGTTGTGAGATCCGAGCCCTGAGTCTGGTTCTGTGCTGGGAGTCTGTTTGGGATTTTATTAGGGATTCTTACCCTCTTCCTCTCCCTCTGTCCCTCCCCACTGTGCACGCATTCTCCCTCTCCCTCTCTCTCTCAAACAGATAAATCTTTAAAAAAAAGATATAAAAAATTTAAGACCTTTGGAGCTCTTTTAATGATTCTCAAATACCTGTCTCCAGGTTTAACTTTCTTGAACCTCCTGCTTGCCATCTCTGCCTGGTTGTTTGATAGACATCTCACCATCACACGTCTAAAATGGGACTCTTGGCCTCCACCTTTCTACCCAACGTCTTCCTTTCCACGTGTTTCCCTCTACTGTAAATGGCAGCTCCATTTGTTGACGTATTAACAGGCCCAAACTCTTGGAGTTGTCTTCAGCTTCTCTCTTTTTCACACATTTTATATCTAATACCCATAAATTCTGTAGGTCCTAACTTCAGAATATCTCACATCTGACAGCTTTTCACCACCTCCACCTACCGTGGTCAAACTGACTTTTCTGCTGGAGTTGGACTTCTGCTGGCCTCCTGATGATTTTCTCTCTGTCCACTCTTGCCTCTTTAAAGACCCTTCCCACAGAGATTTTAAAACTCTTTCTTTTAAAAACTTTAACCAATTGTCGCACTTCCCTGTGCAGAATTCTTTGATGACCACTCACAGCACTTTGCATAAAGTAACACAGTTCCTACCATGGCTTACAAATTCCTACATGGTCTGGCCTGGCTACCTTGCTGACCATAGCTTCTACCACTGTCTCCCATGTTTTTTGAGTTCCAGCATTAGTTTCCATGAAAATTACCAAGAAGACTCTAGCCTTAGGGCCTCTCCTCTTAGTTACCCTCCCCTGAAACACTCCTAGATATTCACACAACCATCCACAAAACGCTTCTCTCAGTTCATTCAGATACCAACTCAAATGTCATCTCTTCAAATCTTACTTGGCTATCTTTTCTGCCCAGTTACCCCATTCTCTCCCATCATGCGTATTTCCTTAACTTGCTCTGTTTTAATTCACACCGCTTACCTCCCTGACATCATGATTTACATTAATTTATTTTAATCTGTTTCCCCCAGTAGGCTTTGTGTGTGTCCACTACCTAAAGCTGTGCGTGGCTTGTGAACAGTAGTGCCTGACTTGTGAAAAGTAGAGTGTAATATTAAAAACAACAACAACAACAAACCCAGCTCTGACAGATTGCTTGGAATCAAATGCCATTTCCACTACTGTGATCTTGAACAGGATGCTGAACTTTTGTGTGCCTCAGTGTTCTCGTCTGTGAACTGATGATAACAGTCTCTGCCTCTGTGGGCTGTTCTACATAAAATGAATTAATCAACGTGGAAGTGCTAGTTCCTGTCACATAGTGAATGTATAAATTATCTGTTGCAGCATAATATATTACCCCAAAGTAAAAATATTGTTATGTTGGCTCAAGACAACAATAAACGTTTTTATCTCATAATGTTTCTGTAGGTGAAGAATTTAGGAGTGGCTTGCTGGTTCAGAGTCTCTCATGAAGTGACACTCAAGATGTAGGCCAGGGCTGCAGTCATCTGAAGGCTTTATTAGGGTTGGGGTTATGCATTGTGGCTCACTTACTCTCATGGCCCGCAAACTGATGCCAGCTTTTGTGGGCAGGAGGCCTCAGTTCTTCACCACGTTGTTCTCTTCATAGGGCTGTTGAATATTCCTCTGGCTTTCCCCAGAGCAAGTGATGCCAGAGAGAGCAAGGTAGAAGCCACAATGTCTGTTGTGATTTAGCTTTAGAAACCTGAGTGCTGTGAAATGTGTAAGCCTGATGATTNGGGGAAAAAAAAAAAAAAAAAAAAAAAAGAAACCACACACCATCATTGTTACAATACTCTAGTGGTCACACAGACCAGCCCAACTCATTGTAGGGTTGGGGCACATTTCACAATGTGAATGGGAGGAGGCAGTAATAATTGGAGGCCATTTTGGAGTGTGGTGACCTTAATAAGTTATATATAAGTTTTACTATTATAGTAGGTAAAATATTTGATTGAATGCACAGAAGCATAAAGATACAGTTCATTTTGATGATGTTGTGTGGTATGTTTCTCATCCTGTAGTTTTCAGCTTCTCTGCATTCTTATATTTAAGATGCTCTTTTAACCCACTGAGCCACCCAGGCGCCCTAAGATGCTCTTTTGTTAGTAGCATATACTTTTGGTCCAGTAATATAATCTTTATTTTAATTGAATATTTAGTCCATTTGCATTTAATATAATGACATTTTGGTTTGAATCTTTGGGTCATTTTTTTATTCCACCTGGTCTATGCCATTTGGTCTCCTTTCTTGCCTTCTCTTGAATTATTTTTTGTTGTTTCATTTTATCCTATTAACTTGTTAGTTGTATCCTTTTTTTTTTTTTTTTACTATTCTTTTAGTGATTTCCAAAAGGTTAAAACTTGCATTTTTTTTTTTTTTTAAACTTGGTCTGATCATCACTTCCTGACAAGGTGAGGACTTTGGAACACTTCAACTTTATTACCTTTTTGCTTTTGGGCTGCTCTTATACTGAATTTAGATTCTCCATATATTTTAAACTCAGGACATGATTTTTATTGTTTTATATAATCATTGAAATTTACTGACATTTTCACCCCTTCCATTGATATATACTGTTACCGTATGTCATTGGTTCTCTCTGGGATTATTCTTTGTTTCCTGGAAAAACTCCTTTCATTATTCCTTTTAGTGCAATTCTGCTGGTGGTAAATTCCCTTGATTTGTATTTGTTCAAAAATGTCTTTATTCCACTTCCATTTTTGAAGAGTATTTTTACTAGGTATGGAATTTAGGTAGGGTGTTATTTTTTTCCAGCTTTTAAAAGATTTTGTTCAATTTTCTTCTGACTTATATTTTCCACTGAGAAGTGGGAGTTGCTCTTTTGAAGGTACTACTCTGCTGGTTTTGAGTTTCTCCTCATTTTAGCAGTTTGTACTCTGATGTGCTAAGTATGGTTTCTGTTGTGTTGATTATCCTTTTAAGTGTCCATATTGCTTCTTGAATCTATGGTTTGGTATATAAGGTCAATTTGGGGAAATTCTTGGCTGCTGTTTCTTCATATATTGCTTCTGCTATAGCCTTTTTCTCCCCTTCTTTGGGACTACAGTTATATCTATGAGACCTTTTCACCATGTCTCATGCTCATACACTCATTGCCGTATTTTCTTACCTTTTTTCTGTATTTTAGTCTGGATAATTTTTGCTGATTTACCCTCCAGTTCACTAATTTGTTTCCCTGTTCTGTCAAGCATGCTTGTGAACCCCATCTATGAAGTTTCTTTTTTTCCCTACTTTTTTTTTTTTTTAAGATTTTTATTTATTTATTTGACAGATCACAAGTAGGCAGAGGCAGGCAGAGAGAGAGGGGGAAGCAGGCTCCTTGCTGAGGGGAGAGCCCAATGCGGGGCTTGATCCCAGGACCCTGAGATCATGACCTGAGCCAAAGGCAGAGGCTCAACCCACTGAAGCGCCCCATCCCATCTATGAAGTTCTTAATTTCAGTTATTGTCTTTTTCTAGAATTTTCTAAGAAAAGTTCTAGAATTTTCATTTTATTATTGCCCCTCTGACTTTCTGTTGTGAAAAGTTTTCACAATTTGAAAATTTCAAATTTTAAAGAAAACAATCAATATTGATTTAATCTGTCTGAATTTATCAGTTGAATACATTTTGCTACATTTGCTTTATCTCTGTATATAAATCCTTTTGCCTCCACCCCAACCATTTGAGAACAGATTCTGACATCATGACTCTTCTTCCCTAAATATTTCATTATGTTTTCCCCCCAAATACTTTGACCTGTATTTCCCAAGAACAAGGACTTACACTATATAAATATAATAATCACACTAGAGAATTTAATACATGTAAATGTATGTAATGTAGAGTCTATATTTAACTTTTCCCTAATGTCCCAGTAAAATCCTTCATAGCTGACTCGCTGCCTCATCAGGGTCATGTATGACATTTAGTTGTCCTATTTGGTCTCCTTTCATTTCCCAGCCTTTTTTGGGTCTTCCTTGCCATCCGCATCTTTAGGTTCTAGGCTTGTTGTTTTGTAGAAGTTTCTCCAATGTGGATTCATCTAATTGTTTCTTCACGATTAATCTTGGATTAAACATTTTTGGCAAGAACGCACCAGAAAATCATGGTCAGTTTGTCTCATTATTGGTGGTGTTAAGTTTGATCATTTATGACTAAGGTGAAAATGCTTATAAAAAATCACAGTCTCTAAATTAGTAATGGTTCATACATGTTAAATGATGTATCAAAGTATCTTTTTTCCTAGAGTAGGAAACTTGGCAGAAACTTAGATCATTTCCAGTACTAGAGTATTTCAAGTGGAAGGAGTCATAAGTACTGTTCACATTTTATGCCTGACTTACTGACAACTCACTTAACATGTCCACAGAACTGTTTTAGTTAGGGGTCTTTTCCCTTTTGAATTTTGATTACGCACTGAAAGCTCTTTAGTGAGAGCTGCTGTGAGTACTTTTATATACTTTATACAAATTAACGAGTTTTGTTAATAATGGTTTAAACGAGCTAGGTTGTGTTTACTTGTTTTGTGATTTGTAAGAAATCCCAATTCCAGATCTACTTTGCTAGCTTAAATAGATCCTCAAAATAAGACCATACGTTAAAACAAAAACAAATAAAAAATCCCATGTATGTTGTAAAGACACTACATAGTCTTTTGTTGTACTTGATATTTTTCTAGGTTTTCATAGGAATTAATTTTTATAAAATGCTTCTTAGACTATATTGTCTGCAGGCAAATGCTCCATTTACTTCGAGATAAAAAAAAATTGGAACCAGTGTAACTGCTAATCGATTAGAAACAATACTAAATACATGGACTTCAGGAAACCATAGAGTAGCTAAAGATTTTTAAAACCTATTTGCCAAGCTCTCCTGTAAATGTAACACTTGATAGAGAAAGCTCCACTTGCTGTTTTAGAATTCAGGAAGATACTTAGCTTGTAGATTTCCAAAGAATGTGACCTTGTGCTTTGGTTTAGTTTTCGAGGATGTTGTACCTTTCTTTTCACGCTGGTTTATAATGCATATTTGAACTTGTAACTCTATAATTCTATGAAGGTAAGATAAATATAGTAGGAACTAAACTGATTAAGATCCTGTTTATGCAATAGCATTAATAAAACAAACTGAATTATCATTTAGGGCTAAAGTTTGTATTTGTTATTAGGGATATAAAATCTTATCCCAAGGAGCTTACAGACTAACAGAGACAGTGGTATAAACAAATACTTACAATAAGGTATATATAATCACCATCAGAAGATATGGAAACACAGCAGACAGCTCAGCTAACTCTGCCATATTAAAACAGAGCTGTATTATGACTATGTAAATCAAAACAGCTGACATCATCAGACCTGCAGTGATTCATAGAGGTCTTTGCCTTGGCAAATAGTTGTGCTATCCTCTAAGATATTCCTGGGTCTTCTTTAATATGTCAGATAGATCTGATTAATGGCTTTGAAGCTTTTAAATCTTTTAAAATTTAAATTTAAATCTCTTAAAAATCTTGGCATGCCTGGGTGGCTCAGTTGCTAAGCTTCTGCCTGGCTCAGATCATGATTCCAGGATCCTGGGATCAAGCCCCACATCTGGCTCCCTACTCCATGGGAAGCCTCCTTCTCCCACTCCCTCTGCTTGTGTTCCCTCTCTCGCTGTGTCTCTCTCTGTCTGTCAGATAAATAAAATCTTAAAAACAAACACCTCTTAAAAATCTTTTAAAATCTTTTTTTCAGCTTTTTATTTACCTGATATTTTAGGCTCATAGTCTAATAAAGGAATCGCATTTTAATGTGCAACTTTTTTGCCTGTTATTAATGCTATTTATGATTTTCAAATATTTTTACTTTAGACATGTTTTTAGGTAGATATTATACTTTAATTGATTACTATCTCCACTTAAAATTTGTTGAAATTTGTCTTTGCCAAGAATAACATTTCTGGTCAGTATAGATTCTCCTGTGTTTTTGTTCTAGAAGAGGTTGCATGTTTCTAAGTTGTTAGAAATAGGAATTGGGTGTGCCAGTTGATGGATAGATGGATGGATAAATGGTTGCAGTAGCTCATTTCCTCTGAAATTCTACATACGTTTGTTTAATGTGGCTGTCAGCATTGAGTTAATTAGTAAGCAAATTACTCTCCAAACCCAAGTAAGGATCTGCAAAGTTTCTTGGAATTTCACAGAAGGAGCAAACTGCTGCTTGACAGAAAAAGCATTGATAATTATCTTGTGTATTTTCCTAGCACTTTGTTTATCTGCTTATTGATTTTAGTTTCTTAGTATTTATCAGGATTACCTTTTACTGGGAAATTTTTCCCTGTTTTTTTATGACATTGAACCAATCTTTAGTTGTTTAAATTTTCAAGATGTGTAAATGTTTGTATTTATAGTTTTCTAAATTTTTACTCAGTCTTAGGATAGTATTGCTTACCAAAGAAAACTTGGCCCTTAATGAGCAAATAAATTTGCAGGCTGGAAACATTTTTTTAAATTAATTTTTATCTAGGCCAGATTACTCTTCAAGATACGTGATTTATTGCCTGAGGCTTCTTAGATCTCTTATAAAATGCATTATATTGCCTGACCCAAATATAATATTATCTAGGTAATACAATTTAATTAGAGCTTAATTGATTGAACCAGATTCAAGAAAACAGTACTAAATTTTAATTTTCTCAATACTGTTAATGTCTTTTTCAATCTTCAGCTTGGTTAACTTCTATAAATTTGCAATTATTCCAGTTACTACCTAATATATGCACTAGAATTCCTTAGAACAGATCTTGAGAGGCATTTTCAGTGTATGGTATTTTCCCTCTGTATACAGTATATTTATATATTTAGATATATTCATATATACATTAACTACATCATGACTTTAAGGTCAGAAGTTGTGTTTTCCTTATCTTTCTTTCCTTTTTTTTTTTTTTTTTTAAATAGGCTCCACACTTAGTGTGGAGCCCAATGCGGGACTTGAACTCACAACCCTGATGTTGAGAACTGGGCTGAAATCAAGGGTTGGACACTTAACCAACGGAGCCACCCAGGCTCCCCTTTATCTTTGTATTTTTTTTTAAGATTTTATTTATTTGTCAGAAAGAGAGAGTACAAGCAGGCAGAATGGGAGGCAGAGGGAGAGCAGGCTCCCTGCCGAGCAAGGAGCCCGATGTGGGACTTTGATCCCAGGGCCCTGTGATCATGACCTGAGCCGAAGGAAGCTGCTTAACCAACTGAGCCACCCAGGCATCCCTATCTTTGTGTTTCTAATATTTGACATAAAGTAGCTATTCATTGGAAGGAAGGGAAGAAGAAATTGGTATAAGAACGTCATCATTAAATTGCTGAGTCCAGTTTCCATTCTCTTCTATATTTTTACTTAGTTTGGTTATTTCAGTAGGAATATGAAAAGTAGAGGTATCACTCAGAATGAAATGAATAGAAACATCTGGAAAATGGAATGGTAAGGGGGCGCCTGGGTGGCTCAGTGGGTTAAACCTCTGCCTTCAGCTCCAGTCATGATCTCAGGGTCCTGGGATCGAGCCCTGCATCGGGCTCTCTGCTCAGTGGGAAGCCCGCTTCCTCCTCTCTCTCTGCCTGCCTCTCTGCCTACTTGTGATCTCACTCTCTCCGTCAAATAAATAAATAAAATCTTAAAAAAAAAATGGAATGGTAAGGTCTAGAGAAGTGATAAGTGTCTCATTATTGGAAATGAGCAAGCAGAGGTTAGATTATTCTTTGATAATGATGTTGGAGAGTCCCTATAATGGATAGAAAGTTTAAGGTGATATCTAGTATATTTTTTTATCTTCACATTTCTGTGAAAAGTCTATTTAGTAGTTAGAAAGTCAGATTTTACAGCATGGAAACTAGAGAGTGAAAAGAACTAGATGTGGGAAAAAAAAGTGAAGGGCATGGTTCTTAAAGTACAGTTTAAGGAGGATTTCTCCTATTTTGTGGGAAGGAAGGAACTTTGATATTTAAGTAGAATTCATCCTTCAGAGAGCCTCCTTAATGGAACAGGAAATCTAGATACTGAACAAGAAGAAAACATAATTTTGGCAATATAAAAGTTAAAACTTATATTGAAAATAGAACATAAGATTAATACTTACAAATTTGGAAAATATTTGCAATATGAATGTTATGATAAAACGGTTTGTGTGTATAATACACAAAGAGCTCTTAACAATTTGATAAGATAATCAAGTTGGAAAATAGGGAAAGGATATGAATTTTAGAAAAGCAAATTCAGATGGTCAGTAACATTTCAAGAGATGGGCAGACTTATGAGCAGTCAGTGAAATGCAGATTAAAATAATACCAAGCTATTATGTTATATCCATAAGATTGGCAAGAATTAAAATGATACAAAACACCTGTTACTTGGGATGGTGCTATGAGAAGTTATTTGCATACATTGCTGATGGAAATATGAGTTGTTACTGCCTTTCTAGGAAGGCAATCTGGCGATCTCTATTAAATCGAAAATACACATCCTCTATGCCCTACTAATTCCACTTCAGGAAATCTGCCTCTAAGGAAAAAAACATTGGTATATACAAGAATGTTGATTTCAGCCCTATTACAATTTGGGAAGTTACAAACAATTCCTGTTATAGTGGAATGGATAAATTATAGTATATCACAATGTAAAATATTGTCATCAAAAACAGCATTATATGAACTAGCTTAGAGGGACTTTCCATGAGAGATTATTGAATGAGGAAAGAAATATGTACAGAAATATGTATTAATACATCCTTTTTTTGTAGAACAAAAAAACCTGTGGGTTTATGTATGTATGTCCACCTTCGTATGAATGTATTAGCGTGTGACAACATAGAAGAATGTATTACTAGAGGGATAACGTGTTTTGGGGACCGATAATAAGGCGGCAGGAGTAGGAAGAGGAGAGAGGAATGGGCATTACCAGGCAATTAGATGTGACAGTGGAACTCAAGGGAGAAGTCAAGATTCCAGATCTAAATTTGAGAGCCCATTATGGTGGTAATATCAGATGCTGACAAAAACCATGGCTGCTGACCTCTTAGCATTTATCTCTTTTTTAAAAATAGATTATCTGTTTTACCACTCTCTGCTTTGCCTTTACAAGAGCTCAGCAATAGTGTTTATAATATTTTCTGCTCCAGCCAGCTTATGTAAAAAGTGTCCCTCAGATGACCTCTTACTTCCGGGAGTTACACAAAAATCTTTCAACTGATGAGGTCTTGATTTTTGATTCACAAAATAGCCATCATTCTGCTTTGCTTTCACGTCCACACTGCCCAGCACAACACTTAGCACAGAGCAGATGTGCAGCAAATGTTAACTGAATGACTAAATGAAGAGACCAATTTCTCTCTGTAACGTGGTACCATCTTTATCTTCTAAAGAGAGACAGGTTTGTGAGGAGACAGGAAACTACAACTACTGACTGTTCCCATTTAGTCACCCAAGAGGACAGACAGAGGTCCAATTTCCCAGTGTTTACCTGTCAGCCTTATTGAGGGTCCCGGGCCCTTGGGACTGTCAGTACGGCCAAAAGAAGAGAGATTTTTTTTTTTTCCGACCAAGTCTCTTTCTTAATCCCTGCTAATTACGGGCAAATTCAAAAAAGATTTTAAAAAGAAAGACACATAGTTGCATAAACACGGGAAGTGTACATCGAGGTGTTTTATTACGGGGTAAAGAGAGGAGGTAGACTCTGTAAAGGGATTGAAAGATGGGAGTCTGAAGGGTGAAAACTTCTCTTTTCAGGTTTCCTTATGTGGGTCTTAACTTCTCTGGACAGCAGTCTGGAGTCCAGGCTGGGTTTGCAGGCCTGGCTCATTTTCCACAGTTTTCCTCACAGGCTCAAAGGTCCATTGAAGTGGTAAATAAATGCACTTTGAAGCTATCACAACTCACCTTGTTTAACTGAACTTGGCTCGGGGCCATTATCACAATTCCCAGTCAGCCAAGCTTGTTTGTGCTAACTGTGGAGGAGGTGTGAGAAAGACAGAAGAGAACCAGACAGGGAACCCCTTGGGAGATGGGAGAGCGTGAGCGCCCGTGTGCTCTCCCCTCTCTGCCTCTCTGACAAACGGCGCGCTTCTCCTCGTTGCTCTAAATGGACCTGTGTCACATTTCGTCGTGTGCAGGAAGCATCCCTAACGGGAGAGTGTAGTCAGAGCAGGAGGAAGCATCGAAGCTTTATTGATCTGGGCTTATCCTACATCACTTATCCCAACTGTGAAAATGATTGATGTTTCAAAAAACCTTCAGGAGCCTTTGTTGGATGTTGCCATTGCTGTTTCAAAACAGGAAAACAATTATGCATAAATGATGGGGAGAAGATATTTTTCTTGATTTTTTTTCCCCCTCCTAACAATGAGTGGGAGGAAATTACACAAAGTGAGTAAATTATGGTATCATTTATAAACCATTCCATTTTCACTCAGGCAACCCTGATGTTAAGCAAGAGGCTCTTTGTGAAGACTTTGCTGTTATGTTTGCATATTTACCAAAACTCTGATAAAGGGGTTTGTTTGTTCTTAAATGCCATTTTGAGGACTAGACATTTTTTCCCAATGCAAAACAACAAAGCCAGCCCCCCCCCATGAAAAGAAAAGAAAAAAAAAAAAAAAGGAAAAACCCTATTATTTAAAAAACCTATTTCTTAGTCGTAGAGCGAGAGGCTCCATGGTAACTTTGCCTTGTTATGGAGTGCCTCAGCTGAAATGAGGAGAAAGTTTCAATTTAAGTCATCACTAATGAATGCTCCTCAATGATCTTTTCATGTAAATGATGTCCTCGTGGAACACGTGCAGTCTGTGTGCCTGAGAATGATTATTCAGTAATTCATACAAGCAAATCTTATAGGTTGCCTGTGAATAGTATTTTCTGTATTGTTGTTTGTCAGTTGTGGAACCATTTTTCCTGCAATTAAGTTCTTTTTAACCAGATATTTCCAAACCGTAATCTCTTGAATAATGTTGATATCGTAAGTGGTACTTAAGTAACAGGAACTGAGTAAGTATTTGGTAAAATGCTTCTAAACATGACACAGAAGAACAATAAGCTTCGAAGATAAACAGCAGTGTCATACAAAGTTAGTCCTAGGCCTTGACTGAACTCGTTTTCTTTTTCATTCGGAGACTGTTATCCACCCCCATGACATTTCAAGTGTGTAAATGTGCACATGACTCAGATCACCAAATATCTGTCTGGTCTTTTCAGTATGACTCTTGAATCTATCCCTTCTGCTGATAACTTCATCTTTCACCAAGACAAAAAATAAACTGTAATTGGGATCTCTCTGTGAAGTTTTCTTCCATACCTCAGCTGTTTCTCTTTCATGCTGTCGTCAGATTATTTCGCCAAACGC
The DNA here is from genome assembly GCA_002007465.1 of Ailurus styani. Classification (NCBI taxonomy): domain Eukaryota; kingdom Metazoa; phylum Chordata; class Mammalia; order Carnivora; family Ailuridae; genus Ailurus; species Ailurus styani. The sequence continues at coordinate 1,669,431 of LNAC01000256.1, read as the reverse complement.
AAAGTCTTGGTCATGCCACACTCGTGCTAAAGACCTCCAACCTCTTGAATTGTGTAGAGGAGAAATTCTAAGCCTAAAATTGCTGTGGAAGTCCCTCAACTTGCTGGCCTCAGCCTGATTTGCTAGTTTCATCATCTGCCCTGTGATCTTCCCCTCCCCCATCACATCATAGTAAAGCCGTATTGAACAGCTCACTCTTCTCTAAACTTGCCTCTATGACTCCACCTTCATGGGCACTGTTTTCCCTGAGTGTCATTCTCTCGTTTTGCTATGCAAATGACCTTTGATTTCTCTAGGACTCTGCATCCTTATAACACGTGTCCAAATCTCTGTTACAACATTAATATATTACCTTATGCTTGTTTATATCTTTAAAGATACGGACTAAACAGTATTTTTGTAAATTCTCCCTCCTGTGTCCATTGCGGTATCTGACGTATAGTAGGTGTTCCATAAGCCTTTGAATGTTAAATAGAATGCAGATACATGGTTTAAATCTGTTTCCACTCTCCAGAGAATTTATTTCAGCTATAAAAATGCCTAAGGAATATAGGGTCCTCTTTCTATCACATTTTTCCAAAGTAGAACCTGTTCCAAATATTCTGGTAGTTTAGTTGTGAATGAGGAAAGGCATCCATAAAGTATGACCTATGAAACCTTGTTACAATTTACCTGGTAATTTTACAAGAGAATGATCATATATGTGCACAACCTGGGAAAGAATGAAGGGATAGTCATTTTTTAATCAGACAGACTCTCAGATTATAAAGTTGTCCTTCCCTGAGTTATCTGTGTGTTTTGTTTTTGCTTAACTAGAAAATGGTCAAGTTCGGAGTACCAACTGTTGACTATGAAGCTAGTCAGTTGAAGCAGCTGAATGGATTTAGTGTGTCCATGCCTCAAGGGGGAAAAAGAAAATCAGTTTTGCCTTATATCATCTGATTTGTTTCCTTTCTTTCAGTTGGCAACAAATCAGTTTCAAATTTAAACATAAGTATGACTGAACTTAAGTATTTGCTGTGCAAATGTTCTAGGTGTGTACTTTACATTTTTATGTCCCTAGGTAATTAGTTTAGAAGATTCTGCTTCATGAAATGGCAGATGTCTTCCCTGCCTCCATGAGGTAATTACAGGTTGATTACATTTTTATGTCCTATCTGCATAAAAATTTCCTTATCACTGCATAAAAATTCAGCATAGGACCATGTTCAATAATTGCATTCATCAAGCAAATATTTATACTAGTATTCACCTCCCACCCACAAAAAAGACCCAAACATTTTTAAGTAGAATCAAGTTAAATTGAATGTCGCATAAAGTATTGAAGGTCAAGAGGAAGCTACCTCCTAGCATACTGAAGGTCAACTGTTGAAGAGCTGAAGGTCAACTGCTAAAGAGCTCTGAGGGATAGCTTTACCCTGTTACCACCGACATGACAACCAGGTGTCTTCATCACCTGTCACAAGGCTTGGCACACATGGGCACTCTGTATGTTTCAATAAATGGATGGCTGAGAGTTTAGATTATTCTAATAGCAAAATTGGTAGTACCATGCCCCCTTGCCATCTCCCTAGTTTTTTCTAAACTGTAGGGATGTTCTCTTATCTGAAGTCATGGTAAGGTAGTTTGTTATTATTGTTTTGTTCTAAGTATTTTCTTGTGGTTTGTGGCCCCTCAAGCCCAGCATTAGAATTTATAATTGTATTAGGTTGTAATTAATAGGAAGTGGAGTGAAGATAATTTTATAAGAAAGGTGTTCACTGTCTAGGCAACCTTGCAGAAGTCCTTCATCTTTCCTGTGCCTCAGTTTCTTTTCTTTGCACACAGTACAGTGAAAGGATTGAGTCAGAAATCTGAGGGAATTCTTATTGGGGAGTTAAAAGTGGCTAGTTTTATGAAAATTAATAAGGATATTTCGTGAAGCTGCTATTCGACTATAACTTAAATGGTTTTGACCCAATGGAATTTGAATTAATTGAGAAAGAAGTCACCTTTCAGGAGCATTGCTCTCAGGGGATAACAAATTGGAATCATAAAAGCAGTACAATTATAGTCAAGTATAAACTACTTTCTTGTTAGTTAGAATTAGTTACAAGTATGGAAGGTTTACCTATGTGAAATGTATGGGGAAAGTTGAGGTGAATGGGGAAAGCATGATTTTCAAAGTTACAGTAGCATCATTGCAAATTATTATCTCCATTACACCCTCCTCAAGCCCTCTCACATAACCGTAGGAGAGGCTGAAGTTCCCGGCTCGAATTTTCTGGCCTTGTCCTGTCTATATGATAAATTCTAAAAAAACAAAGTTTCTCCTTTAGTCTTCTTTATTTCTTTTTAGAGGTGGAAGTCATTTTGTACTTTAAGTACATTTAAAACCTTTAAGTTTTGAATTATAAACTTATATTTGAAAATACTTAAATGGCCAAAAAAAATCCCCACATTTAAGATCAATAAAATAATTATTCTTAGGGTAAGACAGAGTGGGTAAAAATGACTTGTATATCTTTGTGGGATTAAGGGATTCACCAAAAAAAAAAAAGGTTTCCTATATGTCAAGTGTTAGATTTTTAAATCAAAGTCCTACTTTACAGATGTTTAAGCACATTAATTTTCTATTCTGAAAACTAAAAGACTTAAAAATGAAATGTTAAGATCCCTCTTTATTTGGCTTTAATTGTAAATTACAGGCCTTGAAAAGAGCATAATTAACTCTATTACTGCAGCAAACATTTAAAGATGTAAATAATTTTGAGTGTTCTATTTGAAAATTAGGGAGAGAATTGCTCTCTACAAAGCCATCTACAGCTCTCTGTGTTCCTTTTACTGTGTTTCCTTAGAAAATTGTGTTTGTTACATCTATAAGGAAGAGGAATGAAAAAAAGCTTTGGGGACATAATGTTTAAAACTTTATTGACTTATTTCATAATTTTGGGATTTTTTTGTTTGTTTGTTTTTGAGAGGGAGGGAAGGGGAGAATCTTAAGCATGTTCAATGCCCAGCAGAGCCCAGTGTGGGGCTTGATCTCGTAACCCAGAGAGCATGACCAGAGCTGAAATAAAGAGTTAGATACCTAACCCACTGAGCCACCCAGATGCCCCATAGTGTTTAAAACTTTTAAAGCCTGTTGTCTTTGTTCTGTCCTCTTCTGAGTGGTCTGTTTAATGATGATAAACAAAATACTTGTGCCTCAGTAGCTCTCTTAAACCACAGATCCAAGTGCCAAACATAGAATTACCTCCATGATATGAAAGACAGCAAAGTATAATGCTAAAATGTAAAGTTTGAGGAACAAGGAAGAAAGGAGTTTTTATATTATAATGAATTCTGACATCTGGTAGTTCTGGGTCAGTGTCCTAACTGCCAGCCTTTGCCTGATATTTGTGAGCATATATTATGTGTTGTTATAAGTAAATCTAAGGTGAATCCAATAGAGTTTTCCAGGTAGATGTTGATTTTGGTCTCTGAATAAAAGATTTTCTTCTGCAGACCTTCACAGTGCCAGAATGAAAGTATGGGAAGGAGAAAACCATTTCTTCAGTAAAAATGGCAAATAAATAAATAATTGTGATCTGATTGCAACAAACTCCCAAAGGCTGCTGATGTTTATCATTTTGTTGTGGAATTTGAGTGATGTAAGTAATGTTTGGGAATGTTTGGTTTTTGTAACGTGACTTTTGTTGTAATGGAATCTAACCTGCAAAGTGGTAGCAGCAAGGCTTGATGTAGGGTTTTTGTTTTTTGTTTTGTTTTTTTTTTAAGATTTTATTTATTCATTTGATACAGAGAGAGATTACAAGTAGGCAGAGAGGCAGGCAGAGAGAGAGGAGAGAGGAGGAAGCAGACTCNGAGCAGAGAGCCCGATGCGGGCCTCGATCCCAGGACCCTGGGATCATGACCTGAGCCGAAGGCAGCAGCTTTAACTCACTGAGCCACCCAGGCACCCTTGATGTAGGGTTTTGAATCAAAAGAATGAATGAATGAAGACTAGGGCGTTAATGGGGTGTCTGGGTGGCTTGGACAGTTAAGTGTCTGGCTCTTGGTTTTGGCTCACTCGTGATCTGAGGGTTGTGAGATTCAGCCCCACATTGGGCTCTGTGCTCAGTAGGGGTCTGCTTCAGATTCTCTCCCTCTCCTTCCTTCTCTCTTTCTCAAATAAAATACATAGAATCTAAAAAAAAAAAAAAAAGATTAGGGATTAGGGCATAAGTTTTCTGTCTCTTCTCAACTGTCTAAAATCAGTCAAGAAGTTCATTACATTAAAAAGCAGTTACATTTCACAATTTAAGTTGTTTTTTACTTACATGTGACTTCCAGAAGTGATCTGACCTTTTTTGAATGCATACTCTGTGCCAGTGGGTCAGACCATTTACATGATTCAGACCATTTACATGATTATCTCACCATCTCATTTAATCCTTAAGCAACCCTCTTGAATGGAATAGATATGATCTTCATTTACAGAGAAGGGAAGTGAGGGAGCAGAAGTAAGTCAATTGCTCAAGCCCACTTACCTAGCTAGTAAATAAATGACAGTGGGCAGGCCTCACATTAAGCTTGTCCAGCTTGTCAGATTCCTTCCAGTGTATCTGAGGTCCCTGCTGGAGCTGAAGCAGAAATTCCATCCTTCTAAGTCCCTTTCTTTAACCCTTTAATGGTTCCTCATTGCTGCAAGGAAGGTTTTCCTGTGATACCCTTCCGTATCTTTAAAAGCGACCCCTGCCTCTTGTGTGCCCCCCGTATGTATCTTACCTGCTTCTGAATTAACACCAGCAACATACTGCTGACATTGTTTCTGGAGTGCAAAGACCATCCCAGTGATGATCATTTGTGTTGATGGAATAACCGAATGAAGTTCGATTTTGGGCTCTAGTTTCCACTCACTGTGTTCAATGTGACTGGTTTCCTGATATTTCTTAGAGTAATGCTTTATACATTCAATAGTAGTAACCAGATATTTTTAGTTATAAAAGCAATGGCTTTCCAGTGAACATTATGATTAGCCTCATACTTAATTTCAGTTTAGTGGTTTGGGAAAGCAGAGTAGCTAAAATCCTATCAAAAAGTCACCTTGCTGTGGTTTTTTTCTCACACATCTATATATTGTACAATAAAAGCATAATTATTTATATCTTAGCTGTTTGATTAGATATTGAAGCATTTCACCGGCAATCAGAATTGCAAATCCCCACTCCTATTTATTAGTTACCTCCATTCATACTGCGATTGAACATTTTGATAAAGCACCTAATCTTTCTCTTAGCTAGCAGAATTATTTCAAAGTAAAATTGCTGTGAAGCTCATTAGGTCAAGCATGTTTCCCTGTGATAGATGAAAAAGAGTATTGTGTATTGTCTCTAAAAGGTTCTTAAATGTAACCATTTAAATTAAAAAGTAATTACATTTATTTAGAATGTTGTTTAATATTTGGTATAAAATATGCTTATTCATCTAGGGTGGCCTGGGTGGCTCAGTCGGTTGGTTAGGTGTCCAACTCTTGATTTTGGCTCAGGTCATGATCTCCGGGTCATGAGATTGAGACTCACATAGGGCTCCACGCTCAGTGTGGAGTCTGTTTGAGATTCTCTCTCTCTCCCTCTGCTCGCCACCCCCTCTCCCCCACACAGTGTATCTCTTTCTCCCTCAAATAAATAAATCATTAAAAAATTATGCTTATTCATCTTATTCAGTAAATGTCAGTGCTTGTTTATAAATCAAAATTTATAATGCAGGAGAAAGCTAAACAATTGTTGAATATATAGTGTTTCCAAATTTTATTTCTTCCAAGGAATGAGCAACAGTTTGTTCCCCCCATTACTATGAACTACACATCCTTTTAGGAGAAAGAAAAACAGGGGGGAGGGCATTGATGCTTCCTGACATCACCCTAATCATGTCTATGCAAACAGAAACAAAACCCTCAGGAACTTCTCTTTTAAAATGTAATCTTTGTGCTTCAAAAACCTGTCCTAGATGTATGCCCTTTGGGGTTTAAATGAACTTTTTGAGGGTGGGTTGGGATGGAAATGAGATTTCTTAAGAATAATTCCATTACTTTGGAGGCTTGAGACCTGATTCATAGTTTAAAGTTTGATTGAATTTCTCATAATTAATTATCTTTTTGTTTCCTTATCCCATGTGGGACGCCTATATTAACCACTGGATAGAAGTAATTATTGTAAAACACAGTCCAAAGTCAAAATCTTAATGGCCTCCATTAAATGTCTTTTTATTATGACTTTTTATGGAAATGTGTTTAATGTTTGATAGTGTTCATTATCTCCAGAAAATGGGACTACTACTACTATCTGATCTAGCATGCCTGTGTCAGGGGTCTCCAAAACCCCTCACAGGTTCAGTGATTTGCTAGGAGGACTTACAAGACTCAGCATACAGTCCTCCTCATAGCTGTGACTTATTACTGCACATGGAGCAAAGTCAGAGGAAACCAGGTTCATGCTCCCAGTGGAGTCACACAGGATGCCCATATGTCATCCAGCATTGAGTTATGACAACACGTGTGAAATACTGTCTACCAGGGAAGTTCATTAGAGTCAGTGCCTAGTTTTTATGGGGGCTGGTCACACCGGTGTCCTCTGCTGAGCACGTACCAGAGTTCTAGACTCCCAGAGGGAAAGCACGTGTTCAGCCTGAGCTGCATTGTTTTCACAAACAGGCACAGTGAGACATTCTTATCTGGGAATGGTGGGAACCTTCCCCAAAGCCACATTCCCAGAGACCAGCCAAGGACCAGTCTTGCCAGCAGGCCTTTCTAAGAGTATCAGTATCAGGTCTGCTGTGTTAAGTAGTTTCTGTCCACATGCTGTATAACTTGAATAATTATGGGTAAAGTTTGTCATAATTATTATAGCTTTGGAAGATGACAATAAATTCATGCCTGTTTTATGATAGCTAATATCCTGGTTTGAAATAAATATAAACACGGTCAGTTCAGACTTTAATACTTCAAGCACATTAACTTTGGGATCTGATGGGTTATTTTTTTAAATAGACATAAAAAATTGCATGTTATAAAATCACAGTATGAATGAATATGTGGAGACTTTATTTTTCTCCATTCTTCATTGTGTAAGTTCTATAAACACATAGGATAAATTCAGTAACATTTGAGCTCATACCGTGTATCTATCCCTGCTTTAAATATCAGGGATGTAGAAATGAACCAGGCATGGCTCCTGCCTCAAAGTCCATTTTCTGGCAAAGGTGTTAGAAATGTGAACCATTAAGTGTTTAGAAATTAACATAGGGGGTGTTGTTTTGTTTATCAGACTATTTTATCTTTTTTTATTTTTTTGAAAGATTTTATTTATTTATTTGACAGCGGGAGTGAGAGAGCATAAGTAGGGGGAGCAGCAGAGGGAGAGGGAGAAGCAGGCCCCCGATGCTGGTGCTCAGTTCCAGGACCCCGGGATCGTGGCCTGAGCCAAAGGCAGATGCTTAACCGACCGAGCCACCCAGGAGCCCCTGTTTATCAAACTATTTTAGAAGGTGTTTTAAGATACATTTTCTTATGCTACTCCTTATAAGTGTCTGTGTATATTCTGTGGACACTATAATCAGATTTGTACTTTAGGAAAATCATCCTGGCTCCACTGGAGAACAGTGCTGTGGCAGGCAGTCCAGTTAGGAAGCTGTTGGTTTAACTAGGCAAGAGAAGTTGGTGACCCCGATCAGGCTAGTTGTCGTTAAAAATGGAGAGAACTGGCTGAGTTTGAGCACTATTTAGATGAAATCAGTAGTCTTTGGTGATGGAAGAGGAAATACAGCATTAAAGAAAACAGACTCTATGGGCACCTGGGTGGCTCAGTGGGTTAAAGCCTCTGCCTTCAGCTCAGGTCATGATCTCAGGGTCCTGGGATCGAGGCCCACATTGGGCTCCCTGCTCAGTGGGGAGCCTGCTTCCTCCTCTCTCTGCTTGCTTCTCTTCCTACTTGTAATCTCTCTCTCTGTATCAAATAAATAAATAAAATCTTTAAAAAATAAAAATAAAAATAAAGAAAACAGACTCTAGAGCCAAAATGTTGAGGTTCAAATCCTAACTCTCTGCCACTGAATACTTTTGTAAACTTTGACAGATTCCTTAACTGCTCAGTGCCTTATTTCCTGATCTGTGAAAGGAAGAGAAACACAGTATTTACTTCAGAAGATTGTCGTGAGGATTAAATGAGTTAATATACAATCAGAGCTTAGACTGGAGCCAGGTACATAGTAAATACCATGTGTTAGTTAGTATAATAATTATCGTTGCAAGTTGTTATCATTATTGATTTGATATGTCATTGAGGGAGAAGAGCCAAGATTGATGCCTGAGTTTCTAGTTTGGCCTCTGAGGCGAATTATGGTACTTTTTTGGTAGCAGAGGAAGGATGATGAATTCACATTTGGACTTACTGGTTTTGAGGAACTTTTGGGACAACCAGGTAAAAACATTGAGTCGGTTGAAGAGTTTGGAAGTAGATATCGTTTGGGGAATTATTAGAAAATAGGTTATAGAGAAGTTGTAGGGGTAAATGAGACCCTCCCCCACTACCCCAAAGAAGAGCATGATAAATAGGGAGGAAGGCATATAAAGGTTGTGTTATCTTTAAGAATGTATTATTTAGGTCAGAAGCCAAGGTATAAAATGTGGTGCCAAGTGGAGGGTTTATAAAAAGACTTTCAGCCTTCAGTACAACTTCATTTCCATTAACTTGGGCTTCAGAGGACATGGAACTGAGGTCAAGTGGCAGTCGGGTAGAAGAAAATTCTTCCTCCACTGAGAAAAGTTGCAAGTCTAGAGAAGTCAGTTTGCTAACATGGGGAAGATGTAGCCGACTGCTGTTTTGCTTCTGACTGTGGGAAATAAAAGATATAAGGCCAATTTCAAATTGTCAGAACCTAGAGCGAGTTCTAAGTTCTTTTTCGTGAAATATGTGTTCTATTGAAACACATATTGCTAGTATTAGTGAACATTGTTTACTGAAGAATTCTCTATTTTTTTCAACTTCTTATGAAAATTTATAAAACTACAAAGAACTTGAAAGGAATAGGACAATGAACACCCATATAACCCACCCAGATTATGTACTCTTCACCTCTGTATTTAGCCAAACCATTTCAAAGTAAATTGCTGATTTTGTGATACTTCATTCCTAAAATATTCCTAACTTTAACATGCATTTCTTGTTAATACCATTACCACACTTAGGAAAATTAACAGTAATTTCTTAATAGCCCTTATTATTCAGTCCATATTCCAATTTCTTGATTATCTCAGTGTTTTGTGAAGATTTTTTTTTTCTTCCTAAACAGAATTCATTCTGGGGTCACATGTTGCCTTTGGGTGGTATACTTCTGTAGTCTCTTTCATTCTAGAACACCTTCATGCTTCTTCTGTTATTGTTTTGTTTTACAAGGGAGCATTAGCTTTTAAAGAAACATTTAAGAATGTTCTAACTCCTCTATTTGTCTGAGTGTTTCTTCATAGTATCATTTATCTTGTTCCTCTATCCTTTAGAATTACTATAAACTGGAACATAATGGCTTGATTCTATTGATTCTATTCAGATGAAAATTTGGAACAAGAATATGGACACATCATAGGAGGTGGTATGAACCTCATGTTGTACCACATCGGGAGGGTCAGAGTGTCAGACTGTTAGCAGTACTAAACTTGATCTTTTCTGCATCATAATATACGTTTTCCCTCTGAAATTAGCAAGTAATCTGTGAGGTTATAATTTCATACCACATGCCTTAGTTTATCTATGGATGATTCTGGCCTGAACCAATTATTTCATTGGCGGTAATTAATTCTATCATTTCTTCTGCAATTGTTAGCTGACATAAAGCACTTTTCCTCTTCTGCTAGAGATGAACAGCATTTCTTTCCCCCAAAGGCAGAATAAATGTGTAATTCTTTTAATGTGAAGTTTTGAGGACAGGGAATTTGGTGTTTATAGTCTCCACCACTGGTTACACATAGCCCCCGCCCCCCCGCTCTTGTTAGAGTATCATTATGGACTCATGGATTTTTATTTGTTCAATTTGTTGTAAACAGTTATAGCTGTTCTTTTTGATGTTCACATTCTCAAGTGGCTGGTAAGAGCCTCTCAAAGCTGCCTTATGTGCCTTTTTGACAGCCCTTCATTAGTTTTTTCCTTACTTTTCAGAAAAACATAATGAACTATGCTCACTTATACTTTCCCTGCCCTAGTTCTGGAACCAGTCATTTCTTCAAGGAGCGTTGGTTCCTTTTAATGGAGAAGGGTATTTAGAAAACAAGATCTGAGCTTTAGAGATGTTCATTGCTACTGTGATGCCCTTACCTCTAGTGACTATAATTAAGTTGTGTGTGTGTGTGTGTGTGTTTGTGTATACACACTACTTTTCTAGTTATGTTTGTACATGCATGTGTATTAAGTCATGGCTTCATGTTGATACCTGTGCAGATTTAAATCTGCAATCCAATATGGTGTTTTCTGTCTTCTACCAAACATCTTGGTTCCCGGTAGTATTTACATAACTACCTGTTTTATTGTATAGTGCAAAAAATCAAAATTACATAAACTAATATTAATACTACAACTGTCATGTGAAGTTTAAGATTTCTTTGCCATTTTATTATCCTTAGGATATATCCCAGTATATATGTCAGAGTGCTCTGTTCAAAAGTGACCTAAAATATTTTTTGTCTTCATGGGGTTATGTTACCAACTTGATATGCAGTTAAGTTCATTTATTTCCACTTGTTTTTAGTGTTAAGGTTTGCCGATTTCGATTTTTTGCTTGGTTTTATTCTCTTGAGTGTGTAAGACATTTGTATGGTTCAGAAGTCAAACTATATTAAAAAGTATAGTTAGATCTTGGATCACTGAATGAATGAATAAATAAATAAATATTTTTTAAAAAAGTATAGTTAGAATTTTTCTTTGATTTTTCTATCCCTACCCCCATCTTAGTTCTTTCACCACTTCTATGGAAGGTAACCATTTTTATTAATTTCTGTTTCCCCCCCAGTGTTTTTCTTCATTATCATGTAATTAGAACTGTAACTGTCCCTGTTTTTTTCTTCTACGCTGATTGTATCATTTTATACTCCACAACGGCAAACCTAATGTGTTTGATGCCTGGAGCAGGTAATTTTTAGTACATCACTCTTTTATACGATAAAATTATTTTCAGTAATAACTGAGATAAAATGAACTATAATAATGATAGAAACATGATGAAAACATTTTCTTTTATTGAGCATTTGAATATATAATCATGGCTAGTAAAAGTAAATTAAAAATAAATAGTATATTATAGAAAATACTTACTAAAATATCTCTGCCAGAAAATCATCTTAAATTTCTATTATATTTGATTTAAAAACTCCTGAAGTTTTTCTTCTTTTGCAATATTGAGAGAAAATGACTGAATGATCGTGAATATTGACATTACTTGATCCACTAGTCTATAACCAAGCATTAAAATAAACATTGCCTTTTTGGTTTCTTCCAGTAACAGCAGCATCTTTTGTTGCCTCTCCTACTATTCTTCCAAAGTTGATTCCTTCTTCTGTGTAAATGTCCATTTCCTTACATTTTGTTGTCATATAGTTAATGACCTGAACCACAGTTTCCGTGCACTGTTCTTTAAATAACTATTTAAAGCTTTGTGTTTTACTATTCATTGTTTGAGGCTGATTCCAGCTGTCTGGAAATATTTTGGGGTCTGATGAACTCATCTAAAACTTCCTACCAGGAAAAAAACAGATAACCTAGAAAAGAAAAATCTCATACAGCTGTCCTTGTTTATTTGGAATCTGTTGTTTCAATGCAAGACTATGTAATATATCACAGGGGCTTGAGACTAACAGTGTTCAGAGCTTGAACCATTTAAAAACATTACAAACTTAATTTCCGACATGAATATGTAGAATTGAGTCCATGTATATCAGGCTAAACTAGGAGTTCTCCAAATTAACTTCCATATAGAATTCAGTGTTTAAGAAATAAGTAATAAAAACATCCAATTTGAGTTTGCATAATGTTATTAAAACACAACAGCAGCCACAACAATTATTTAGAATTAGAAACAACAAAAAGTTTTTTTACGGAATATTTCATTGCTTATATTTTTAAAAAAATTACTGGCACATTATGATAAGCAAGTCAGCTTTAAGTTTTGGTTCGTAAAATCTATATAGATAATTTTCTTTCTTATTGTGGGCACCTGGCATGGTCTATTTCCACCATCCCACTCTTGGTATCCACTGCACCCGCCAACAGTGTATAAAAATGCCTGTTTTTTCACAACCTCAGCAATGGTGTTGAGTGTTTCATCATTCTGATGGGTAAGAAATGGTATCTCAGTGTTTTAATTAGCATTTATCTTGTTACGAGTGAAGTTGAATATCTTTTTAGAAGTTTAAAGGTCATTGCATTTCTTTTTCTGTGGTCTAGTCATTTATTTTGCCATTTTATTTTCCTAGTGGCTTTCCCCCCTCTCTTTTCAGTTTATAAAAAAAGAATTCTGTATTTAAACAAAAGTTATATGAGGGGAAAAAGCAGGATACCATCTTAGAGTAAATGGATCATGCTTATGGGAAGCCTTGGTATGTAACATGCTATTCATAGAAATCTCTGTTTCCCCCTTTAAGGTGACTGAGGCATATTGCAGCCCTTTTGAGGAACTAAAATCATCTCCTGTGTATTAGTCTGGTAGATCCATACTGGTAAAGCAGTGCTTTTCAAATTGGACTCTGCAGTCTTTTTTTTTTTTTAAAGATTTTATTTATTTGTTTAACAAAGGGAGAGAGAGATCACAAGTAGGCAGAGAGGCAGGCAGAGAGAGAGGAGGAAGCAGGCTCCCTGCTGAGCAGGGAGCCTGATGCGGGGCTCGATCCCAGGACCCTGAGATCATGACCCGAGCCGAAGGCAGAGGCTTTAACCCACTGAGCCACCCAGGCGCCCGGACTCTGCAGTCTTAATCCATTTTTGTACATGGAATTCCTCATAACATGTTTATGAAGACAGAATTCTGTTTTTCCAAAAATATTTAAACCACTGCTATAGTTGTTATTTTAAATTTTATAATACATGTTCCATTGTTCAATGACAGATATACAATTATGGCTAAAATAATTAGAAATCATTAATTAAAATCAGTTAAATTGGTTTCTTCACCAGTTCTTAATTGAATTGACTAGACAATTTAGTTAAAATAGTTATCACATAGGGCGCCTGGGTGGCTCAGTGGGTTAAAGCCTCTGCTTTCAGCTCAGGTCATGATCTCAGGGTCCTGGGATCGAGGCCCGCATCGGGCTCTCTGCTCAGCAGGGAGCCTGCTTCCTCCTCTCTCTCTGCCTGCCTCTCTGCCTCCTTGTGATCTCTCTCCCTCTGTGAAATAAATAAAATCTTTAAAAAAAAAAATAGTTATCACATACATGTAGCCTTACTGCTTAAATATTATTCATTCTTTGATAAGAAAAATGGTGCATTTCATTTTCATAGAGCCAAGTATGAATCTTTTTGTATCTCAGTTTTTCATTAAATTTTTATATTAAAAATACACACAGCTTCCCAGAAATAGAACCGAACATGTTTTCATGTCTGTAAATTCCCTTTCAGTCATTATTAATGGATATATTTTTGTCTTCATAGTTGTAAACAAGATATAGCAGCTACATATTTGTGTTTGGGCTTTTTCTAGTTTGTTTTTATTTGTAAAAATAGTAACAACACTTAAGACAAAAACTTAAGGCACCATCGATCAATCTTATCACTATTGACTATTTAATTTTTTTGCCAATTTGTCTGATAAGATATCATCTAAAATAATCATATCTGACTCTTTAAAAGCCCTTGATGATTAAGAATAATTTTATTTTCTGTGGTGGTTTTTGTCATCCACTGGTCCTTGTCTTAAATAGGATAGATTGTATTTTCGGGAGCAGCAAAGCTGGGCTTGGATTTAGTTTTAGATGTAAAGTCTAACAAAGTACCATATGTGAAATTTACTGAGGTAAAGGCACAAGTGAACCGTATTATTTCTTGGAGCATTTAGAAACATTAATTCCAACCGTGTGTGTTACAAAAGTGCCTCAAAATGTTAGTAACAAGGTGATATAATCATATATGTTTTTGAGGAGCCACAAAGAAGAATTGATGTTAGTCTTGAACTTACCATGGACTTTTTCCAATCTAATTGTGATCAATTTATGTTTTTCTGTAACACAGTAATTTTTGACTTTCCACTGTGAAAAATAAGGTAGTCTGGCTTGTGCCTCCTCCTGGTATTTATTGGTCTTGTTACCTTGCTTTGGTCTCTTGTTTCTCTTCATGTGTCACCTTTTTATTTTTTCATCATGGTAGCAATATAATGTAGCATTTGCCTGCAGCAGCTCTAAATTATAAGATTTTCTTTTACCTTCAGTGCTAGAGTTCTGGGTTTCTCCTTTCTTTGTTCTCTGAAGAAAAGTTAGATGAAAAAAAAATTTTTTTTAACCACCACCCCACAGCTCGGAAAGATTCTTTGTTTTCAAGCAAATCACATCATGTCTTTCACCATGGAACTGTCATCTTAATCTCTCTTGATTTTGACTCTTTAAATACCTATTCTTTCTTTTGGGAAGCATAAAGATCCCCCCCACACCAAAAACCTAAGGAATTTAAATTTGTGTCTTTTTTATGCTGTTGTTTTTCTTTCTCTTTAAAGATTTTATTTATTTATTTATTTGTGGGAGAGACAAGACAGAGCACAAGCAGGGCAGAAGGAGAGGCAGAAGCAGACTCCCCTGCTGAGCAGGGAGCCTGATGCGGGGCTGGATCCCAGGACCCTGGGATCGTGACCTGAGCCGAAGGCAGATGCTTAACTGACTGAGCCACCCAGGTGCCCCTCTTTTTCTTGATACAGGGAGAACCTTCCTGTTTCCATTTTATTTCTTTTTAATTGTTCAACTACACTCCTTATTTATTAATTTATTAATTGTTCATGTTCTTTTCTCCTTCAGGGACTCCTGTAATTTGAATTTAGAGCACTCTGAAAATCTACAAGCATTCATTTCAAGTCTTGGTTAATTTCTTACATTCAGTGTATGTTTCTTGAGCCTGCCTCCTGGTTCACCCAATCCAATTTTCTGCTGTGTTGATTCTTCTATTACTGCTACTAGTGCCAGTATTAATTAGATTGTGGCTAAATTCATTTGGCACTGGTCTCCCAGCCCTCCAGCTGTTCTTTTGTCTCTGTAGTCTTGCAGCATTGCCAAACGGAACCATCTAAAACATGTCTGGCTATATTGTTCCCCTGGTAAAATTTTTAGTGACCTCTTCACTACAGAGTAATATTCCAACTGTCTGTTTCCCTAAGGAAAGCTTTCTGTTATCCGAGTTTCCCAGATAGTTCACTAGTTTTATGATAAACCACCCCCCTTTTTACCCCCATGCCACTGTGCATGCTCTTCCTCTGCCTGGAATGCCTGCTGTGCTTCCTTTACCACCCTCCCCATCCACACCCCAAGCCTAGATTTACTGTCTTACCCCATCAAACACAGTTATTTTCTCCTGGCTACATACTCTTGTGCACCTTATACCTGCTGCTTTTTTTTTTTAAGATTTTATTTATTTATTTGACAGAGATCACAAGTAGGCTGAGAGGCAGGCAAAGAGAGAGGAGGAAGCAGGCTCCCCACCGAGCAGGGAGCCCGATGCGGGCCTCGATCCCAGGACCCTGAGACCATGCCTGAGCCGAAGGCAGAGGCTTAACCCACTGAGCCACCCAGGCACCCCTTATACCTGCTTCTTAACTGAGTTTTCTGGTTACTTGTTTATCCTTGTCTGTGATACCATAAAACCAAGGTATTACATTATGATTTTTATAGCCTCACCACTAGCGCAGTGCTCGGTGTTTTGTTTTATTACCCTCCTGTCTTTTGGTTTTATTTACTTTAAGGGAGAGGCTGATCTCTATCGTATCTTTTAATTTTTTTTCTTTCTTATGGGAAATATATTTATTGTAGTCAGACTATTTAATTATTTTTCTCTGGTCTATTTTTCTTATATGTAATTTAATCCTTAGAATGTGGTCTCACTCTAACTTGTCCTAAATCACAATATCATACCCAATCCCAGAGGCAGGTTCAGAAACCAGTTCTGTGAGTGATCTCTGAAATACCCAGTCACACTGTTCATTTGAGTAATCAAATGACAGGCATAGGTCAACCAGTACTAACTTCTCCACCCTAATTGTTTGGTCTCAAGCCTGGGATGGTGCTCCGGCTTTGACAATGTGTTTCTAGTTATACAGCCCTGACATTGGAAAGCCAGCTGTACTCAGCCAGGGTGGTCTCCCTCTCCTGTTTTTATTGTTTACCTCCAAGATTATATTGTGCTCTAATTCTTAAACACTTAAGAAAAAGGGGGAAAAAGCTTTACAGGTTTCTTTAAAAATGGTATGCTTTGGGTTTTTGTTTTTGTTTTATAAACCTCTCAAAATAGAGAATTACAAAGATGAGGGTAAAAATCATTTAGACTCTCACCATTCAGAGATGAGCACACTTTAGGATACATTTTTGTATAGAGACACATAAAAAGTGTGCACCTGTTTCATAAATGACACTTTGCACTGAATGCTGTTCTCTAGCTTCCTCTGTTTTACTTAATAGTGTGGTCCGATTCCATGATGCATCAGTGTTTGAAGGTGTGTTTCATTGTTTACAGTTACTCACCAGTTACTTGTAGTTGGAGATTTAAGTTCCTTGTGAATAATGCTGTGATGAACTCACCTTCTACACTTGTCTACGTTTGTGTGTGAAGAGAGCTTTAGTAGAGCTCTTCCATCAGAAGATAGGCAAATACATGCTATAGATATTGCCATAATGACTTTGAGAAAGGTTCAGGCAAATTCCGTCCCCATCAGTAGTACATCAGATTCTTATTACCCCACATCCCAACCAAGGCCACTCTTTGTCAGTTAATCCCTGTGAGCTGAGGACTGTCAATGTACAGCTCTAAATTCAGGTGTCTTGGTATTTTCACATGGAGTCTGCCTCACTAGCATCTCAAATAACAATACCAAATCATAATGTAATTTTTTACTTCAATTCCCAAAACTGTTCTTTCCCCTATCAACTTATTTTTTAATGGAATTCAAATTCACCTGATGATTCAAAGTAGACAGCTGAAGTGATATTTTTTATTGTCTCTTTTTCTCTCACTCTTCAGATCGCCAAGGCTTATGGGTTCTATTCACAATATCACTTAAATCCAAATATTAGGAGACCCTGGAGTTAAGCTACCCCACGGTTTTTAAAAAGATACTTTGAAAAAATATCCTTTGACTAGGCAGCAAGAATCTAAACTTTGAGGGGTAGAATCAAATTTTTAATATCTAATTTAGTTACATATATGTAACATTTAGAAGTACTTTCCCCACTATTTCATGTAAAAATTTTGTTCTAGCTCTACAGCATACATCTTGAGTATTCTGTCAGCACTGGGATGAGCCCTGTAACATGGCTTTCCAGACCACCCTGTCCTCCCTTCCATCCAAGTTGCCTGACATACTGTGTTTTTAAAATCCATGTATAATGCTGTCCCAGCCACGAGTACAATTGGGGCAGAATTTTTCCCCCTCACTTCTTCTGTTGGCATATATTCATGATCTCATAACCTAAGCATGGACTGAGTCATTTTGTTCAAGAGATTATTGAAAGATTGCTTGACAATAACATCTACCACATACAACTGTGAAGTCATACCCCAAGGGATAATCGCTACATCTTCTTACTTTATTTGCCTCTCCCCCCCCCGCCCCCCTTAGCAGTTGTGTCAGCTTATTTCTGGAAATAGTTGGTTCAGGCTAATGTGTCTTCTCTAGACAATACTTGGTATTTTTTAAATAAAATACTTTGTAGATCATTCTGTAATCGGAGACTTTGCAAGGTTCAAATAGAAAACACATTTTTTTTTAAGATTTTAAATTTTATTTTTGGGTGAGAGAGAGCATGAGAAGCGGAAAGGGCAGAGGGAGAAGCTCAGCATGGAGTCTGATGCGAGGCTCCATCCCCAGGACCCTGGGATCATGACGTGAGCCTAAGGCAGACGCTTAACCGACTGAGCCACCCAGGCGCGCACAGCCGCTTCTCCTAAGGATAGTGTTTGGTGTTGAAAATCTCTTCATATATGTGGGTGTATACAGAGAATCTCAAATCTGTCTGTTTTCCTTCTCCACTACACTGCTGATCTAAATCATCTCTCACCTGGACAGCGACCTTCATTTTTTAACTGTGTGCCCTGTAGCTGTTTTTGGCTGCTTCCCCTGTGGATTCTCCAGTTTCTTTTTAATATGCCCGTGTCTGCTCTTGTTATTTCTCTGCATAGAGCCCATCAGTGCTATTTCTTGAGTACCTTTGCTGTGTCCCTGGGTTCCACTTGGCTTGTATCATTAGCACATGAACTCTCCAGCTTGACGTAGAAGTATCCAGCCTCTGTTTATAGCATCAGATGTCTGGTGAGGTACAGGGGGTTAGAGAGGGAGCCAGAGCAAAGGGCAGCTACATTTTGGAAACTTTGTCACTGTTTCTCTATGAACTTTCTGTCTCCTGCTCTTGGGAATGGGGAGTAGCAGCTCATACACATTTTGTTTTGGAGATCAGCATGTATCACTCTACTCTCAAAGTCACTCTGGTCTGCAGTTTTGAAACAGGTTTGCCTGCTGCCATTAGACCTCCCACTTAAGAACCTAGGACAAAAGAAAAATGGCAGTGCTTGGCCAACGAATTCTTTCTTCAGCCCTGGTATGCCCTCTCGAGCCCATGTGAGCTGGGGATGTCTTTGGGGTCCTTCTGAATGTTTCCTATTCAGAGTCTGCAGAATGTGTTGGGCTTCTGAGCTACAGCATTGCATCTCAGCTTCTGGTATTTTCTCAGTGTGGTCCAAATTGTTTTGTATCCTTTTAAGTTAATGTTGAATGGACAGAGATGAACTTTTTTCCTTTTTTTTAGATTAATTTTTTATAGAGTCTAATTTTTTATAACTATATAGCTTTCCACTTTGATGGATAGCCATAGCTTATTTAACCTTTTAAAATTTAATTCCAGTATAATTAACATACAGTGTTATATTAGTTTCAGGTTTACATTATAGTGCTTTTTTTCCTTCAGTTTTTTGTCATTCCTCCTCATTTCTTCTGTATTGGAGATAGTTTGTGACTTTTTTTTTTGGTCTTTTGTCTTTTGTGGTTTTTGTTTTGTTTTGTTTTTGTAAAAGTGACTTAGGCTGCCAATAGCCCAGAAGATTCTCTTTTAGTACTTGAACCTAAATTCAGGATTACCAAGCTAGATAATGCCATTTAGTACTCTTGATTGTGGTTCTTAGAGTGCAGTTTCTTAGTTCTGCCTAATTGATATTAGAATTTATAGAAATTCCTTTGTCTTCTGGAATAGTTTTATTTCTTGCCATTGGTTTAGTTTTAGGGGTATTGATTTCTTTCCTCTTCCCATCCTTTAATGGGAAATGAAAGACTGGAGATCTTCTGATGTTTTCATTTATGTTGACATTTTCTGGAAGGTCCTGATTCACTCAGCCTTACAGGTTCTCAGGTGAGGGGAGGAAAGGAGTCTGAGTGGAGAAATCTGAATGGGGGATGTGCATGGAAGTGGCCATTTATCCTCCAAAATGTTTCTTTGGAATTTTGACGTTTCTTATAACCATACTTTTAAGGATAACTTTATATTTTTTATTTCATTTTTTCGGTCTAATCTTTTAAAATGTGTTCCTGATTAAACGTAGAGATTAGAAATGAAAATGGTAAATACTTAAATAATTTTGTTTTGAGTGTTGATTCCCACTACAGTCAAATCACTTTTGGTGTATACTGTATAATTTGTAGGACCTTTTACCATCTACTTTAGAAAATTTCTAAGGAGTCATATAAAATCCTATATTTAAAATTGATCAGAGAGAAAGAGCCCATGAAGTTGCTTCTTTAATAGTGATTAACTATATTTAGCCTACTACCCAAACACAGAGTTGAGATTATTTACATAATGATGTATCTTAAAAATATGAATTCTCTAAATAGTCATTGTTGTGGTCAGAACTCTAATCAAGTACATCTGTATTCCCTTTCAGCTGTCTGTATCAGCTGTTATAATGAAACTTCAGTAACAGATCTTCCACCTCAAGTCTTGGACATTCTGTTGAATCACATAACTTTGATTTGCAAAGACTACTGAACCCAGTTATTCTGTTTTCGGGAAAATGACAGGGCACAATAGATGGCTTTGTACTCTCTTGTCAAAAGGATGAAGCATTAATACTGTGATTCAGATATTGGTGTGCCAAGCAGGCACTGGTAATCTGGCATTATGACAGGTTTGCTAATGATTCCTGACATGAGTGTCACAAAGAAAAAATTGTAAATAGCCACAGGACAGCACTTTACAAATATTGTTTTTCTTTAAGTACTAAATCTACACAATCCCATCAAATAAGAGCTTCAAAAAGAAAAGGAACCATTTTTGATGATTTATTCCTTACTTTTTTCCACTCTATTCTGCTAGGAAGGTTCATTTTACTTTGCTTTTCCTGATAAATGACTTCTTAAGGGAAAATTGTGATTTTTGTTGTCTTTTCTAGATTGATGATTTCTGTCTTATTTTTCAAATGTGAATTTTAGTTCTGTAGCTTTTCTTTTTTTTTCTTTTTCTTTCTTTCTTTTTTTTTTTTTTTAGATTTTGTTTATTTGACAGAGTGTGATCACAAGTAGGCAGAGAGGCAGGCAGAGGGAAAGGGAGAAGCAGGCTGCCTGCCGAGCACAGAGCCGGATGTAGGGCTCAATCCCAGCACCCTGAGACCACGACCCTAGCTGAAGGCAGCCGCCTAACTGACTGAGCCACCCAGGTGCCCCAGTTCTGTAGCTTATCGATTGAGAGTTTCAGTTAAAAGCAGAATGGTTGCAATTTAACTTAGTAGGGTAAAAATAATATTATATGCCTCAATTTATCTTTTAGATTTATTTATTTTTGAGTGAGAGAGAGAGTGTATAAGCACAAACGTAATTGGAGGGGAGGGGTAGGGAGGGAGACAGAGAATCCTAAGCAGGCTCCACACCCAGCAGAGAGCCTGACGTGGGGCTTGATCTCATGACTCTGAGATCATGACCTGAGCCGAAATCAAGAGTCAGATGTTTAACTGACTGAGCCTTCTAGGCGCTCCGAGGTATTGCTATCTTAAAGAAAAAACATTTAGATAAAAGCAGCTTTTAGATTAAAAACTTCAAAAATTAAAATATTTAACTGGCTAAGCTACCCAGGTACCTCCAAAATAATACTTATTAAAAACAAATGATTAAAAAAAACCCTACACAAACAGACTCAGCATTCACATAGAACTTTAGCACATATTTTTGTCATAGTAGGGTCACTGGGTCAAGCTTCCCTTTCCACTACTGAACTTTGAAGGGCACAGTTTTTGAAAATACGGTCTACTTTCCAAAAGTTTTTTCTTATCATAGCAATAGGTTTTCACTATAAAAATTTTACGAATAACAAAAACCATGAGGAAGATAATTTTTAAAGAAAACATTTGAAAATTACCCAATAATTATACCCTGCAGTAATATTAAGTATTTGTAAGTATTTAAATATGAGTTTGTCTTATGTATATTTTTTATTTGCATGTCCTGAGATTGTTTCAATTTGATGTCACAATGAATATTCTGTGTTGCACCTGCTTTTCTCATTTAAAATATATCCTGAGCATTTGACCACATAACTATACTGTAAACGTTATTTTTAATGCTGCTGCTTTATGAAAGGATTTCCTTGTCTTTGAGAATTACAGTAAAAGTATTTTTTCTAAGATGGATTCCATTCGAAAGTCTATCAGTATAACAACGACATTATTTAAAGTGTCAGTTTGGTGAGTTTAAGAGAAGTATTTACTTAGCACTACGCTAGGCATTGTGGAGAAGAGAGATGAACGAAACATAGTTCCTGACTTCAGCCAGGCTTAAGACCCAGCGAGGGAGGCTGAAGTGTCCCCCACTGTTCCGTAGCAAGAATCAGCAGGGAGGAGAGATGAAAACAGGAGCTTCGTACAGCGGACTTCAGAGCTCTGCTTGGGTCTTGGCTTCAAAGAGCAGGTGGACAAGTGGCCCGTGCACAGACCTGACAGTATTTATATGTACACAACACTGGGGGGTGCCAGGTAGAGGAGACAGAAAACTGAAACCGGTAGGGCTGATAGTTGGAGGTGGAGGTTCGAAGGGTAGGGCAGGGTGTTCACAGGACCAGTATAGTTCCCTCAGAAGTAAGAACATACAATGACGTTTTCCTCTGGGACACCCCCTCTTTTTCTTTATAGTTCTGATCCCTGACCATGCATCCGAGTTTTTTTTTTCAGAGAGATGATTGTTATTTGCAAATACATCCTACCCTGAAATACTTGTGTTGTTTAAATAAATGAAAACCAGGGGGCCTGGGTGGCTCAGTGTGTTAAAGCCTCTGCCTTCGGCTCAGGTCATGATCTCAGGGTCCTGGGATCAAGCCCCGCATCGGGCTGTCTGCTCACCGGGGAGCCTGCTTCCTCCTCTCTCTCTGCCTGCCTCTCTGCCTACTTGTGATCTCTCTCTCTCTCTCTGGCAAATAAATAAAATCATAAATAAGTGAAAACCATAAAAACTTCATAAAAAGCATGAAAGTGTGTTTTACTTACATATAATTTGAATATAATGAAACGAGTTCAAGGCTGCATCAACACTGAATTCTACATGTAATACGCAGTATTAGGCATTCGGGAATGAATATATTTAGTTCGGTATAGGTCAGAGATTTTTCAGATGTACAGTCCATCTAAACCAAAGAATGGTTTCTTAGCTATGCTCTCAGTTCTGGAGGCAGGGAAGGAAAGAAAGGGAAGGAAAAAAGAAAACCTTTCTCGGGTGTACAGGGCAAGAACCAGGTACACAGCAACAGACTTGACCTCAGACTGCCAGTGACATAGGACCTCGGGCGGTAAGATGAAATGTGACCCGTGTATTTATGGTGGCTGCTTCCAGGAACTAGTGGAGGAGGGACCCTCCCATTTTAACAGTGTACTATTGCCATAAATACGTAACATAGGCAAAGAACGTGACCTCTGACAGAGAAAGACAACTACTGTGTGTTCTCTTACTTGTGGAATCTATGAAAGCCAAACTCATGGAAATAGAGAGCAGAATAGTGGTTGCCAGGGGCTGCGGCTGAGGGAAATGGAGAGATGTTGGTCCATGCGTACAAACTTCCATCTGTAAGATGAGTAAGTTCTGGGTGACTGTAACTAACATGACTATACCTAACATGGTGACTATAACTTAATGACGCTGTATTATATACTTGAAAGTTAAGAGAATAGGTCTGAAATCTTATCAACATATACACAGTAAATGGTAATAATGTGAAAGGTTGGAGGTGCCAAGTAACCTGATTGTGGTAATGGTTTCACAGCATATGTGTGTATCAAATCATTGCACCGTACACCCTAAACTTACCTGTGTTTTATGTCAATATTACCTACGTAAAGCTGGGGGAAAAATCAACACTGACGGTGACCTCGGTGAGCAGGTGGCTTTCTCCAGCCTTGGCAAGGCGGCAGCAGAGTTTGGTGGCAGACAGCAGCGTTGCGTGATTGCTTCACTCTGGATTTCTTCAAACTAACTCGGGACAGTACTGGACACCGACCAGTGGCTCAAGGGACTCCAGAGCATCTCGTGCTTTTCAGATTTGGGACTGAGTCAGAATTTAATTATATACATTAGTTTTAAAATTCATTACGTTCCTACTTGCCTGTAATGACAGAGGCATAAAGTTTCTGTAGGTATGGGTCTTGCGACTTTAGAACCGTGGATGTAGAGATAGAAGACAGAACAGAAATAATGAGATGGCATTTGAAGTACGGAATGTAGAGGTGGCAGGTAAGAACGTACCCATAGTTGTTAGCTTAAAGCAGTTATTAAGGGCTTGGTGTCAGACTTAAGTTGTTGGTGTTCGTATTGTAAGTCAACCCACTGGTCCCTGGAACTCTTGTCTCAGCTTGTGGGAACTCTGCCTCACTTTCTAAGAACCAGCTATACTGGATTTCTCTCCCTTCCTATAAGCACTGTGTTCTTTCCCACCTCGAATAAGTGTCTTTGCACGTCCCATTCCCTCAACTCCCCCCCCCCTTTTTTGGCCCACCTGGCTCCTGTTTATCTTTCAGGTTTCAGCTCCACTGTAACTTCCTTAGTGACATCTTCCTGGGCTGCCCTGACTTAGGATCTAGATTGTGGATTCCCACAGTGCTCTGGGCTAATCTTTCCTAACGTTCTTGTGTTTGAAACGTCTTCTTCAATGTTCATCTTCCCTGCAAGGCTTCAGGTTTCATTTGGGTGAACTTTCATTCCCTACTTTACCCCCAAGTACCTACTACCCAGGACTTGGTGTATCCTTGTTTACACAGTAGCTGCAGCTGTTTCAAAGAAGGGTAGAGCCTTAATGAGAGAGCTCTTAGGAGCTCCAACTCTTCTAAGCATATGCAAGAGAAGAAATTCATAGAAAGATACAGATAGATAGACGGATAGATGGGGGCCAGGCATTTAACTCAGTGCTCCAAGATAGGTTCTGGAGCCAGACAGACTGGGTTCAAATCCCAGATCTGCTACCTTTAATGATGTCACCTTGGCCAAGTTACCTAACCTCTTTATACGTCAGCCCCTTCTCTGTAAAGTGGGAACAATAATAACACCCACCTCAAAGGTTTTCATGGGGGTAAAAACACATAGCATTTAATATATATAATAACATTTCTAAAATAAGGCCCAGTGATCTCTATTTCACATCCTCTTCTCATTCCTACATCTTCCCCCTAGGAAAAGCAGGAGGGTTTGGGGGTTTTTTCCTGCTTGGACTTGTTATTCCCAGTGGTGCTAGAACACAATAGCTACGAATGGTTAATTTAGCCTTATTTTATATTTCAGGATAGCCAGATACCATTTTGAGGATACATTTAAAAGTATTAATAAAGGACAAAATTTAAGGAATTAGCATATAAACTATAATTAAACCTACTTTTAAAGACTTACAGAGCATGCTGCTTCAATGAAAATTTATTTTAGTGTTTTGATAGTCAAAGTCAGTTTCATTGTTTAAGAAACACAGTTTTAGGATAAAGTTGTATATAGACTACTAAAAAGTGCTTTATCGTGTGAGTATTCTCTTCTAAAATTTCATGTATTCAAGGATGGAGAGGGTCAAATGAAAAATCAAAAATACAGAATTCAACTGATTTTTTGCACTCATTTTGTGTGCTAGGTACTAGGACTAACTCTATAAAAACAAACCATAGCTTGGTGCTCAGCTGACAAACTTGTATGTTTAACAACTGCATAAGGTAATTTTAGGGGCACATGGGTGGCTCAGTCGGTTAAAAGTCTGCCTTTGTCTTGGGTCATGATCCCAGGGTCCTGGGATCAATCCCTGCATCAGACTACCTGCTCTGTGGGGAGCCTGCTTCTCCCTCTCCCTCTGCCCCTCCAGCCCACCTGTGTGTGCTCTCTCTCTCTCTCAGAATACATAAATAAATCTTAAAAAAAATAACTTTGGGATGCCTGGTGGTTCAGTGGGTTAAGCCTCTGCCTTGGGCTCAGGTCATGATCTCAGGGTCCTGGGATCGAGCCCTGAATCTCACTCTCTGCTCAGCAGGGAGCCTGCTTCCCCCTCTCCCTCTGCTGGCCTCTCTGCCTACTTACGACCTCTCTATCTCTGTCAAATAAATAAATAAAATCTTTTAAAAAATTTATTAACTTCTGTGTCATAGAATATATTTTACTGTGAAATGTGTAAGTTGACTTTCTAGGGAAGACTTTTTAAGATTTTATTTATTTATTTGACAGAGATCAAGAACACAAGCAGGCAGAGTGGCAGGGAGAGGGAGAAGTAGGCTCCCCACTGAGCAGGGAGTCCAATTTGGGACTCGATCCCAGGACCCTGGATCATGACCTGAGCCGAAGGCAGACGCTTAACCGACTGAGCCACCCAAATGTCCTGAGAAGACTTGTTCAAATACCATTTACATCTTCATAGACAAGTAGACTACCATTTGATTTATTTTGTTTTAGGGGCATCCTGCCTTAACCAAGGAGCCAGTTTGGAGTTAAGCTTCTATGTATCCTCTTACCACTTTCACGCAGCTTTCTCTTACTACTATAGAGCTCAAGAGGTGGAAGAAGCAATAAAATACACTGGCTAGGTCTAATGGGAAAGGACTAATGAGTAATGTTTGTTGTGTTGAGCTGGTTAGGTCAGATAGTTTATTGGGGAAAGTCACTAGGCTATCCTGTATATCTTCAGGGGAGAGAACTAGGACATGGTTATGCCCATACTTTTTTGCCGTTGAGGACAACAGATTTTTAAAAGTTTATTACATCTCTAGGTGTGGTTCCAAGACTAGAGATTTTTTTTTTTAAGATTTTATTTATTTGAGAGAGAATGCACTAGTGGAGGGGAGAGGCAGAGGGAGAGGGAAAAGCAGTCTCTGTGCTGAGCAGGAAGCCTGACGCAGGGCTCTCTGTCCCAAGATCTAGGGATCATGACCTGAGCTGAAGGCAGACACTTAACTGACTGAGCCACCCAGGCACCCCAAGACTAGAGATTTCTTTTTTTTTTTTAATTAATTTATTTATTTATTTCACAGAGGGAGAGAGATCACAAGGAGGCAGAGAGGCAGGCAGAGAGAGAGGGGGAAGCAGGCTCCCTGCTGAGCAGGGAGCCCGATGCGGGCCTCGATCCCAGGACCCTGAGATCATGACCTGAGCCGAAAGCAGAGGCTTTAACCCACTGAGCCACCCAGGCGCCCAAGACTAGAGATTTCTAAAAGAAAAGTTATATGAGGAAGTCCTTTATGGGGACACAGAATGGTCTGAGCAGCTCACATTTTTTAAAGAGATGTGTATGATTAACAATTGGAAGGAGCACATAATCACATTTATACAGAGCTAAGTAGACTGCAAGAAATGAGCATTTAAGAATTTCTTCTCTACAAGCCAAAGCTCAAAAGGAGATAAGATACTTCAGAGAGCACAAAATGCTTTTAAGGTTGTGTCTGGAGCAAGAGCAACAGGAAGGAAGAGGTAGGCTTACTGTCGGGAGATGTTAATGCTAGCTGTTTGTAGGCAGAAATCAGACATGTACCATTCTTATTTTGCTTCCATAATCTTGAACTAGCAGAATTACTTTTCAGATAGTAGAAGGAAAACAAACAGCCTGAAATGGGGGAAATTAAATTTTTAAAAAATGAGAAGGTAATAAAAGTTTCATTTACTTTAAATGAATTTACATTTTCAAAACTCAACTGAATTGCCTCCCAGGAGTTAAAGGCACTAAAGATTTGATCTCAGAGCTATTGTCAGTGTTCTTTATGAAATCATGGAGAATATGGAAAGTACCAGGAGACTGAAGAGAGACAAATGTGCCAGTTTCAAAAAGGTGTGAAGTAGGTTGTACAAACTCAAGTCTACTTCCTTAACTTGAAACTGTGGCAAAATTTGAAGAGATTGGACAAACATAAAATATTGCAAGTATTTAGAAGGGAATGGGATGATCACCATGAATCCGTGTGAATTTATAAGAACAAGATATGCCAAACTCATCTCATCCCCCCTCAACTTTAAAATTACTGCTGGATTAGAGAATAGTAAAGTCGTGTGCCGTCTTGACTTTAGAAAGTGGTTGGCAAAATCTCTTAAGATGATCCTTATGGAAAAGGCAGTGAGATGTTGACAATTAGACCAGTTTACAGTTGGTTGAATGGCCACTCCCATGATGCCATGCCATAGGGTTTATCTAACTTATAACTGGTGTCTCTACACACAGACTCCTCAGAACTGCTAGCAAATATTAATTCATATATACTTAGAAAGTATGGATTTATAGTAATGGGTTCTTTTGACTAAGGATTTGTATGTTGAAACTTGAGTGTCTGGATTTATTCATATGATTGAGATTTCGGTTAGACTTTTCCCCACCTGAGCTATTTGTGTAAGATATATAGATCCATTTTTAAGTTTTATGAATAAACTTAATAAATCACTTAGAAGTCAGGGAATAATCTTAACACTTAAAGCAAAGTCTGGCTGGGTAGGAATGCTAAATTATGAAGGATCTTTTTCTCTTCCTTGTTTAGCAATAACTGCATTAACCCCAAGTAAATGTTTTTCATACCCTTGAAATGTCAAGTTTCTGTGAAACTCTGCCTAAATAAAAGGCTGACTTTTATATACAACTTGATAATATAGATATCCTCAGCAATGTTTTTGTGAGTTAATGTTTCTGTTGGCCTTCTGGTAATTCTACAGTCATCTGCCTACTCAGGATTTTTGTACTTTTGGTTTTTTTTTAAACAAATTCCCTGGAATCCTATCAAAGAGGGAACCATGATATTCTGTCCCCTTACAGAAGGTCTTTTGGTTTCTTGAGGCAAGGAAGTCCATGATGACTACTATAGCCATTCTATTTTACTATTAATTATTAATCTGAAAGAATGCCAACCCTGTATAAGTTGTTAATCTTTTATAATTGACATTTCACTGATGTTTGTAATATTTTGTCCTCAACCTTGAAGATGTGTGATGACTTTTTTGAATGACTTGCACATTTTAAATGAAATATCGCATTCATGAAATTTTCCCTCACCCCTTCTTGGCAAGCGTGCATTTCACCCTTGCATCCAGGACCCCAGCAGGGGGGTGGTAATCGAGAGTGAGTGCAGTTCCAGCCCAGGTAATCCTAGGTACCGTTCTTTAAATCTAGTTCTTTCTGCTTTAACTGGCCTCAAAGTCTTAAGATCTTTTAGGCCTTTGAAACAGAAAATGAGGTGTTTTAACTTCATTTCCACCTTAAGAAGCCCCTTTAAGCTGTAACTTGTGATCTATGACTTTTATTATGGGTTTGTCTTTCATTATATCTGATTTAATGGCTGTTATTTTAATTGGATTAGAATCCAATCTGAGTCCTCAGCATTTTATGGTTGCCTCTGTGAGCTATCCCATATCTTACAGTAAAGTTTCAAATTAAAATACAAAATCTTGAGTTAAAAAAAAGCGTTGACTCATGTTGTCTTCTTGAATTACAGAGGCATTATCCTTTATCCAAATTAAGTGTATTCATGAAAACATGTTGGGTAGAGAATTTTTAGATATTGGAGCTGGTACTATATTATTTTAAACGAGAAAAAACAATGATGCATTTTCTATTCAAAACTCTAAACATCCACAAATATCACTAAAAATTTAAGCATCTATATAACAACCCGTCAAAGGTATTATATAATATTTATTACAAAGCATTTGGAACACACCTAATTTTTAAAATAGTTAATAAACTCATTATTGGGTATGTTTTTGTTCAATAAGAAATGAGACTATATAGTATTTTTTAATTTAAATTCAATTTAGTTAACATATACTGTATTATTAGTTTCAGGGGTAGAATTCAGGGATTCATCAGTTGCATGTAACATCTAGGACTTGTTACATCAAGTGCCCTCCTTAATGCCCATCACCCGGTTACCCCATCCTCCCACCCACTTTCCCTCCAGCAAACCTCAGTTTGTTGCCTATAGTTAAGAGTCATTATGGTTTGTCTCCCTCTCTGTTTTCATCTTATTTTATTTTTCCCTCCTTTTCCCTATGTTCATCTGTTTTGTTTCTTAAACTCCACATACAAGTGAAATCATGTGGCATTTGTCTTTCTCTGACTGACTCATTTCATTTAGCATACTATCCTCTGGTTCCATCCATGTTGTTGCAAATAGCAAGATTTCATTCTTTTTGATGGCTGAGTAATATTCGTGTGTGTGTGTGTGTGTGTGTGTGTGTCTACACACACACACACACACACACACTTCATCTTCTTATCCATTTCTCTGTTGATGGACATCTGGGCTCTTTCCATGGTTTAGCTGTTTTGGACATTGCTACTATAAACATTGGGGCACAGGTGCCTCTTCGAGTCACTGTATTTGTATCCTTTGGATAAAAACACCTAGTAGTCAGTTGCTAGGTCTATTTTTAGTTTGGTAGTTCTATTTTTAATTTTCTGATGAACCTTCATACTGTTTTCTGGAGTGGCTATATCAGTTTGCATTCCCACCAACAGCGTAAGAGATCCTCACATCCTCGCCGACATCTGTTGTTTCCTGAGTTAATTTTATCCATTCTGACTGGTGTGAGGTGGTATCTCATTGTGATTGTGATTTGTATTTCTCTGATGAGCCATGTTGAGCATTTTTTCATGTGTCTGTTGGCCATTTGTATGCCTTCTTTGGAGAAATGTCTGTTCATGTCTTCTGCCCATTTTTTTGGTCTGGATTATTTGTTCTTTGGTGTTGAGTTTTATAAATTCTTTATAGATTTTGGATATTAGCCCTTTATCTGATATGTCATTTGTGAATATCTTCTCCCATTCTGTAGGTTGCTTTGGTTTTGTTGAATGTTTCCTTTGCTCTGCAAAAGCTTTTTATCCTGATGAAGTCCCAAGAGTTCATTTTTGCTTTTGTTTCCCTTACCTTTGGAGATATGTCTAGCAAGAAGTTGTGGCTGAGTTCAAAGAGGTTGTGCCTGTGTTCTTCTACAGGATTTTGATGGATTTCCTGTCTCACGTTTAGGCCTTTCATCCATTTTTAGTTTATTTTTGTGTCTGGTGTAAGAAAGTGGTACAGTTTCATTCTTCTGCATGTGGCTGTCCAATTTTCCCAACACCATTTGTTGAAGAGATTGTCTTTTTTCCATTGGATATTCTTTCCTGCTTTGTTGGAGATCAGTTGACCATAGAGTTGAGGGTCTATTTCTGCGTTCTTGGACTGTACAGTATTGATTATGAATTATGTTTTTCTTCCACCCAGCAATGAACAAGTACTGTGTTAAAAATAAGAAATGGCATAATATGATTCCATCTCAATGGAACTCGGGTTGGTAGAGCCTCTGAATGCCTGGAAGAAACCACTTCTGTGACCAGGGATTCTTCTGTATTATCCCTGTAAATATCTTTCAAGCTTTCTTCTTTGATCACAGAGCGGTCACCCTTCCTCAGCATCTATTTTTGGCAAGGCAAAACAGGGACTTTTTGGTTTGTGTTTATTAGTTTAGGATCCGAATGTTATCTCTAAACTTTAGCAGCACCCTGGTTTCCTGCTTGTATTAACACCCTCTCATTTGGTTATGCTTGTTTATACCTGTGAGAAAAGACCAAAAACGAGGATTAGGAATGCTACATCATCGAATAATAGTTAAAAGAATGAACTGACCTGTAGTAACCTTTTGGCTTATCTATCCTTGTCATAATTAAGCTGTTCCAAATAAAATAAAGAGTATATTTTAATGGCCTAGTCATTTCTTACCCAGTATAATAATAATCCATTGTGTTTTGGCATTGTCCTTTTGTAATCATGTGAAGTCTTATCTAGTGAACAGTGTTTGGATTGCCTTGGTCTTCATTTCAAGTTCAATCTTTACTATAAACTCACTGCTATCAGATTTCTGCAATCCTCTATTTTTCTGCTTAACATTTCTTTGAGATCTTTAGTAGTTTTCCCCCACAAATAAGAAAAAAAAAACCTCTTTCATTCTCTTATTGAATCACCTTGTATCTAGGAGTCAAGTGAGTGGACAGAAAATGCCTATTCATTCAGTGATAGGCAGAAGGCTCCAAGGTAAGGTCCATTTGGCCTTTTGGAAGATGGCCAGTGTGGGAGGAAGCATGGCTAGTGGGTCGCTAGTGAATGGGTTTGAGTCAGAGATGGCCAAAGCTAGACCATGTGGAAGTTTGGATTTTATCTCAAGTGCAAAAAGAAGTCATTGGCAGGGGGCAGGGCACTAAACAGAGTGGTGATTATCTGGTTTATGTTCGAAATCTCTCTCTGGCTTCTGTGTAAGTGGTGAGAGCAGGAAGGAGGCAAGAATGAATGCAGGGAGACAGAAGGCTGTTGCAGAATTCAAAATGTGAAATGATGGTGACTTAGATTAGGGTGGACGCTCTGGAAATGGAGAGAAGTGGGGCATGTTTTAGAGGTAGAACTGATAAAAGTTGCTACTGGATTGGATCTGAGGGATAGAAGTGGAAAGGAGAAATCAGAAACTTCTGATGACTTCTAGCTCTTGGGTCTGTTCTGCTGGGTTGATGGTGTCATTATTTGCTAAGACAAGGAAAACTAGAGCAGAGGAAAAATTGGGGTAGGATGGAATTAAGAGTTCTGTTTTGGGTATCTGAAATTTGAGGTGCTTATTTGACTTCCAAATATATCTGCAGTGTATATGAATGAAGTTGTTGGCTTTGGAGCTTGGTGGACATAGGTCAGGGATGGAGACCTGATAAGAACATAAAGTTATCAGTATACAGGGGGTATTTAAAACCATAAATGGAAATTATCTTGGGTATTTTTCATATTCTCTGACCTATACCTTATCCCTCCCCTACTATTGTAAAATTATGCCCACATTATGTACTATAGGTATATATTATTATAGTACAATAATTTGTTTTTAGTAAAACAATGTTTTTAGTAAAATACTGTGATTTCTTTTTCCTGTCTATAGCTAAATGGTTTAAGGGCATTCAGTCACTAACATCAATATTTAACTGGAGCTCTAATGGTTATGTGTTCTGTCTTCTGTGGTTTTTTTCATAGGCAAAGTCATTAATAAAGATTTGCGACATTACCTGAGTCTTCAGTTTCAGAAAGGATCAATTGACCACAAATTACAGCAAGTGATCAGAGATAATCTCTACCTGAGAACAATTCCATGTAAGTATGAGATTGAATAAAAGAAGGGAGGCCAGTGTATCCTATTTAACTACTCAAACATGTAGAAGTAATTCAGTAGAGTATCTCATATCAAATTGGGAAGACTGAGTTGGAGCACAAGAATGAAACAAAAATTGGGTAAGGAGAAAAGTTTTCCAAGGCCATGCAGGGCTTTTGTTTTTAAAGTAGAAAAACTGAAAGATTCTGTATCGTAACTTTAAAAACAGTCATTAGACTTTAAGAGTTTAAGACTGTCATGTACATTCTGCTGACTAAATTTTCTTCCATAAATCAGTTCCAAATGTTTATTCAGTAAGAAAAAAATAATAAACTTTTTTCACTCTCAGTGCCTTGTATACTGAGAGCAAACACTTTTGTATTAATTATTAGGACATTACTAATTTTAAGATCTGCCCCTTCCCCAAAGGAAAAAAGGAGGAAATGCAGTACCTTCTTTGTAGTGATCCATGTTGAATTCTTTTCTAGATGTTTGTATATCTATTCCTGTCTTAGTAGTTTTCATAGGACCTGGTTGTTGTTGTAAAGATGCTGTGTGTGTGTGTGTGTGTGTGTGTGTGTGTGAACACGTAACAAGAAACCATGTATGCTTACATTTTGGCTTTAGTTAGCGTTAAGTCTGGGGAAGAATAAAAAGCAGTAAACAATGAAAGGATATAAAAGGATGTCCTAGTTTGTTTTCCTTTTCAATATATTTGTAACTTCTTGTAGATAGTAGCTTTTATAATGGCTCTGGAATTCTTAATTTCTTTTTCCTGTTATTTACTCTTACATAGTATCCATTCTATCACTAAGCCTGCCTAATTACGCTCCTTAAATACCGATCCTTCTGCACTGCCTTAGATCCTCACCCTTTCTTGCTTGAACTTTTTTTTTTAACAGATAATATGTAGGGGCAAAGAGCAAGATGAAAAATCTTGATCCTTGGACAAGTTACTTGATCTTCCTGAACCCCAGAATCCTCATATTTAAAATGTAAATAACAAGAGACACCTCATGTAGTTCTAAGAGTTAAAATCAGAACCTGAGTGCAAACCATGTGTCATGGAGTAGGCCCTCAGTGTCTGCCCTCTTTCCCATTCTAGCTGCTCCCCATCTCCCATGTCCCCTCCATCTGGTCTGTCTTTCAGTGCATTTCTGACTCTTGTCCATCTCCATTTATCCTTCAGAGTCTCTCGCTGTCCTCAAGTCCAGACTCTTTTTTTTTTTTAAAGATTTTATTTATTTGACACAGAGAGAGAGATTACAAGTAGGCAGAGAGGCAGGCAGAGAGACAGGGAGAGGAGGAAGCAGGCTCCCTGCTAAAGTCCAGACTCTTTAACATGCTATAAAATTATTTGGTTTTTGTTTTTAAATCTGACTCCTTATGTATGATTTCCTCCTGTAAATCTACCTGGTCACATTTCAGAATTGCAACTCCTGCCTTCTTTTCTTTGCATTTGCCTGGTATATCTTTGTCCGTCTTTTTATCCTTTCATCTTTCTGAAGCTCTTTGTTTTATAAATAGTGTTGGACATTGTAGCCAATGTGAAACTTTCTTCATATTTATTGATGTGATCCATGTCTTTAGTCTGTTTTGTCATGGCTTTCTATTTTACCCATATACATATCATTTATATAAAAAGGCTTTCACCACGTAGTCCATTTTATTTGATCTCTCTCCTTTTAGAAAGGTTTGTATCTTTATTTTAATGGCTACCTTTATACTTTTA
Organism: Ailurus styani; assembly: GCA_002007465.1. Taxonomy (NCBI): domain Eukaryota; kingdom Metazoa; phylum Chordata; class Mammalia; order Carnivora; family Ailuridae; genus Ailurus; species Ailurus styani. The sequence continues at coordinate 1,634,903 of LNAC01000256.1, read as the reverse complement.
TGTAATACTGTTTTTCTCTCCTTCCTTCTTTTGTTTTTGTCCCAACTGTGATCAGTATTAGATGATCTAGTTATTGCTTCTTACTCCTTCCTTCTCTCTCCCATCATCTGACTTGAAATAATATTTTTTTAACCCCAAAGATAATCAGCCAGCTTATTCCACTTCACATATCCTCATTTTCACTTTTTTTTGATACTTGACCGTGTCTATATTAACAGAACAAACAGCCATTACATATTGCACTCTCCCCTTTATTATCATCATTTATTCTTTATTCTGTGGGTAAATACACATTGAATATAACTATCAATCCTTATGTTGTTGTTTCTTCAATAACTGTGGTTTTCTAAAGCTTCTTGTCTACTAGATTTCCCAGGAAAGAGAGGATCATCACAGTTGGTCTTTATACTTTCAAGTTTGTTTGGATGTATATGAAATCCTTACCTTATATTTTCTTTCCTTGACTATCTTAATTCTGTTAGTGGATTATCTGATTGCCTTCTGGCATAAAGTGTTGCTCTTTAAAAGTCTGAAAGCGCTGATTTTCAATCTCTTGTAAGTAACTTAGTATTTTGCCTGCATGGGGTGTCTCAGGGTAGCATTTTTAGTTTCATAGCTCTAGAGCTTCCTCTTCCCTTGTTAAAACAAGTTAATAAAAATATGTACTTGTACTTTCTGCTGTACTCTGCACTTTTACTTGGATCTTCTTTTAAATTTACTTGTACTGTCCTAGTTTTGCAGTTTCTCCTCAGTGTGAGGTTTTGTCCTAGAAAGGAGTTATAGTTTATTTGGTTTTCATTCATAGGCTAACTGCTGTAGCCTTTTTAGATCCTAACAGGACCTATTAACTGACACACTGAAGTGTCCATCTACAAGTCCTCCAAGAATGTAATGGTATATCACTAACAGTTAACATACCAAATGGTCTGTAATTACCATTCTTTACTAAAAGATACCAAGTCTTCTTGGAGAAAATTCTGATTCCAGGTCTGGAGCAAGGATAGTACAAGATGAGCTTAGAACATCTAATTATCCCAGAAAGTATGTCAATGTCTAAAAGACTATGGGGACATATCAGAAGCACATTTTTTTTAAAAGCCATCTAGAAGGGGTGCCCACTGACAAGATCTTAAACAATTAATAAGAAAAGTTAATTAATAAGAAAAATTAATAAGAAAAGGAAAGACTTCTTCCATTACTGCCCTATTGAAGGGACAAGACTATGATCCCTAATAGAAGTGGAAAGGAGACTACATACAAAGGAGTCCTATGGTTTCATCAGCCTTCTGCCTTTAGCCACTTTCTGGGCCATAGTATGAGGAGGGAAAGCCCAGGCACAGTGCAGAGAATTCTGAGTTGAGGAGATGGAAATCTGAGTTCAAGAAGTCTGAGGTATCTGAGATTTGCAGGACAGGTGTCAGAGAGGAGATAGCTATGAAGAAAAGGAGCTGAAATAATAAGCATAAGTACCCCTTCACTCTCTTTTTGAATACTAAGCTGAGAATGTAAAGGATGAGACTCCACATGGCCACTCAAAGACTGGCTGGGAGCTGTAAAGTTAGCAATTCCCAGAGTTTACACAGAGCTGGGAGAAGCTGAGTTCTAGCCTACCTGAGTGGAGAGGCATCAAGGGTCATGGCTTACTAGTAGGGCTAAAATATGTGTAAGCTCCTTGGGGCCCATTTTAACAAAGCAAGCCTCAAAAGGATCAAGCAAGCCCCAAATTAAGGAAGCCCCAGCAAGATCAAGCAAATATGCATATAGCTTAGCTGTTAGGAAAACAAAAGGAAGGAGGGGAAGATGGGAGGGGGGGGAAATCAATACCCTTTAAAGGAAAACAACAAATTCTCGACAAAGAATAACATAGTATCTACAATGTCCAGTGTCTAATAAAAATTATTAGATATACAAAAAAGAAGAAAATATGGCCCATAATCAAAAGAAAAGTCAGCTGATACAAAAAACAAAACAAAGGGCATACATGACATATAAACAGGTATGACCAAAGCATGCATTTTAGAGTTATAAATATGCTCAAGGATTTAAAGAAAAATATGAATAAAATAAATAGAAAATGGATTTTTTTAAAAAGAATTAAATGGAACTTCAAAAATTCATGGATGGGTTTAACATCAGATTAGAAACTGCAGAAGAAAAGATCAGTGAACTTGAAGACATAGCAATATAAATGAGTCATACTGAAGCAGAAAGGAAAAGGACTGAAGACATAAGCTTTTTTTTTTTTTAAGTTACGAGAAAGAAACATTTCTGCTTCTGCCATGAAAGATTAACTAGTACGACTAACTGGTACTGGATTTACCTTCTTACTGTAAACAACTAGAAATTGGACAAGATATATGTAATAGCTATTTTCAGAAATTAGGTCGTAGGCGGAACAGGACTCTGATCCGTTCATACTGAGCTATGCACACTGTCAAACCAAAGAGGGGAGATACAGAAAAAAACGAACTGTAGGCTGAAATTTTTCCAAATTTGTTGAAAACTATAAATCCACAGAGCTGTGGATCTCAACAAACCCCAAGAAGAAACATAAACAAAAAAATCTAAATATATCATAATCTAATTGCTGAAAACCAGTGATGGAGAAAATGTGGAAGGCAGACAGAAAAAGGATTCATTAAATACAAGGGAAGAAAGAATGACTGTAGACTTGTCAACAGAAACCAGTACAAGCCAAAAGTCAATCAATCGTCATCTTCAACATGCTGAGAGGAAAAACTACCAACCTAGATTTCTACATACAACAACAATATCCTTAAGAGAAATGAAGAGTTTTTCAGACCCCCCCCCCAAAAAATGGTGAGGGAATTTTTCACCAGCAGACTTGCATTATAAAAATTACTAAAGGAAATTCTTCAGGTGGAATGGAAATGATACCAGAATAATAGAACTGAAAGGAAATAGACAACCTCATAATTGGAATTTAAGATTTCAACACCTCCTTTGGGGAAAGTAAGCAAAAAATCAGTAAGGTTATAACATGGATAACACTTTGAACCAGCTTGACCTAAATGGCTACGTATTAGAACATGCCTCCCAATAATAGAAGAATATTCATTCTTATCTAGGGTACAGGAATATTTACAAATGAAGACCATATTCCAGGCCGTAAAACAAGATCCAATAATTTTAAAAGAATTTAAATTGTACAAAATATATTCTGTGATCATAATGGAGTTGGAAGAAATCACTTAACAGAAAATTATCTGGAAAATCTCTGAATATTTAGAAATTAAATAGCACACTTCTAAATAACCTGTGAGTTAAAGCCACAAGGAAAATACATGGAAATACATATCAGCGTGTTAGAACATAACAAACCCAACATACCAATTTGTGGAATGTTGCTACAAGAGTGTTTAGAGGGAAATTTATAGTGTTAATACTTAGAAAATAATAAAGATCTCAATCAGTGGTCTAAACTTCTAGCAAAAGAAGAACAAAGTAAAGAATTTAGCAAAAGAAGAGCAAAGTAAACCCAAATTAACTAGAAGAAAGGAAATAAGGATAAAAGCAGAAATCAATAAACCAGAAAACAGAGTAATCAGTGAAACCTAAAGTTGATTTTTTCTGATCAGTAAAGCTGGTAAACTTCTAGCCATAGAAGGTAAAGAGAAAACACTACTTAACAGTATTAGGAATGAGAGATATGGCATCATTTCAAATCCTACAGGTGTTAAGTGGACAGTCAGGAATATTTTAAACAACTTGGTAACAGTAAACTGAACTCAGATGAAATGGAAAGATTCCTTGGAAGAAAAAAAACTACCAGTATTCACTCAAGAAGAAATAGATGAGGGACGCCTGGGTGCCTCAGTCCGTTAAGCATCTGCTCTGGGCTCAGTTCATGATTCCAGGGTCCTGGGATTTAGCCCCAAGTCGGACTCCCTGCTTGGTGGGGAGTCTGCATCTCCCTCTCCCTTTGCCCCTCCCCCTGCTTGTTCTGTCTCTCTTAAATAAATAAAATCCACAGAGAAAGAGAAGAAATTCTCTTTCTTAAATAAATAAAATCCTTAAAAACAAATAAGAAATAGATGAGCTTAATAACAGTTCTCAATCTGTTAAAGGAATTGAATTTGTAGTTTGTAACTTTCCCATTAAGAAAGCGTCAGCCCCAGATGGTACAGATGAATTGTTCTGAATCCTTAAAGAAGAAATAATACCAATACTACACAGATGCTTTAAGAAAATAGAGGAGGAAGGAATTTCCCAACTCATTCTGTGATCTGATCATTATCCTGATTCTAAAACCAGATAAGGACATTAAAAGAAAATAATGTTAGACCACAATTTTTCATGAACATAAACTTAAAACTTCTTAAAATATCTTAGGAAATCAATATATAGCAATATGTAAAAAAGATAATATATTACAACCAAGGGGTATTTGTCCGAGGAATGCAAGGTTGGGATAACATTTGAAATTAACATAGTAACAGACTGGAGAAGAAAAACAAAACAAAACGGATGATCTCCTCAAATAGATTCAGAAAAAAAACACTTGACAAAATTCAACTCCCATTCATGGTAGAATCACTCAGAAAACTAGTCTGCCGGTTATGATTTAGTGCCTCTTGCTTCAAAATTACTCTTTTTTGCCTGGGTTTGATATTGCAACATTCCTCCTTGGCCAACTGGTAGGTACAACGTCAAATTGCCTTGGGGCCGGCAGGAAGGATGCTGGAGAAAGAAGAGTCATCTTTTCCTACTTCCAGTGTGTCTTTTTCTTTTTGCTCCTGCCTGCCAAAAGACTAAGTTTCAGCAGTGTTCCAGCAGTCAGTTTCCCACCTCCCAGGCGGCTTCCTGAATTCCACCAGTGCACCTGCTGACTTCCTTGCAGTTTCCTAATGAGTTTGATGGGCAACCCACATGGCTCCCCAGATTTCAACAATATTCCCTGCAAGTGGTTTCCTACTGGGTTTCTGGCAAGTCCAGCCAGTGTCCCAGATGGTTTTCTAGGACGTTCAAAACAGCCCCCACCACAGGCAACTTGCTGGTGAATTTCATCAGCACTCCAGCAGATTGTTCCTTGTCTGCCGGCCTTCACCCACCAACTATGAACCAGATCCATCCCCAGGCTATGACCACACCTTCTCCAAGAAGTCTGAATCCCAGAGTCGGGGAGCATCCCCCTCCCTTCCAAGTTAGTTCCTTATTTGAGTATTCTCAGCTCTAGGGTGGTATTCTTTAAAGTTTTCTTTTATTTCCTCTTAGTCAATTCCTTGTAAATAGTTAATCATTTTTTGTATGAAGCTCTCCTTGTTCAAGTTACCACGTTTCTCTCTCCTGTTTGGATCCTGGTCAGTAGAGAATTGGTACTGGTAGTAGTCCCAGGAGACAAACCCTCCAAGAAGGAGTTTTAGATTTGCTTATGTTCTTGTACTTGAGCACAGTGCCACGTTCCTTCCAGTGGAAAGTAGGATGCTCATAATTCATGACAAGCAGAGGCATCACAATTTAACCACAGTATAAACTGTGGTTGATTGAGGTGAAATGCTAGCTGAATCAAGTACCTTGGGAACCCAAATAACTGCTGCCCTTGACCTTTATGGCAGAGGAATGATGGCTGCAAACACCATGGTGTGGAATGGCTTCTCCTGAGTGTCCCAAACACTTTAAAAATCACCTGGTTTATTATTATTATAAGCCAATAAAACAAGGCTATAATAATACTTTCAACACTTATCTCTACCTGTTACAGACATCTGCTGATAGGAAACATTAAAAGACGGAAACATTAATACAAAAATGCCAAATAAAAATCAGTTAAAAGTTTGAAAGATAATTCCACACATATATCTTATTTGAAATTTTCACTCCTAAAATGAACTTGTAAAGTACAAGAAGTATCACTTGTATTTTTTTTTTTTTTAAAGATTTTATTTATTTATTTGATACAGAGAGAGAGATTACAAGTAGGCAGAGAGGCAGGCAGAGAGAGAGGAGAAAGCAGGCTCCCTGCGGAGCAGAGAGCCCGATGCGGGCCTCGATCCCAGGACCCTGAGATCATGACCTGAGCCGAAGGCAGGGGCTTTAACCCACTGAGCCACCCAGGCGCCCAGAAGTATCACTTGTATTATTTGATAGTTTTGCCTTTGGTAACAAATATTCCAGACATTAAAAAAAATTCATATTGTATTGACGCTCCTGAAATTATTAAGCGTTGCATCCAAAAACATCTTGAGATTGGGCATTAGTCATTGGTCATTTGAATAAGCTCATTTCCTTTTTTAACAGAGAAAATGTTGTCTCCTTGCCCTGATTTTGGTTTTGCCATCAAAATCTATATTGCTTTTACCTCTGATTTTACACTAGTTTGATTTCAGGTTGCAGTGTCCCATAATAACATTCTCTTCTCTCTACATTTCTTCTATTAAGGGATTTACAAAGCACTGAAACTCATAGCACATACTCACACAGTGGAGAATGCCAAAGGACATCGTTGGGTAGTATTCAAATAACATTCATATCTCCCTTCAAGGTTAACATCATTACATAGAATCACACATCAGAACTGACAATTTAAAGACTTATTTAGTCTTCAAAACCAGTGATTTTTGGAGAATACCACTCATAGGATTTATATGAAGTATAAATGCATATAACTGCGCTAATAGTGTATTTCCAAGAAAGACTCCCTGTTAGCAGACAAGGCCTTGACCTGACACTTGTAGCTTGGGGACAGCTGCAAGTGGATTGTGACTGCTGCTCTCCCATGTGCTTCTGTCCTGGTGCCTGGAAGTGTCGACTTACCATTCGGTTTCACTTGTCAGCATTTTCTGCTCTTGCTTTCAGTTGGTATCTTTAGATTCCTTCAAATCAGTAACATCTCTCTGTCAAATCTATCAACTGACTTTTCTGGGGACTTAGAAAAAGGAAATTGGCTGAGAGACTTCAAGGAGGAATCCCTATGTGGAAACACTAATGTAAATCAACTACAGCTCTCATCTAGGAGTTGGTGAGAATGCAAAGTATATTTACTTTGGGACACTTTCTTTTAAACATACACTTACCATATGACCCAGCATTTCCACTCCTAGGTATTAACTCAACATACATTTAAATATGTCTGCCCAAGGACTTGTAAATTTATAGCTGCTTTATTTATAATGTCCCAAATCTGGAACCAGCCCAAATGCCCATCGATGGCGAACGCATAATCAAATTTTGGTATATCTGTACAACAGAATACCACTTAGCAATAAAAGGATATTGAACCACAGCATGGCTAGATCTCAAAAGCATCATGCTAAGTGAAAGAGGCCAGGTACAAACCACTAGTGGAATCAGTGTATGATTCTATATATATGAGATTCTGTTAAACACAAAACTACAGTGACAGCAGATTAGCCGCTGCCACAGGGGCATAAGAAAACCTTTAGGAGTGATGAATCCCAAGACTCATGGAATTATACTGTTAGAATTAGCGAATTTGATTGTAGGTCTGTTATATCCAAATAAAGTGACCAACTAGATTCCGACAATTGTTTTCTTTTATATCATTAATAATTAGAAAATGAAAGTTTACAGAAAGATATTTACAATAGCACACAGGCATTTGAAATATCTAGAAACTAATCTCTAAAGAAGTGTAAAGACTTCTGTAAGATAAAATTAAGGGGTCATAAAGAAGATCTGAATATACTGACTGATTTCTTGTTCCTAGATTAAAGATTCAATATGGTGAAGACAGGAGTTCTCCTCAAATTGATTAATAGATTGATTCTGATCCCATAAAAATTCCAGCATTTTTAGCCTATTTCTCTGATTCCAGGTTTTGTATGGAAGGACTGAAAATAGAAAAAACAAAATAGGTGGACTTGTTCTACTCTATACCAAGATTTATCACGGAAATATAATTATAGCACCATGGTAATGGTGCAGGAATGGTCAGTGGATAAATGGGATGTAGTGGAAAGCCCACTGACACACCCAGTTTTATGTAGACATTTCTATAGAGGTTTCTGTGATAGGAGTGACATGCCTGATCAGAGGGGAAAGTAATTGACTTTTCAATAAGTGTGTTGAATAGCTGTCTGGGAAAAAAAAAAAAGTTGGACTACTACCTCCCATCAGGCTGAAAAAGATCTGTTTTAGAGCATTAAAGTACTAGGTGTGAAAGGCACACTTGTAATGCTTTTAACAAAGAATATAGAATATCTCCATGGCCTTAGGAAGGATTTCTTCAATAAGACACAGAAGCATTAGCTATAAAGGAAAGGATTGATAAATTTGACTACAATAAAATGAAAAACTACTGTCATTAAAAGACTATTAAAAAAGATGAGAAAAAAATCAGAGTGGGAGAAAATACTGTCTGTTCTGCTACAACATTTGTTTCTGTAATACAAGTAAGTTCATATGTGATTGATAAGTAGGTGGGGTAATGATGTCAGTTTAGTGGAGGTAATATTGGTTCTTACTCCATTTTCCCCAGCAAGCTAATGTTTTGTGTCATGAAGTAGCAGCGAATAAACAGAATATACAAACAGAGTTGAATGTTGCACGCGCCGTGCATGGTGCCCATTCACCTCAATTTGGCCTCTTCTCAGTTTAGACATGTGCTTTATCTTAAAAATCTTCTATTGCACTTTTTGCCTTATCTTCATTATTCACTAGCTCCAACCCCCCTCATGCCCCTTTCTGTCAAGCTATCTTTCCTTTTATTTTTAAAAAATTGTTATTTAAAGACAAAGTATTTTATTTACTCTGGTATTTTTATTTGGATTTTAAAATATCTGTTAAACTGTCCTCATATTTTTACTTAGGGTTAGTAGGCTCTGGTTACAAAGTTGAGACAGGTTTTGAGAAATCAACCCTGACCCCATTTTCTCTATAATCTCCCCTATTTGGGGAACACAATTTTGCAGAAAGTACTGTTTCTAGAAAGCATTTTTTTAAAAAAAGATTTATTCATTTTAGAGAGAACACGAGTGGGAAGGACAGAGGGGAAAGGAGAGAGAATCCTAAGCAGACTACGCTGAGCACAGAGCCCACCGCAGGGCTGGAGACCATGACCCAAGCCGAAACCAAGAGTCAGATGCCCAACCGACTGTGCCACCCAGGCCCCCCCTTATTTCACATTTTTGCAGAAACTCCCCCTTTGCAACATATGTCTGACAAAGGACTGCAGTGCTGTGTCAATAGTAAGATGTAGTTATTTCACACTAACCTCTCTACAATGGGATTGTATCTTACAGTAGATGGAATCTTTTGATTTTAATTGCCAGGGGTTTTTTTTTTCTTTTTTAGTGATAAAATAGCGGTGCATTTTGGAAGCTGTTGATTACTTAGATTTGATGAACTACTATAGTAAAGAACTACAAATCAAGTTTTAGAAGACAGGCACCCCAACAGAGAAACGGCAGAAGCCTTAAACAGTCACTTCACAACAGAAAAAAGTCTCTATGGCTAGTAAATATTTGGAAAAGAACGTGTCATCTCATAAATCAGTTGCACATTAAATACATAGTGAGATACCTTCACGTGTTGGTGGAAGTTTAAAAACCTGACTACCAGTGTTACTGTGGCCATAAAAGGATGCACATGGCATGATTCTGTTCATACGAAGTTACAAAAGAGGCAAAGCTAAGCTGTGTTGCTTAGGAATGCATTATGTAGTTGGTAAAAAACAAACAAAAACCAGCATTTTAAAGCAGAAAGGAAATAATCATCATCACAAATGTCAAGATGGTACTTTTTGGGGTGGAGGAAGGAGAGATTTATGATTGTAGGGATACAAGGGGGCTTTTGGTCTCCTGGTGATACTCTGTTTCTTCACTTGGGTGGGTTTGCTTTATTATTACTTATTAAATTTTACATATATGTCTTATGAACCTATCTGTAGTTTTCAGAATAAAGCAAAAGAGGGGAATGATCAGTTACATCAAATATTGTTGTTAGGTAACCTGAGGACTGAGACTTGAGTATTAGGTTAAGCAAAGTGGAGACTCCTGGTGAACACAGCAAATTGTCTCAGTGGAGTGGTTGGGGCAGTGATCTGACTGGAATGGACTCAAGAGACGGGGAGAAGAGTTGGAGACCATGAGTAGACAGAACTTGGAGGAATTTTTTGTAAAAAGGGAAACATAGTAGGGACTAGAGGTGATAGAGAAAGCTTTACATTAAATACATAGGGTATCAAGAGAATATTAAGATAAATTTTCTGGAATGCTGAAGGCAATAGGGTAGGGTAGAGGTAAGGAGAGAACTTTTTATGTGTATGGGATTACATATTTTTGGCGAAAGGATGTGAAGATTTGTAATACCTATATTTGTAGAGAATTAACATTTAAGCTCTTTTTAAGTCTTGGAAATATATATGTGTGTGTCACACATAACATTTCATATCTGCTAATGGAAAGAATCGTGAACATCACCTTGCTTAACACCACTTTGAAGAAAGAGAATGAAGCCCAGAAGGATTAAGTGCTTGCTTAAAATAGTGCCGTTACTAACAATCCCAGACTAAAACACAGAGTAGCTCCTGCCCCTTGAATCAGTGCTCTTTTTATAGTATTATCTATAGTACGGTTTGTTCTTAAGTTGGGTGTTTGAGGTTTTATATAATTAGTATATATATATATTTTTTTTTTTTTAAAGATTTTATTTATTCATTTGACACACAGAGAGAGATTACAAGTAGGCAGAGAGGCAGGCAGAGAGAGAGGAGAGAGGAGGAAGCAGGCTCCCCGCCGAGCAGAGAGCCCGATGTGGGCCTCGATCCCAGGACCCTGGGATCATGACCTGAGCCGAAGGCAGCGGCTTTAACCCACTGAGCCACCCAGGCGCCCAATAATTAGTATATTTTTTAGTGGAGTTTATTTGGATAATATTTCTGTTAGCCTTTGTTGCATAACAAATCACCCCAAAACTTAATGGCTTAAAATGACTACCGTGTATTATTTCTCATGATTCCATGAGTTAGATGAACTCAGCTGGGACCCTCATGTGGCTGCAGTCATTGGCACCTCCACTGGAGTTAGAGGGGCTAAGATGGCCTCACTCACGTCTGGAACCTTGGAGCTATTTATTGGCTGGGGTTCTCTCAACGTAGTGTAACCTGGACTTCCATACTTGCTGGTGGGACCATTCCAAGAAAGCAAAGATGGAAGTCCAGACTCCTGAACTTGTACAACATCACGTCCTCCACCTTAAATTTTTCAAAGCAAATCATTAATCTAGTCCAGATTTCACAGGTGAAGCAGCAGGCCACACCATCTCTTGATGAGAGGAGGTACAAAATATCGTGGCCATGTTTTTCTATCACAGATAATTATAAATTTTAATCATTAAATTTATTTTTCAATGTTAATTTTTAGTTAATATGAAGCTAAAAGCTGTTGATCTGGGAATCTAACAATGTAGTTTAGCCAATGCATGAGAAAACAAAAATTTGACAATGACAAAAATATTTTAACAAAAAGAAAGTTATGTTTTCCAGCTTTTTTATCCTCTGTGATATAAAACAGATAAAGAAATGCTCATTTTTTAATAAAAAATTGGGTAAGAACAAGGGGGAAAACTTACTGAATATAATCTTCGTTACTTATAGTATTGGCTGAATCATTTTCTAAGATTGTTATCATTAATGTTTTATTATCATCTTTGTGGATTTTTTTCATGTTACAGAATATAATAGAATGTAATGCAACTAAAAAGAGCAATTAATAATTTTCCATTAATTATATTAATAGCATATTTCCAGGTACTGTGCTAATTACATTTGTGTAAAATTTCATATAATTTACTTGGCTACTGTCTATATTGAATACCTACTATGATTCTTTCATTGTGTTAAGACTTGGGACTATTATTCTGAACCATGTAGACGTGATTCCTTCATGTTCCATCCCAGGTGGGAATCAGGAAAGGTCCTTTAAAGAAACTTCTTAAGCCAGGATGTAAAGGATGAGTAGATGTTAGCTGAGGTAAGAGTGGGAAAGGGAAGAGGAAGTCTTCCAGGGAAAGGAATGACTTGAACAAAGGCCTTGTGAAGGTAAGCAAGTTCAAGGAACATTAAAAGAACTAAGAAAAAAAACAGCCCCCTAAAACAAACAAAAAATTATGGCTAAAGCGTAGAATGTAAAAGGGGTGAGGCAAGAAAGAACCTGAAGAGGATTTTTATGCTAAAGATCATGGGAAACCTTTGATAGATTTAGAGATTTTTTGCTCATATCATTGTTTTAGAGAAGTCAGTGGCTGTAGTCTTGGTAAGGGGCACAGCCAGGGAATAGTAGGGGTTGACCTTATGAGACCAACATTACAGACCATAGATAGTGATATGAATTAGGTGAGTGTGAGAATGAAGAAAAGTGTGTAAATCCTAGAGGTATTGAGGAGATGGAATCAACCAGATTTACTGACCAGATGTGAAATAGAGGGAGGAACCCAAGATGGCAGACTCTCTGCCTCCTGGCATGGAGTGCTATTAATGACTTAAGAGCATAAGTGGAGGAACAGGTTTGAGAAGGCATTCGTGTGCAGGATTTGCTACAATATCCCAAATCTGTTTTTGAGGCTAAATACTTGGGCCTCTTTTTTTTTTGTATTCTCTAGTGTCCGTTTTGTATTTTCTAGTGTCAGTATATAAAAATGTTGATTCATATTTAGTAAAATTCAGTCAAATGTAGCAATGCTGCCATAACCTGACTTTATACTTTCAATCTGAAAGATTTTACTTCAGTGTGAATTCCTTGATAGGAATTTACTATAGTGTGTATACACTCTGTACAGAGTACATACACTCTGTTGCCATAGTGTAATTCATTAAACAGTGTATTTCTTAAATTTTTGAAATTACTTAAAGAGAATAATGGCTGAGAAGCAATATGTGAATACCTATCTTAAGCCTTAAGCCTTTTATTCATTAAACTAAAATAATTTCATAATTAATATTTGTCCAAATTTTAAAACTAAAGTGCATTAAAAGAACTTTTAAAAATTGTTTCTCTCTTCATTTATACCAGGGAAGAAAAAATACATAAGGTACCTTGATAAAAATGAAATCTGTATACAGCTGAAACTAATATTGTATGTCAACTCTACTTCAATTAAAAAAAATAACCATGTCTCACAAAATATGAATCTTATTGTCAGTGGATTTATCTTTCCTTCAGATGTTAAGTAGTGATAATTGAGGTAAAAGAATGAACTGTTGTCTTAGAAAGTTAGCTTCCTTTGATAGTAGAAATCTTTTAGTCTTTGTGGTTTGAATTTCATAGTTATGAATTTCATAGCTATGAATTTTCATAGCTATCTGTAGATTATATTAAAGTACATTTAGTCATCCTATGTTATTGTCCTATTTTCACCTAAAAATGTTGCCTAAAATTTTCTGATCCTCATTCTAGAAGGTACCATATATTCAGTAATGTGTTTCTCCCATGTGTTCTCTATAGACTGAATTTTCTATTATTCTCAATATTTTGTAAGTTTAAAGTAACCTATTTTTTTTCTTGTTTTTTTTCCTTAGGCACTACAAGGGCCCCCAGGGATGGGGAAGTACCAGGGGTGGACTATAATTTCATTTCTGTTGAACAGTTCAAAGCACTGGAAGAGAGTGGAGCATTATTAGAAAGTGGAACGTATGATGGTATGTCCCCAAATAATAACAACAGCAGCAACCCAGAAAACTATCTGAATAGCTGGAATTACTTCAAAGGGAATGTGATCAATAAAATACCATTTTTTTAAGTTGTTTTCTCTTGGTCTTTGGGAATGTTTTCTTTTGGTTAGCCTGTTTGTAATTTACAACCTAAAATGGGGTTAAATAATAAGCAGAAGTATTCCATCATATTATAAGCTGATTGCGAAGAATATACTGAAATCCTTCAAACCAGCCAGTTTGCATATTTTGTAGTAATTCATATTCATCATATGAACTCAACAAGTGTTTGTTGTTTGCTTTCTATTTGTGGTTAGGAATCCAAATGCTGTGCACTTTAAAAAATCTATAGCTTGGCTGTCTTGGAGAAAAAAAGAATATAGATTGGGAGGAACACAACAAAAATGGAATAATGGGTTTCCTTTTCATATCTCTACTCACTTGTTTCTAGGAAGTAGAGACTTAATCAGTTTCAATTTTTAAATGATGCCATGTTCCATCTTGTGTCCTCGCTTCCCTGACTCTTCACTGGCAAGCTTGTCCACTCCCATAGCACGCTATACTTCTCCATCATTGCTTTCTCGTGCAGTTAGAGTAGCCTTTTCCACAAGCTTGGTGAAGGCCGCATCATGTCTTTCTTAGTTGTATCTTCAGTGCCTGGAGATGGTTCAGTAGTGTTCAGTAAACACTAACCTTGAATTCAGCGTATCCAAGTATGCATCAGTGTTCTAGCCAAAAGAATAATTCTTCATAATTTCTCTTTGGCTGCACCCTGGGCTCAAAGTGGTGGAGTCATTTACTCCTTCCTTTTCCTTAGATTTCCCACCTGTCTGTCACCAAATCCGGTCATTTCTTTCTCTGTAACAGCTTTCGTGATGCCTTTCTTTTCACTCTCACACCTCCTCATAGGCTCTGGACAAGCTCATGTCTGGGCTACTGCGGCTGTTTCTGCCCTCTGTCCAGCCCACCTGCCCATTGCTAGGTGTCTTCCTCCAGCACTGCCCGGCTTGCGTCTGTCATCTTCAGAGTCTTCTGTGCTTTCCTTTTTGCCTGCTCAGTTTGCCCCAGCTCTGCTCTCTGGGCTTTGCTCCCACAGCTTATTCATTCATTCATTCATTCATTCCTTTGATCCTTCTTTCATTCATTCGGCAACCCATTTATTAGGTACATACGACGTGCCAAGCACCGTAAGAGGGACTAGAGATACTGTGATGAAGAATACCGAAATGGTACTTAAAAAAATCCTATATCCAAGTAGGAAAAACAAAACAAGCACAATCACTATAAAAGGAGACCTTGTAAAGGAAACAAAAATAAGAGCTTTAAAGAAAAGAGTAGAAATGTCTTATTTAGATAAGGTGGCCAGTGAAGTCTTCTGAGGGGAGATGACCACTACTTATTTTTTATTTTGATGCCAACAGCCTGCTCTCATTTACCTCCCTCTTAGAGGCAACCTCGGAGTTGTGTTTAATATGTATGCTTTGGTTCATCTGCATTCTCGCAAAATGTGTCTTGTGCGCATGCATGTATTATTTGCATTGGGACTGTGTTCTGTATCTCATTCAGTTTCTAACTGTTCTCAGTTATTTTAGTGTTTTTTAGATTCATCCATGTCGCTGCCCTATATTTACATGTAATCATTGCTTATTAACCACTGCACAGCACTCCACTGCCTTCTACTTAACCCCTCTTCTAGTAATTGACTCCCACATTGCTTCCAGCCCCCCCTCCCCCACACAAACAGAGCTGCAACATCCTCTTCTTCTAGATCTGGGTGAGGATGTCTGTGGCACGTATACGCAGGGGCAGAATTGTCGGGTTATAAGGTCTGCGGGTACTTAGTCTGATGAAGGAGTCACGGCAGCTCCGTCGCTGTGTTCCTGCCGGCTGTGCTGGAGGGCTTGGTTCCTGTAGCAGCTAGAGCAAGGATTCCACATCCTCACCGGCCGGCTCTATCATTTGGCCAGTCTGATGCTTGTAGAGTGGTAGCTCCTTTTAATTCTAGCTTCTCTGGTAGTCAGAGACTTGGAATATGTTTTTATATGCTTGTTAGTGTTTTGGACTTCTGCAAGTTGTCTTTTCATTTGTGTATTTTTTAAAAAGTGGGATCTCAATCCACATTCCAGTTTGTGGACATTCCTTAGATATTTAGATATTTATTTAGATATTAATTCCTTATTGGATACAGATATTTTCTTCCGTTCCGTCACTTCATATGCTTGTCCGTGTGTTTCTTCGTTAAGCAGAAATCCTTAATTTTTGTATGTCAGATTTATCAGTGTTTTTCTTTGGGTTTGTGCTTTTGAAGTTTTGTTTAAGAAGTTCTACTCTGTCCCTAGATCACAAAGGCGTTCTCCCTCATTTTCCTCTGTTAAGTGTAAGAACATGGGAGATGACAAAATAATATTACATATTATTAATTGCTGTGTGCTAAATTTAAAGGAAATGCAAATTGAAATGGACCATTTCACACCCATCAGATTGACAGAAATTTTAAAGTCTGAAAATTGTGGGAAGTGGAAACTCCCATATACTGCTGGCAAGAGTATAAAATGATACAATCCCTTTGGGGAGCATCTTGGCAATAGCTAGTAAATTTGAAGATGCACTTAACTCTGACCCAGCAGTTCCCTCTCTGGATGCCTGCTCTAGAGAAATCCTTATCTTTGTGCCTATGTAGTCACATACCAGAACAGTCATTACAGCATTATTTGAAATAGAGATTGGAAACAGCTCTGTTTTAGTAGGGGAATTCATAAAATGCACTTTAAACTTGTTCATAAAAATGGACTATATTACATAACAAATAAACTTGAATCTACATATTTGAACAGGAACAAATCTTAGAAATATAACTGTATAAAAGGAAAGTTGCAAAAGACTACATACAGCATACTGCTTATTAAAAAAAGATAGGAAATGTTAGAAAAGCCTTTATGAACCTTTTATGAGAACATTTATATGTTATGTATGCATATACATACACCCGAACTGTACACAGTGTGCAGGGAAATGATACATACCAACTTCAGGACAACTCAGGGAGAGCATGGGAAGGACTGACAGGAAGTTGGGCCTTAATTGAACATGTGACCATGTATGTGTATCCTTAAACAGGGAGAAAATGGAGACCTGAAAGGAATCTGGCAAAAGTCAAATAAATAAATAAATAAATAAATAAGGATGTTTCTAATACAATTGTCTCTGATTTTTGTACATATTTAAAATATTTAATAGTTGGCAGTTCTATTTGAAAAAGAAAAAATCTTCAGAAAAGAGAAAAGGGCGGGAACCCCTCCAAAACAGCTTCAAAAAGATGAAAACCTTTTTCTGTCAATAACTATAGTCAGGATTCACAAACCATGTCATTTTTATGCCTTGCTGTATCTGCAATCTTGATATTTACCAACAACTTGAGAAAAATAGACCTAATTTTCTTTTATAAACATTGCTAGTTTTCTTTAAGTCCAATAATTGTGTTTAAATAAGGAAGCTGCCAAAATGTATTATGAAGTCCTAAAATCTTAATGATCATGGCAATCAAAATATCCTAAATTTGTCTGATTTCACCCTAGAAAGCAGTTTAACTTCCTAGAGTGAGATAATAATTACTAAGACTGCACAATAAAACCTGTGTCTAATATTGCTACTGAAAGTACCATCCTTAGGGAAAGAGGATGTTTGATTTTTGTCATGGAATGTCCAGATTCCTAGGTAGCGTGATTGTTGGACACAATGCAGGAAAAATTGAGATCGTGGAGCATCCTGTTCTCAACCAGACCTCTCTTTGGAATGTTTCTGGGCCCTTTGCTCCAGAGGTGAGCTGGCCTCTTCAGTGGGTCCTTGTTTTATTCTGGGCTAGAAAGTTTGCAGAGACCCTCTGAGTCTGTTTCAATACAAATCTTTGCATCCATCTGCCTTATAGGGCCTTTCAAATGTGAATTTGGGAGCAAGGGAGTAGTTGAGTGGGGAGAGGCAAGATGTAGTTGAAAAATTTTTTGGTTTGATTTCATTGTTTTGTCTTGAATATTTTAATGACAATTACCACCCAAAGTCAGATGTCCAAAGAATTTATCTTAATGCTTTTCCCACAAGGCACTGGGCTCAAGGTAAACCGATTTGTAGATTTGCCTCAGCATGATGGTGAACAACCTATGCTTTTTTCATCTGGGACAAATAATTCACTATATACCCCATTAATTTACTTTATGTGATGAGCATCTTAATTGCCTCCTTAGGAGCCCAGGAATTTGATTAGAAGTTGCGATTTTTAAAAATAAGTAAATGGAAGGAGAGTATGAATATTTTATTCCCTAACCTTATCTTTTGATAGTATTAGCATAGTGGCTGATAAAAGGTAGAAACTAACAGGAGCCACAAACTGTTAATATAACTAGACCTTTTGAGTGGTTTTCCATTGTATTTGGCTCCCTACTGGGAACTGCATGACAAATTAAGAAGATATTCAGTTGTTTTCATTCTACTCTGGAACATTTATTTTTACTGCAAAAATTCCTGATCTTCAAGACTTAGAGTATTAAAATATTTCTTGCTTTCCTGAGAGTAAGCCAATATTGAATTATGCTAATAATGTCTCTATTTGTTCAATAAATTGTCAAATAAAATAATATAATTAGAATGCTCAGAGAACCTAAAAATTACTTTTACATAAACAGCCTACATTTTAGCACACACTGGTTCTTAGCTTTATCCTTTACCCACATATTTCCTCATTTTACCAAAATAGTTCATTATGTTACACATCAGAATAAAATTATTTGAGTTCGTTTTCTCTTCTTTTACTCCCACTTCTTATGCCAGTTAGTCTTACATGAGAGCATTGGTGCATTTAAATTCACAAATCAGGCCCTAATTTAGAGCCCATGCAAAGCAAGCCCTGTAGGAATAATCTGTGTACATAAAGTCAACTTCGTATCCTTAGTACAAATAGTATTAAAAAGTTAGACAATATTAGAATATACATGGTGAAGGACACTTGAGAAATTAGTTCTTTCTGTCCTTTCTCCCTCCTCCACTCCCAGTGGCTTCCTTTTGGCCATTCAGAAACCTCGGTATAAAACAGCAGGGCAGAGACAGACACTGGATCATTTTGTTCTGACTCTGAATTCAACATCCGTCCTTTCAGCTGCTGTTACTTCGTCCATTTCAGGAAACTTCTATGGAACTCCCAAGCCTCCAGCAGAACCCAGCCCTTTCCAACCAGATCCAGTCGATCAGGTCCTCTTCGATAATGAGTTTGACACAGAATCCCAAAGAAAACGAACTACATCTGTCAGCAAGATGGAAAGAATGGACAGCTCTCTCCCTGAAGAGGAAGAAGATGAGGACAAGGAAGCTGTTAATGGCAGTGGAACGGCAGGTTTGTAAATAGATGAGCAACTTTGAACTGATCTTTTGGGTTGACTTGAACATGACATGGAACTGGAAGTAGTAAAATCTCTCCCAAAGCATGTGTAGAGCAAGTGATGCGATTCTAGTTATTAGTAAAAGGTTGTGTGTGGAATGAAGTTTATCTCTGTCAACTGTCTTACAAGCTGAAGTGAGGTTGCACCAAGTGGCAGTTGTAATCAGTCCGTAATAAGCTATCATTAGTAATAACATAACCTGCCGTGATCCCACTGCTTAAAAGATTTGAGGTTCCAGAGTATGAGAATCTGGTTGGCCTAAGTCATATTTGACAGGATATGAACAAAATACAGTTTTAAGATATAGCCTTCAACTAAAAATATGCCAGTAAAAATTATCTGAAAAATGTGTTAGCACTATGTTGTGTTTAAATTCTGAATCACTAAAAAAAAAAAAAATTTCCAAACCCGACTCTTATTTTTCATTAAATGCAAAACCAACAGAAATTTAGTGGTGAAGAATCTTCCTCTGTGTACCCCTAAAAAATGCGGTGGTTGCTTAGGAGACTCTTACCCTTCTCATCAAGAGAATAAGTAGGAAGCTACAGAATCTCAGAACTAATTCGGGGCTATTATAGTATGTTTACTCAAAACACTCAAAGATGAGCTTCATGAGGGCTGGAAGTTTTGCTTGTTTTGTTCATTGCTGTATCCCTTGCACTGTAAACCGTGCCTGGCACAAAGTAGGAACAAAGAAAATATTTCATTGATACCCAATAAATGGATGAATTTGATCACATCCCCAATTTGCAGAACCCATTACCATATTATTTTCCCAAAGCATCTGTGTTTTCTTTCATCAGCTATTATAATTTGCTGTGTATATTGTATTTACTGTCTTAATATGTTCATTTGTGTCCTCCTCCAGAGTGTGAGTCCTGTCTTACAGTCCTAACCTCACATAGTTATGCCACATAATATGTTTGATATTAAATTAATTACCCCAGTATAGTTGGGTGTAGAGACTGAAAAGAGGCCTGAAAAGGTTCACGTGAATTCACATCTAATTCTTTAGGGGCGGTTAAGGGAAATCGTCACACAGTAGAGCATTTTGATGTTGATATCAGCTTTGTTCTCCCACATTGTGAAGTCTGTTAACATTTTTAAATGTTTAAGACAGGGATCAGAGACCATAAGTCTGTCCCAATGTGGGAATTTATATATTCTCGTTTTGGGGATGGGGGGGAATGTTCTGTTTTTATTTTCTAATATGGAGCTTCTCAGTGACCATTGCAGTTCCTTCAGAGGAAACCTCTGTGATCTCCATAGCCTTATGTTTGTCATGTAAGACCGTTGTTAAACCAGAGGTTACTAACTTTTTGATGGTGATATTTAAAGGGCATGTATGGTATGGGTACCATAGGGCACTTCCACTGGATTATGTATTTCTTTGTAAGAGAAAATATCCGGACTATTTTAACAAAAAAACAACAAAAGATAGGGCTAAAAGCCCTTGGTCTTTTCTGAGTAAGTACTAACTCTAGTTGTTAACTTATTGAAAGTTGTGGAAATGAAATGTGCTTTGTATGTTGCTTTTGGGGACTAGAATTCCTACCTTAAAAAATCAGAAAATTGTTGGTGATGGAAGTGGTGAGGGGATAGTTAAAGATTTATTTATATACACCAATATGTGTATTATTTTATATCTTGCAGACGAATTCATGTGAGAATGCCGATATGCCCACATAGGAAGACATATGTTATATAATAAGGCTAAAATTTTTTTCCAAGTGTTGATTGTTACATAAACAGTGTTTTTAAGTCATTGGCTATTAAGCGAACTCTTTCACACAGTCACTTCAACTATGTTCAGACAAGTTTGAGAGATCATAGAGTTGCTTTTGTTTTCCTCTGACATACTTCTGTCCTAAGACTGTAACTCCCTTCCAGATTGACTTACAGATTGGGTGCCTTTTAATTTCTGTCACTTTTTTTTGCCTGGAGAATGAATCATGTGTTTTATTCTAGCTATGCATCCAACAAATATTTATTGAGCACCTGCTAGGATACTAAGTGCTAGGCATTTTTCTAACAGTTAGGAATAAAGCACTGAACAAAACGGAAAAAAACTCCTGTCTTCATGAACTTTGCCTTGTAGTGGGAGAGAAAGAATTATCCAACATGAATGAATAGCATATGGCATATTAGAGAGTGCTAAAGAGGAAAAGCAGAGGAGGAAAAGGATAAAAAGTAGTGGTGGCCAAAGTTTGCAATTTTAGGTAGAGTGTCAGGAAAGATCTCACTGAAAAGAGGACTTTGAAAGAAGTGATGATGTAAACTCAAAATATCTGGGAGGAGAACATTCCAGCCAGAGGGAATTTTAAGTACAACTGCCCTGAGGTGGGAACATGCCTGGAATATTCAGACAAAGGCAAGGAAACCAATATAGTTGGATTCACTGTGGACAGTGCTTTATATGCGGTTGGAGGAGAGGGATGGAAGGAAATAGAATAATAAGCAATGAGATCAGCCAGATAATGAAATGCATTTTATGTAGGATCTTATACGTCGCTGGAAGAATTTTCCTTTTTAAAAAAAGAATTTTGCTTTTTATTCTGAGATGAGAAATCTTTATAGGGTTTTGAGTAGAAAAGTATCATGATAAAACAGATTTTAAGAGGCTCATTCTGGCTACTCAGTTGAAAATAGGCAGTAGGAGAGCAGGCATAAACAGCGATACTAGTTAAGAGGTTATTGCAGCAAATTACATGAGAGGCAGTGGTTTGGACCTGATGAAAGCGTGACAGGGAGGAAGTGGCCTGAGCCTGTAACATTTGCTGACAGACTGGATTTGAGGTCCAAGAGCGCAGAGTCAAAGATCACTTCAAGAGTTTTAACTTGAGTGTCCAGAAGAATGGAGTTGCCTTTATTTAGATGAGGTAGATTGTAAGAGGAGTCAGTTTGGGTTGGAAAAGGGTAGTAGGAGCTCCAGTTGGGATATTTTAAACTTGAGATGCTTGTTAGACAACCAGATGCAAATGTCCTGTTTGAAGTTGGATTTAAAAGTCTACATCTGGTCTGAAAATGCCTATTGGGACATCAGCATACAGCATATAGAGCAATGACACTGAATGACATGACCAAGAGAGTAACTCTAGGGAGAGAAAAGGACATGTCCAAAGACTGAACCCTGAGAAGGCCCTCTGCTGTGTGGAGCTCAGGGAGAGTGAGAAGAGCCAGTGAGATAGAAGGCATGCAGGAGGGTGGAGGGGCCTAGAAGCCAGGGGAAGAGAACAGTCAACTCAGTCAGATGCTACTGGTAGGTCAGATAAGATGACCACTGAGAACTGATGGTTGGATTTCACTATGTGGAGGAAACAGGGTCATCGATAAGATTAGGGATGAGGGAGAAGTAATGGTAGATTTAAGAAGAAATGTATGAAACAGTTATCCAGGAAGAGTGTCAGAGTGAACGGACTAATAGAATTTCCTGTGATTATCATACACTATTAACTGCCCTCTTGAGATTAGTGATCACGAATTAAAAGTGGATGAGTTAGTGTTACCTGAGTCCAGCTTCACATACTGGCGTAGAGTAGGTGGAGAGATCTAAGCAGAGTTATGCTCCATCTGGGCACATATACTGAAGTGAGGTTGAGGCAGAGAAATCAGTAGTGTTTGCAAGGAAGCAACGATTGTGGCTGATCACAGAACTTAAGTTGCCTAAGTAGGGCAATGAGGACATCGCGAGGACACAGATGAGGGGGGAGGAATGGTGAAGGGTAGTAAGAAGCAGTATTAATGGTTTATAGAGCTTGGTTGGATAAAGGACAGTGGAAGTGGAAGTACTATATGTAATGATATCTAAGGCCTCTTCTAAGATTCTCTGATTCCGAGACGTTGCCCTCAGTTTGGAGGAGTTGTAAGTTTGCAGTACATGAATTGTGAGTTCCTATACAGTAACCATATTCTTACTTAGTATTCTTACTTACCTATGGGTGCTGGGACTCTCAAAGGATTGTGCTATCACCAACAGAGAATTACGCTTAACAACAGGAAGTCTGTTGAGTGTTATTTTTTAAAAAACCAGTAATATTTTAAAGGCCTGTGTTACATGTGTGCGAGGGAGGTTGGGATAGCCGTTCAGAGCATAGACCACCTAGATTTGAATCCTGACTTTGCTGTTATCAGCTGTGTGACCTTGACTAAATTAACCCCACTGCAGCTTAGTTTCTTCGTGTATCATCTAAAACACATGCATAATAATAATCATCACAGGGCTGCTGTGAGGATCATGAGGTTCATATGTATAAGGTGCTTCAAGTAGAGCCTGGCCCATGAAAGGACCGCATGAGCGCCCCTGTAGACATTGCTGTGGGTCGCACACTAACTGATACATATTCCCAATATTCCCAGTTGATTCTAGTGTGGTTTTTCGCTTCTTTCCCAGACTGGCATCAGAGGTGCTATACTGGGGTAATATCACTTATCAGATGAAAAAAGTTTGGTATGTCTATTTGTTACCTCAAAAAATGATAGCAGGATGTGGACATAATACACAAGGAAATTTGTATTAAATATTTGGCATTTTGTTGGAGACGAAGAGAACTGTTTGAAGCAGGTTTAACTTTATCTTTCTTCACTGCTTTGTGTTCAATGGCAGAAAACAGAGAGAGGCATTCTGAGTCGTCTGATTGGATGAAGACCGTCCCAAGTTATAACCAAACAAACAGCTCCATGGACTTCAGAAATTATATGATGAGAGATGAGAATCTGGAACCACTGCCCAAAAACTGGGAGATGGCCTACACCGACACGGGGATGGTCTACTTCATTGAGTAAGCAAATGTCTGTATCTCTTCTAACAGGCCCTGTCGCTGTGAGGCCTATCTTACCATTGCTTTGTCCTCATTCACAAGGCTTCCGTTTCTTTTGTCTTTCTTTAAAAAGGTTTTTCATACAAGTAACAGTTGAGTCTTTAATCTGATGATTTCCCTGGATGATACTTCATTTTTATTTGACTTAGAGGAATCGTGTATTTGACTTCTGGTTTTATAAAAACAGGAGGATTAAAAACAGGTATATCACTAATAATAAAAAATGTAGGCATGAAGAATATTTTGCCTTGCTGTTTTTTTAAACTTTTGATAGGTTGTGCAATTGAGCATTTCAAGAATTACCACCCTGTGGAAGGAGAGCATATTTATTATCCGAGCTGAATATTTTCAGTTCTAGATATATTCAGGCAATACAGTTGAATAATATAGGAGGGAGATATCACTGATCCCCAGACTCATTGGTACGGTATAAATGGACAAACCCTAATTTTTGAGAAGGCACTATTAATGTAAATATAAATATATTTATAGAGTTAGAGAATACCACATGTATTTGATCAGCCTAAATTTTTATATGGTTTGCACCAGAGAATAATAATATGCCAGTAATTTTGTTGGCAGTTTCATTATGAAGCATTTTTATATTCTTATGCAACTGTAATTCTCATCTGTATAATAATTTGTACAGAGGCAGAATATGAATATAGTAAGAATAATAAGGTTACAGGTAAATAACAATTAAAATATTGAGGGCTGGACACTACAGTCAAGGAACATATACTTAAAAATGAATTGGGGGTAGGAGACTTGAATCTCTTGCCTCATTTGGTCCCAAGTTCCACGTCCTTCCCATAGAGTGAGCATTTTGCTTTACCAAGTGGAATTAGAGTATTTAAAAGACATAGATTTTGTGTGCATTGTGTTCTTTTTACCATACACGGTACACAGTTGATTATATCATACACATGCATAAACATTAATGACAAGGATTATGCGAAACAGACAAAATCAGGTATACTCTTCTCTATGGACAATTTAAGGGGTTGTTCAAGAGTAATTTAGACTTTTGACGTTCATTCTGATTTTAGCACTGAATCCCCAAGTAAGTTATGAGTCATTTTGAGTGGCTAGAGTATCTTCAGAAGCAGAGTATGAGACATTGAACCTGACAGTACTTATATACTGTAAATGGGGATAAGTTCTAAATTATAGAGAGGGGAGAAAATTTATAAAAGAAATGCCTTTATAATTGTACATTATTTTTTTATAGTTGAACATTATTAAAATGCATTAAAGACCTCTAGATAGAAGACCTGAAACTATAAAAGTCCTAAAAGAAAACACAGGGGCAAAATTTCACAGCATTGAATTTGGCAAGGACTTCTTGGACACACAAACTATAGGCAACAAAAACAAAAATAGACAAATGGTACTTCATCAAATGTTTTTAAAAACTGCAGCAAAGGGAAGCAGCTGTTGAGTGGAAAAACCACCAGCAGAATAGGAGCAAATATTTGCAAACCCATATCTGATAAGGGGTTTGTAACCACAGTATAGCTGAATAGTATTTGCTGCTGTAGCTTAAGTGTTTGGTCTGTGTTATTACTGCTGTTAAATCACGCGTCTGTAAGAAAATAGGTGTATAGCCTTTAGCTATCATGTTTTGTGTATAGCCCCATGGACATTGCTTTACCTTGGGAAATATTGGGTAAAATCCCAGTAGATTGCTCACGTCTGCTAATTTAGCAGTAAAAACTTTGGAGCATTGGAACCAAAGTTAAGCTTTTCTCAAGTAGCAATTCTGAGTTTGGTTTAGCAAGATACATACGTGATTTTTTTTTTCTAACAGTCTCCATGCTGCTAAGCCTCTTTAGAACCCTGATCCTTTTCATGTTGCTAAAATCGATTTAACTGGTCTGAGTGTGGAGAAATTATCTTTTTGACAGAATGGATAACACAGACTTTATAGAAACCATCCCAGTTTCTCCTGTTCACATTATCCATTATTCAGCATACACAAGTGTTTCTACCACAGTCTACCAGTTAGTATCATACCTGGCAATGTGTGAGAAGGGGTTGCATGGCCCGGAGTAGCTCAGGAGTTAGAAAAGGCATAGAAGGTATGATTAATTCCCTGAAACTATTGGCTTAATTTCCTAAGAGTAATTAATATAAAGATTAGGAAGTTTATCTCCTGATAAAAACACCGGTGAATGATACTTTGTTCATGTTGTTATTCTCACACTACCTTGATAATAACTTTAATTTACATTTTGTTGCCTTCTGGTATATTTTCCAACATGGTGTTTTCTTTCTTTAATATCCTCATATTTCAGATGTTTGTACTGTCCACTCTGTCTCCTCAGCAGTGTGATGGCTTTGTTTTAGCATTGGTACCTACTGCATGCTGACACTGCTCCATGAAAGCACGTGTGGCCTGCTTCATAAAAAGGAGTCGGGGGAGGGGGGGGGATGATGGGCGGGGCTCTTTTAGGTCTGCCTTCTTTTTTCTATTCAGCATGTGATCCGTAGTTTGTAGTGTAGACTCTGACTGTACCTATGATTTTTACTTGCGTGCTGCAGATAGAGATACTTGAAGACTTTATTTTATGAAACTCTCTCATTTCAAAGAACCCTTTCGAGGGCAGGGCAATCGATCTGTTTAGCACGGTGTTGCCGGCAGTCAGCACAGTGCCACCTAGCACAAGTACTCAAGAGATAGAACCTTTTTTGAAGGGAGGGAGGAAGGAATTCAGCCAGCACCAAACAAGGTTTTCAAGGCCGCTTTTTCAACTGGAGAATGCACAGTATGGGGCGATGTGCCCACCCTTGGAAATATTTTTGACTGCTTAAATCAGTGTTATTCCGTACTTGCCATTTTGCCCCTTCTTTAGAGTCTTCTTTCTCAAACTAGTGCCTCTACATTACCTGCCCTCTCTGGCAGTTTTGAAGGAGCAGATTGGGAACAATAGGATTATTGAATCAGAGGTGTACAAGCAGAGCCCGTAGGAGATAAGTGTGCAAACATCATGTACCTTTCAGTCACTTTTAATCTTTGCTTTTGAAATACTTTCCTCCCTCTTTATTTTACTGTTTCTAATTGAAATCTTTATTCTGCAGCCACAATACCAAGACAACCACCTGGTTGGATCCTCGTCTTTGTAAGAAAGCCAAAGCCCCTGAAGACTGTGAAGATGGAGGTAGAGATTCGGAAATCTTTTATACTGTTCTTATTTACCTAATCCCTTCTTGTTCTTCTTGCTTAGATAGTGAGTTTTCCAAAACCCTAAACATACCATAATGTGCCTAAGCACATAAGGAGTGGGTGGATGTCATACTCAAATGACTCTGATAAATATGTCATTGCATCTAATTTTATGAGAGACTTTATTTCTCTCTTTTTGAGAATTATACAATGAAATCCTTGTTAAGAGTCTTAATAAAAGTAAATTGCCCTTTTTGCACATTTGTTTTAAAGACAAAGTTTTCTCTTTCTAAGTAAGTATTTTAATAAGTTAGGTACATTCGTAACTACCGGGTAGCCTCATCATGGCTATTGAACCTTCAAAAATATATTTAATTTAGTATCACTAGGATAGGTACGTTAGTATTTATGGCTATGCTTTCATTTAGAGCATCAATAGATACTCAGTGAAAGTCTCTAATATACCCCACCCTTACCCACACACAGTTTTTACTGTTTAGTAGAAAAATTTCTCTGAGGATCTTAGGTAATAATGCTTGTCGATCTTATGTATTATAGAGTTTTTAATAGTATAGCCTTACACATTAGTATAGACTTTACCCCAACCAAAATTGTTTGCTATGTCTTCTTGAATATAGAGTGAAGATGAATAAAATTTGCATTCATTTTGTATCACTGCATCAGAAATTATTTACCTTGGTTAAAAAATGAATGGCTACGAATGAGTTTCAGATAGTCCTCCTGTAGATTGAACCCCAGTCTATTAAAGAAATTAAATAGTTTATACATTTTGTTCTGCCTGATTGCAATATTAAGATTTTTTCTAGGAACAACCAGTTGGAAAATGGAATTATTTTAAAATTGTTTGCAATGATATGAAAAAAAAAATTAGATACCTGGGAGCAAATCTACTGAAAGGTGCACAAGACACATTGAAAACTACAAAATATCTCTGAAAGAAATTAATGAAGACTTGAAATAATTGAGGAGATACACTGTGTTCACAAATTGAATGATACAATACTATTAATGATGTTCATTTTCCTTAAACTGATATCTAGATTCAGTACGATCCCAATCTAAATCCTCTAAGTCTATCTTGAAGAAATTGACAAGCCAATTCTAAAATATATACAGCTCCAGTTAGCCAGATAGTCTTTTAAAAGGACAGAGGTAAAGGACGTAGTCTACCAGGTTTGAAGAGTAACTGTAAAACTCAATAACCAAGACAGTGTGCCATTGACGTAAGGGTAGACAAGTAGATCATTAGAACAGAATAGAGAATCCAGAAATAGAGGCACACATCTGTGGTCACTTATTCTATAGCCCAAATGCCAAATCAGTGAGAGGAGGAGGATCTTTAACAAATGGTGCTGGAAGAACTGAATGGACATTCATAAGGAAAAATGAACTTCAACTATACCTCACTCCATACACAGAAATTAATTTCAGGTGGCTCAAAGACCTAACCATAAAAGCTAGAACCCTAAAGCTTTTAGAGGAAAATTTAGGAGAATATCTTCCTAATTTCAGGATTAGCAAAGATGTCTTAGGCCACAAAAAGTATGAACCATGAAAGAAAAACTTGATGAATTGGGACTTAATAAAAACTTAAAATTTTAATTCATCAAAAGACACCATTAAGAAAATGGATAGACAAAGTCGTAGGCTCTGCGATATGTATCTGACAAAGGAATTATATCCTGAATCTATAAAGAATGGTCATAACTCATTAATGAGAAGACAACCAAATTTTTAAATGGGAAAAATATTTAAATAGACATTTCACCAAAGAAGATCTACAAGTGCCCAATAACCACTAGAACAGATACTTAACATCATTAGTCATTGAGGAAATGGGAGTTAAAACCACAGAGAGACGCCACTTTAAATCCACTAGAATGACTATAATCAGAAAAGACAGATAATAACAAATGTTGGTGAAGACGGGAAGAAATGGTAAACCTGGTACAGTGCTGGGCAGAATATTAGATGGTACAGCTGCTTTGGAAAGCAGTTTGACAGTTTCTTAAAAGGTTAAATACAAATTTATCCTGTCACCTAACTGTTCCACTCCTAGTCATCTACCCAGGAGGAATGAAAACATATGTCCACACAATGACTTGCATGTAAATATTCATAGTATCACTATTCATAACAGTGCCAAAGTGGAAACAGTTCAGATGTCCACCAACTAATGAATGGATAAATAAAATCATCCAGTGGAATACTATACAGCAATAAAAAGAATGAAATCGTTTACATGCTACAACATGAGCAAATCTCAGTAGACACTAGATCCAAAAGACCAGCTACTACAGGATTCCATTTGTATGAAGTGTCTGAAATAGGCAAATCTATAGAGACAGAAAGGCAGATCAGTGGTGGTTGTCCAGTGGTGAGGATGGGAATAGAGATTAAATAGCATGAGGGATCTTATTGGGGTGAGTGAAATGTTCCAAAACTGGATTGTAGTGATGGTTGCACAACCCAGTAAATTATTAAAACTCCTTGAATTGAACATTTAAAACACATTAATTTTATGGTATGCGAAATATACCTCAACAAAGTTGTTTTTCAAAATGGTCAAAGAACTTGGACACTTCGCCAAAGAAGACAGAGGAACAGACAGGAAGGACCTGAAAAGGTTCTCATCATCATTAGCCATCACTACAGTGAGAGGCCATTTATGCTCCTTGGAAGGGCTGGAGTCAAATTCACTGAGAACACCAAAGACTGGGGAGATTGTAGAGCAGCTGGAACTTTTACTAGTAGGCGGCAATGTAAAATTACGTGAACATTTTGGAGAACTTTGGGCAGTTGCCCATGAGGCATTGTCTCAAGAGAAATGAAAGCACATGTTCCCCCAAAAGACTCCACCTGAATGATCATGACAGCCGTATTCATAACTCAAACCTGGAGACTTCCAAATACCCATCAACAGAAGAATGGATAAACAATTTTTGGTATATTCATGCAGTGAAATACTACTCATCAGTAAAAAGAAAAAACTGTTGGTAAACTCAACAATCTCAGAAACTTGCTGAATAGAAGAAGCCCTACACAAAAGAATGGGTACTCACTTAACCATTAAAGCCCGAGAACAGGCAGACTCATCTGTGCTGATAAAAGTTGGAAAATGAGGTGGGAATGGGGAGGTGGGTGAATTGAAATAATTCTCTGGAATGATGAATATATTCTCCACCTTGTCTTGGGTGGTGGTTAGGAAGGCACATGCAATTGGCAAAACTTTTTTTTTTTTTTTTTAACTGAACGAGCACTTAAGATCTCTGTATTTTGTTGGGTGTTTATAACATACCGCCCTTGTCTGTAAGGCTTTCATCAGTAAGTTCCATATGGTGAAATCAGCTACTGTAAAGGTAAACTCGAATATGTAATACCAGAGAATTTGACTTTTTAAAGCCTGTGAGTGTGGTGTTAGTCTTCTCGGGCCCATCTCTACGGCTGGTCTTCGTTGCCTTTTCCTGCACGCTGATGGTTCCAGTTCACTTCTCTGCCTTTTCCCGTTTTCCCTAATAGAATGTATGTATTGTCAGAGCTCTAACTATTAATTTACTATAGCTGGCCCTCTTTTTGAATCCTTAGTATTGTCCTGTTTTGAATTCTGTTTCTGTATTTCCTACTACATTTGAGACTTTATTTATTTTTCTTTATTTTTTTACTTTTAAAACATAATTTGTATTAACTTTATCTCCATAAAGAAAAACACATAGAGACTTAAAAAAAAAATTACCCTAGTAGCACTTCTAGTACACATAATTAAAACTAAACTGACATCTTTCTCCCAAAGTCACCCCATCTCTCTTTCTGTCACAGGTACCATGTTCATAGTCCTCTGGGCCAGGTGATCGGAGGCATCTTTACTTCTTTTGCTCCTCTTGCTCTATTCCCTATACAGTCCCCAATCCCTGTTGCTTTTTCTCTTTTTTTCCACATGCTGCCAATATATTATTATGAAAATTTTCCAATATATAGAAAAATTGAAAAAAAATTTTTTTAAAGATTTTATTTATTTATTTGACAGAGAGAGAGAGAGAGATCACAAGTAGGCTGAGAGGCAGACAGAGAGAGAGAGAGGAGGAGGCAGGCTCCCTGCTGAGCATGGAGCCCGATGTGGGCCTCAATCCCAGGACCCTTAGATCATGACCTGAGCTGAAGGCAGAGGCTTTAACCCACTGAGCCACCCAGGTGCCCAAAATTGAAAAAATTTTATAGTAATTTTCCCACAACTGAGATATTACAATGAACATTTTGCCATTTTGGCTTTTTCACAAAGCTGTCTATCTATATGCTTTTATATCTTTTAGATCTTTTTTCTTTTATATCTTCCTCCATCCCTCCAGTCACCACAGACTTGAATCATTCTTGGTCTTCTTGTCCTATAGTTATCTCTCCTCCCTCAATGTGTTCTTTATGCTAGTGATTTCCAAAATGATGGTCCTCAAATTATCTATTGATGTACAGGAAGAATATGTTAGAACTTACTTTTTGTAATGTTCCTACTGGGGTAAAAAAAAAAAGTTTCTCTACCATTTTACATACAGACTGACAATGGGTTCTTTCTCATCCCATATGTCAGATGATCGCATATAGTACCCAGAGTGTCTTGGGGGAAAAAATGGATGTGGCACCATTACTTTTGCCAAGGGCACAAGGTAAAGTTTTACAGTTTACTTGTGCCCAGTTAAGAGGATATAGAGACTTTGTTATTTAGTTTTTAATTCACATGCAACTGAAATGTTGCTTAAAAAGATTTCTGCAAAGATACCACCTGTTGAAGATAATACAAATATGCAAGCCCAAACCAACAGTAAGTAAACAGCAGAGCTGATAATTCATATACCTCGTATGAGCTTTTTAAAACCACATTGAGGTAAAACCATGATAGTTGTTCATTTCATCTTTATCGCCTTTTTTTTCTGTTCTACAGTGTATGCTTTCTTACGTACATAGTAGTGGTGTGGTACATGCATATTTATGAACAACCGTATACATCTTGGAAGTACATGTTAAATGTTTTGCTGATAAGGCTACAAGATCAAAAATCTTTGGCCACATTGGCTCTGACTCTTTCTAGAATATAACCGTCTTATACCTCTCCTTTGCTCAGATACCTATAATGGCTCCCTACAGTCACAGATAAAGTCTAGTTTATAACTGAACCATATTCTATATTTCTTTTTCAAAATATTTTCTTTCTCTTCTTTTCCAAGTGTTTTCATGTCACAAATATGACATCGTTTTTGTCTTTGCCTCTGCCACGTGCCCATCTCTTCAGCCAGGAACAAGCCTCACTCCCTGTGTCCACCTGGCTCAGACCTACTTATCCTCCTAAGCTCAGTTCTAGACTCTAATTTCTTTGTCACCTCCTCTGTCGTTCTCTGTAGGTCAGAATTAGATGTTCTCTGTGCTCAACAGTACCATAGGACATATTTCCACTGGAGCGTGTATTACATTGTGGTGTGACTAGATACATATACTCTATAAGAGCGATGATTTTGTCTTACTTATCTACCTATCCCTTTAGTAGATGCTTAAATGTTTGGAAGGTGGGGAGAAGGAAAAGAAGGAAAGAAGCTACTCTATGTCCCAGATTATTTCAGCGTCCTTCTCGAAAATATTTTTTAATCTCTATGAAGTTCTGGGCAGAGGCCATTAAATATTATGTCCATCTTGGTTCACTTGTTGGGAGTCAAGAGAAATAAGACCCAGGAAGCAGAGGGATGGGTTAGAATTCGAGCTGATGAGTAGACATGGCTTTGGCTCTGCATCTACATGAGCTTACTGGTACTTTACCCCTGTAGGAAGCAGCCTTCGGCACTCAGTCTCTGGCCTCTGGTCAGCTAGGGCCTCCTCCCCTAAGGCAGGCACGGCAAATCAGGTCAGCCTGCACTCTCTGCGGGCGACAGTGAATGAACTCAAGAGGCCCTGAGCCAAGCATACTGAATTCATTTGTAAAACTCTCCAGTTAAATAAGATAGACTTTCTTCCTTGGAGAAGAAGAAAGGAAAGGGGCTTAGAGAAAGTGGGCTGTTTCTCCCATTCTTTCCCCCTCTACGGAAATTTGAAAAATTGGATGAGTGTGTCCCCCTAATGCTCTTTACATTGAAGGTGACAATATGTCTTGGTTGGCCCAGAACTAACCCAGCTTATACCTTTTGTGCCAGCATAATTAATAGTAGTGTTCCCTTTTACTCTCAAAAGTGGACAGTACATTATATGGCCATCCTAATTATATCTTTTTTAAGATAGAGCAACCACAGGTGCATTTAGTGTTCTAAGAATGTTCAAGACTTTTTGATAGAAAGGCTACTCTCCATCCCCACAACTGGGTAATGTTGAGGCCTTCCTCATGTCACCTATACTTGCTGTGGGAGCCCCACAGTTTGGACCCTTGAGCGTATTTGTTTGACGCTCAGCCAACTGTTACCACTTCCGCTGTGCACTTAGTCTCCTCCCTGAATGGGGGAAATGGCCCCACAATACTCTGATTCCCGCTGCACTAAATCTGACTTACACTGGTGTTCTCTACAGTGCTTTGCAGAGTAGATGCTCAATAAGGGTAATAATAAGGAAGATATTTTACATGTAAATTTTTGTAGTTTGATGCTAATTGCTTACATTCTGCTAAACATTGAAGATCTAGAAAAACCTTAGTTTCTAAAACTTGCCCTTTTCCTTCCTAGTCTTCTGATACTTAGAACCCAACTGTATCTTGATGCTATATCTAATGGTTTAATTGATGTACATATCTATCTTCATTCAACCAAAATAAGTAGTGCTTTGGTTAAATAGTTTTCTTAAAAATACAACATCAGGAGTCCATTTTACACCCAACTCACCTCTTTTATGATGAAAGATTCCATTTTTACCGAAGGCTAAAAAATAATGTTGATGGTATTGTGGAGCTTAGAGAATGATAAAGATTTATCAACTGACTACTGCTCCTCAATGAGTAAACAATTGCAATTCATATATTTAAATAAGAAAAAATATTATTTGGGCAAGAGGAAACAAAGATAAATTCATGAGCTGTAGAACCAACCAGCTGCTTGACATTGCCAGAAATGGTTTTTCCTTTTGAATCAGCTTTTGGGGAGAATGCTTTGGCTTCTAGCCCAGAAAGATACAGTGTTAGGTCTCTCCTATCTCAATAGTAGATAAATGTTCTCTTGAACAATGTACTCCTGCCAGTTCTTCAACTATCTTTTTTCACAACCAGGTTTCAAAAAAAAAAAAAAAAGGTCATCTCTCCTTAAGGACTCCACCTCCTGCTTTCCTTCCCACTACTACAGTATGCCGACTTCCGCCCCCTACCTTTTCAGTGAAAGTGCTTGTCCTAAGGTCACTGATAGCCTCCTCATTGCCAGATTTGATGGTCTCTTTTCAGCCCTTTGGTTCTGACAACTTTACTGAGCGTGTATTAGGGTTGACCATGCTCTCCTCCCCTGTCTTCTTTGGCGCCCTTCCCCCTAACTACTCTTACTTTCTCCATCTGCTCCTTAAATTGTGAATATTGCCGAGGTTCTGTTCTCTACCTTGTTCTGTTCACAATTTATCCAGGTAATATTGTCCACTGCTATGGCTTTTTTTTTTTTTAAATGTTATTTATTTGAGAACACATGAGCAGGGGTGAGGGAGGGGCAGAGGGAGAGGGAGAAGCAGGCTCTCTGCTGAGCAGGAAACTAGATGCAGGGCTTGATCCAGGACCTGGACATCATGACCTGAGCCAAAGGCAGATGTTTGACTGAGCCACCCAGGCGCCCCTTCTGTGGCTTTTAAAACGCAATGTCTCTCAAATCCTTATCTTCCCACATTTCTCTTTTGAGGACCAGGTTTCTATGTCCATGAAATTGTGAGATATCTCTTCCAGGATGTTCCATAGGCCCCTCAAATGTGTTACCTTTCAAACTGAGCTGTCTTCTGTATACCCTCCCTTTCTGCCCTTAACAGTGACATCCCATCCTTCCAGTTCATTGAGTCCCAGCCAGTTATCATCCTCAACTTTCTCCTCACCATATCCTCTTTATTTTGTTCTATCAGTTCTTTTAAATGCTTGCCATCTCTTGAGTGCCCACTGGTGCTGAGGACTGTACCAGGCACTTTTTATGTATTGTTTGTCCCCTAAATGCCTCTAAATCCAAATTAATATGGCTTTTCTATTCCCACAGCTCTTCTCATGGTAGGTGTACAATATTTGATAACATACCTGTTTCACGCCAGAAGAGCCAGTAACCTGGGAACCATCTTGGCCTCCTTTTCTCTTTTCCTCCTTCAATCTTCATGGTCATCATTGAGTCCTGTAAACATTCTGACTTGTATAAACATTCTGTCTCTCCATTCCATCTACCATTCCCTTGGTTCCAGCCATTGTGACTCCTTGTCTAGGCTATTACACATTTTCTTATTTGTCTGTCTTTATTCTCCACGCCATCTATGCCATCCTCTGTTACTGCTACCCATAATCTTTCTCAGGTCTAAATTTAATTTTGCCTTTGTCCAGCATAATCTGTTCCATTGTCATCTAAATAAAGATCACAGTCTTTAATGTGGCACTCAAGAAATGTGATTTGGTGCTTGCTTATAAGATAAGTATCTTGCATACAACCTTCACTCCCGTCCTATCACATTATTTGTAATGGCTGAAAATGCCACCCATTCTTAACCCCTCAGCTCTTTTTGACCTGTTGGAATGGCCCCCATTCTCCCCATTTCCAAATCATCCTTTAAGACTGCTCAACCATCACCCTCTTTTGGAAGGCTTTCTTGATAGTTTACCAGGCAATTGATGTCATTCCTCTGCATACCACCCCCCAAAATACAGTGTTTATTATGTAATTTATACTTTCTGCCTTTCTGCTTAGACAGTGAACTTTTTGAGGTCAAGAACTGTGTGATGTTTCTAATTATTTTTGCCTAGGAAGAAGAAAAGAGGAAGGAAGAGAGGGAGAGAAAAAAAGGGAAGGAAGCCAGTGAATTAATTGACCCCCTGGATAGTGTATAAAATTGCTGGGTGTTTTAGTTTTGCTTTTATTAACTTTATTTTGAATGGGCAAATAATAACCACTTCTTTATCTGCATTAATCCACCCTGCAGAAAACTGGCTAATGCTATTAATGGTGGAGGATTAAAGCCATAAGTAAAAGTAACCCAGAAGATAAATTACCATTTTATT
The DNA here is from genome assembly GCA_002007465.1 of Ailurus styani. Classification (NCBI taxonomy): domain Eukaryota; kingdom Metazoa; phylum Chordata; class Mammalia; order Carnivora; family Ailuridae; genus Ailurus; species Ailurus styani. The sequence continues at coordinate 1,598,671 of LNAC01000256.1, read as the reverse complement.
TACTGTCCTAAAAAAGGAATGTACTTTTTCTGTTAGTTGCTAATTAAAATGCTGAATCAACTTCCAGATTAATGCTGAAATGTATTTATGTTGATCTCTTATCCTTACTAAGTATTAATACATTCTTTTTAGTGAGTTTTTTAGATATCACATGGTTTCTACAGTTCTTGCAGCTCTCCAGACTTTTCTAAAGACAAAGCATAAATCTGGTTGTGGTGCCGTAATAGGGCTCCAGCCTCACTCAGCACCACTCAGTTCCCACGCTATTTCAAGAAACTCCCGATTAAAGAAAAAAATCTCTTTCGTGGAGGATCCTTAATGGTAATGCTTTGATAATATTATTAAAGAACATTTTTTACAGATATAACCCAACAAATACTCTTCTTCCCATAACAGTTACCTGGTCATAAATTATTATACTTACTTAATCGACAATTATTTGCTTCATAGCTGTGGAGGATCAAAGTGAACTGAAGTGTGTCTCAGTTCTTCTCACCTGTTTTATTCTGTTTTCATATAGCCATTTTCAACTATCCCCGTCTTTCCCACCCCAGACATTTCAACCAGGTCCTTCAAAGGAGAACCACAAAAATTCACCAAGTTTCAAAACCACCAATCAATACACACACACATACACACACATATGCACACACAGGCAGAAAAATATGGGAAAAAGGGGTGAAGTGATTTAGAGCTTTCATCAGGGGGCTAGTTGTTTATTCTCTCCTTTTATTCTGAATGTGAAATAGTTTTATTAGAACATAATAGTTCGTGTAACTTGTCAGCTTCCTCACAATGAAATTTTTATTTACAAGGTCAATCGATGCATCAAAACTGCGGCTAAGTGGGAGGAAATTATTAAATCTTTGGTTATATTCTGAGCCTACTTGTTGCCTAGCATATATTGCATGTGTGTGCGTATGTGTGTGTGTTTCATCCTAGCAGGAAAACACTTTAAAAGAAATTGAAAATAAAAGTATGGATCATCATAGTGTGTAACTGTGGGTTTAAAAAAAAAAAACACCTCTCTTGCTGGGCTCCTATGTATAAATTGTTAGCACTAAAACTACCTGCTAGGAACATTCCTGAATCCATGTCTTACTAATAAAATGATTCTTCAGAAGCCTTAACTTGGAAAACAGAGTGGGAAGGAAAAGAGGATTCTTTCTCGACATGGTCAGTTTCTATTGGAGAGACCAGATTTTTTTTTTCTTTAGCTATCAGATCTTCACCTCCCTTCAGTTTTTCTAGGTCTATTTCATTGGTCAGTTACCTGGAATGAGTAAATATAATAATCCTATATAAGATATTTCTTTGTTACCAGACACAAATATGGGTTCTACACAAGTCACCATGGTAATTATTTCACATTTTCCTTCCAAAACTCAAGTTAATGCAAGGGAAAGTAGATATTTTTTTAGATGTTAAGGAAATCTCAATTCCACACCTGAAATGAAAAAAATCCAAGGCTGGACTTTTTTTAGGGGGAGAGTGGGGCAGAAGAACAGACGTAATTGACAAGTCTGATGTATAATGGCGAAAAACGGAACAAGCAGCTGCTGCTTGTACTGAACTAGAGAGTTAGTGTGTTTTTGCTGACATTATCAAGCTGTTTAAAATGAAGGATCTACACCAGATGATTTTTTAAATAACATTTTTATGGCTTCTGATTCAGGTAAACAGTTTTGAGTTGAAGATCATCTTTTCGTTCTGGGCTCCTAATTACCTGCTGAGCCACTCACTAGCTATTGAAGAAGCCACTCAGACTCAAATCCTGCTTGTTCTTTGAAAGCAAATCCTCAGCTTTTGGTGGGACTCCCAAATATGAGTGTCATGAAATAAAAGACACTTAAATTCAGTCATGGTGAATTCTTCTCTGTCTGTTTCGAATCTGCCTTTTTACTCCATTTCTTTCTTTCTTTCTTTCTTTTTTTTTTTCCAGAACTTCCTTATGGCTGGGAGAAAATAGAAGACCCTCAGTATGGGACATACTATGTCGAGTAAGTTTGTTACCTCAGTTAACACTCTCCCAAACATTTCCCTTCACTATACAGCTTTAGGGAATCACCCGAATACAACACTTTGTCTCAGCAATCCAGTTTTCAAGGTTTTCTATGAGGGGAATTAGAAGTAGGGGCAGTGAGCATTTACCTCAGTGGTTCTGGGCTCCCCAGAAGTTGGCTCTGAAGTAAATAGAGCGAGAGGGAAGTGGCCACACTGATGAAGAGCTGGGAGTGGTACCATTACGATCATAGCCTCTAAAGAGAAAAGTAGTATATAGAAAACTGTGAAATGAGGGCATGGACTAGATGAAATGTTAAGGTCACTTCCAACCCCACAGCTATTTGTTGTGAAGGCAGCAAAAGCACTCTAAGGCCAGTGAGCTGTAATGATCCAAAGTTTTGGAGTACAGGATTAGAAGTATACTGTCTTCTAGGGAGTTAATCAAGGAACACTTTGTGGGGAGAGAGATTGTTTCTTACACAGCTGTTAGTTAAATTTAAACATAAGTGTATGTCAGAGTGGAGCACCGAACACCTGACTATGTTAGTCAGAGAAATCAGGGGATCATGAACGTCCTCGGATTTTTCTTTCCTTTTTTTCACTTACCTAATTGCGGCAATGATGAGGGATTGCTTTCTTTCCAAATGCTATAGGTAGAATTTTGACCTCAGGCAAATAAATAACTGCATCGGAAATATTGCTACTGTGTACCTAGAAACTAGGAGTCTGAACCTACTGCTGAGGTAGTGAAGGCCAAATACCGTTACCTGAAAAAGTAGCAAACATGGGAATCTTCTAGATCTAGGACTGCTTATTAATTTTTCATCACTTTTTGGTGTAAACAAATGTCATTTCCTAGTATTTATTCCTCCCTGTAGTATCTCTGACTCCTGTTGTGACTCTAGTCTTTACATTAACAAAGTATAGTTGACACACGATGTCACCTTTGTTTCAAGCGTACATTCTAATGTGTAGATTGTTCTTTGAGTCCCTGTGGCTAGATTTTTGGAATGATTTCTTAAAATCTAACGTGTACCCTAAGAAAACAGCTCAGTTTGACCCTTAAGTATATAACTTCACAGTGTCAACACTTTGGTTCTTTTGGAAGGCTATGCCAATTTTATTTTCATTGTGTTATTTAATATCTTGATATTGTTATGTGAAAAGTAGATAGCAGCTCTTTCATTGTTGTTGTTTTTTTTAATGCATATTAAGTTAAAATAAAGAAACAACCATTTCTCAGTCAAAGGACTATTGGAAGGCCAACTGGAAAGGTTTTGTGGGATTTTTTCCCCCTAGCTGTTTAGCCTATTTAAATTTGGCTTCAATAAACTATTAATTGCCATTGACACTGCTGCACATTTCTGCAATAATGATTCTCATTCTCTTATTGTACATGCCAAGTAAATTTGAATACATGGTCAAGAGGTGAAAGTCATTTGCCTCTTATAAAATCTTGGGCTAAATGATCTGGTTCTCATTAAGCGGAGATATCATATTGAAGCAACTTTTGGGTGAATCCTGAAGTGACCCGCTCCCAGTTGTCATGGAGCATGTGTAAGATAGCCTGAACGAGAGGCAGCAGCAGCGGCAACGTGATTTTATATGATTGTTCCCAGAACGAGCTCATTTTGCAGGAGGGTAATTTATTAGATTAAGAAAGAGCAGGCTGTACTCAAGATGCACATTAGTATGGAGTCAGCTGAGCTATGGAGTGTGGCTTGATTCCCAGATTAGTCAGGTTTTGAATCCCGACCATAGTAATCTGCAGTGAGTTTACTGATGGAGATAAAAAGCTGTTACTTGAATGGCTACTCTTTGGCTCTCTCACTTTGTCAAACCAGATGGCACAATGATTGCTTTTGGCAGAGCCTAGTAGTAGTAACACCAACTGCAATGGCACTTTTTCTTTGCAAGTATTTATTTTCAGGGATGAGATTCTGAAATGGATTAATTTATTTTTGAAAAATAAAATTGTTCCAAAAATTTAATGGCAGGCCTTCTATAAGAATGCTTACATGTTTAGAAATGTTGTCTTCTCGTATTACATTAAATGTCTTGACTCGCTTACGTTTCAAAGTCAAGATATACCTCTGCTTGCGTATCTCAAATTCATCATGATAGAGTAAAGGGTCTTGTTTGTGGAGATGAATTTTTAAAATTCACCTATGATACACAAAATTTTAATGCAGATGACATTCCAAGTTATACATCCTACTAGATTTAGTCATGCTTCTTTGCTACCCTTGTTTAATTTTTCTGGTCATCTGTGAGATTCTCCTATCTTACTTCCCATAGCTAGTTATATGGAAAACAAAATCTCTTACATCTTAATAATATTGTGAGTATAAGTATCTAAATGAAAAGGAGAGTGTTTTAACTTTCATGTTTTGTTTTTTGGGTAGCATTTTAATCCAAGTTGTTTAAGGTGACAGATGCAATTACTCCCTGCACTAAAATCTTACATTCTTTTGTCAAAGAATTTTCAGGAAAGGGATTACTCACTTGCATACTTCTACTCTCCTCTCCCACACATTACAAAGAGTGTAAATACAAATGACTACTTTTTATGTTTTAATGCCTAGGTGGCAGAATGAGTCATTCCAAGTGATGACGTTAAAAAGAGCCAGGGTTTGTTCTAAACAGGTTTTTTCTTTGCTAAGTGTCACTTTCTGTTTTTTTTTTTTCTTCAAGAATATGTAAAATGTCAGAACCTAATAAATAATTGGTCCCTACGTTAATACCAAAGATCTCCACTTTCCCAGAGGGCTTAACAGTTAACTCAGTGGTAAGGGGCTCGCCTTGGTAGGAAGCAGAAGCATACTTGAGTGTTAGTGAAATCACAATCCAAGGAATTTCAAGTGGAACTTACCATGTTTAGAACTCTGCAACAACTACATCTGTTGCAGAATTAATAATGCACTAAAAGCCTAAATGACATAGAAAAAACCGGCATACCTTGCCCTGATGGGTCCTTGCTCCCCTCCTCCATCACCACCATTAATGTTCACAGATGGCAAAGTACTTATCCAAGTTGTATGACCATTTGTATGTAAATTTGGTAAATTCAGCCTATCTAAAGGCAGTCATAATCTGAGATTCTCATGATTTGATGTTTAATTGTTGGTATTTGCTAGTGTCATTTCTCATTAAAATGGATTCTACTAGAAAATGCTGTCATTTGGCTGAAAGCTGTACCATGGAAGTGCTAGAATGTAATTCCTGTTGCTTCTGTATCAGAACCTATTTATTTATTTATTTATTTATTTTTAAATTTTTTTTTTTTTTAAAGATTTTATTTATTTATTTGACAGAGAGATCACAAGCAGGCAGAGACAGGCAGAGAGAGAGAAGGAAGCAGGCTCCCTGCTGAGCAGAGAGCCCGATGTGGGCCTCTATCCCAGGACCCTGAGATCATGACCTGAGCCGAAGGCAGAGGCTTTAACCCACTGAGCCACCCAGGCGCCCCAGAACCTATTTAAATAACTTTTGTGCAGTAGTCGCATTCTTAACCAACTTTCCCTTGACTCATTTGTCCAGTGCTCTGCTCCTCCCTGAACTGTACTATTGCCCGTCTTGTATTGACTGTTGTTAGCCAATTGCTGACCCTTGGTCTCCCCATGCCGTTCTGCCTTCCCTTGTGGACTTGTGTGCTTTCCAGAGCAGTTGTGAATGTTCCCAAATCAGAGATGCCAGTTAAATTTCTATTACAATTATGTAATTATTTTAATTAGTATATAATTATGAAAAAAGTTGAGGGTGGAAGAGTTGTTCTGTGGTACAAATTGGTAAAAGCAAATCTCTTTCTTAGTTATTGTGCTAAATTGATGTGGCTGAGTCAGTTGGAAAAATAGTAGTAAAATTTAAGAAAGCTTCTATACTCAGGTTTTTCCAAAAGCGTCTTCTCAGCTGCTTCATTTTAAAGAAACTTGAATTAAAATCCTCCTACCATTAACTGCCTTTTAGAAAATGAACTGATCCATTACCAACTGTTCTGATTGCAGTAGATGTGAGGGCGTCTCCTACGGCTTTGAAAACTATTATTGGCTCCGTTGGGCACCTCGATGCAGAAGCTATAGTGAATGTTTCAGCAGCTTTCACTTTTAGGCATTTTCCACGGGCCTTTCTTTAGTTGCCAGAAGCCCTTCCCCTACCATCTTTCAGCTTCTCTGAGTTCCATAGTCCAGAGATACATGTTTGCCCCTTAACCTGTGGGGATGGAATGTTCTAACAGTCTATTCAAAAATAACATAACTCTTTCATCTTAAACTGAAATGCCTGTTTTTCTACATTTTACAGTCACCTTAACCAGAAAACCCAGTTTGAAAATCCGGTGGAGGAAGCCAAAAGGAAAAAGCAGTCAGGACAGGCTGATACTGGATCTTCAAAACCAGGTAGAATATTTTCCTTAGTCTTTTCTTCTAAGAATGCCTTGTCAAATTTATATGCTGAATTAATGAAAATAAGTTGGAACTTTTTATTGTTGAGGCATTGAGGTTCAACAGGGAATGTCTGATTTTTGTCACTGTAAAGATAGGAGTAATCTTAATAAAACATCTAAATGTTTTGAGAACACTGCGATTTTCCCATGTTGCTTAGATGGGAAGTGTGAAATTGTTGGCAAAGGGCATCGAGTAGTTTTGTTATGGCCTTGAGGTTGCGACATAAAGATTGCATTGTTTCCCAGTGTTTCAGGCCAGGACAGTCTGAGATCTCTAATCTGTTATGAGTTTCTCCCAAGTTAATGCTTAGGTCTAATGTCTGTGACCATCCAGGATCCTTTGTTAACTGATAGGGATAAATCCATCATTTTATTTGCCTGTATCATTGATTCTCAAGTGGGGTGGCAGAGCATAAGTAATTCAGATCATTTGGGGAATATTTTTAAAATACATCGGTCCCAATATTTTGATGGGCCTAGCCATGTGTGTTTTAAAAATGCTGCCCGAGAATTTTTTTTTTTTTCTGAATTTCTTACATTCCACTCATCCCTCCCCATCTCTTCCCCCTCCTCCATATGTCCTAATAACCAGGGTTCTGTCTGTGCGGTCATATTGTACAAATCGAGTAGATTTCTCTTCTGTTGTCCATGAGAGAAGCACTTGTTTCTTATAGCTACTCTTCAGAAACATCATACTGTCCCTTAAGTTTTGCATTCGATTTAGCAAGCATTTTTATTTAAGAAATATTTTGAGCACCTACTATGTGCCTAGTGCTCTGCTAGTCACATGGTGTTTAAAAACGATTAGAAGTAAGACAGATCTTGCCTTCAAGAGTTCACATGATGATGCAGAAAATTAATGGTTACCATATATGGTGTTAGGTGCCATCCTCGGAGAGGAGTTAAATGTGCAGAGAGTGGAGTAGGTATGAATCCCAAATGTGTAACCTTGGATGAGTTCCCTAAACTCTTTCTGTTTCTGTCTCTCTGTCTATGAAATAGGAATGAGAATAGTATTTACCTCTTAAAGGGGTTCTGAGCATGCAAATTAATATGTAGAAAGTGCTTACAATGCTATCTGGCAAATGGTGGGCAATAAATCCTAGCTCTCGTTGTTATTAATGGAGATGTACATGTTGTATTAATAGAAACGTATTAATAGGTGGCATAAAGGAGGGGGAGTGCTCATTTCTCCTTTGGTGGGGAAAGTGAAGGACACGGAAGAATTTTCAAAGCAGAGGACACGTTAAAAGTGGATCTTAAAGTGTCAGGAAAAGTTAAATCAGACAGGTGATAATTTTAGAGGAGCAAGAAGGCATGCCAGGTAGAAGGAACAGAATGTATAAAACCACAGATGCATGAAATGGTGGTCCCGGGGCCAGATAATGGAGAGGAATGGCTAGAACATAGAGTATTTGTGGGGTAGTAATAAGAGATGAGATTGTAGGGAGAGGCAACCACGAGAAAGAATGAGTTTCAAAAAGAAGTTGGGTGTTTGTGTCCTATGTTGCTGAAAAGTCCAGAAAGGCAGACATCAAAAAGTGTACCCTCAGGTTGACAACGTGGAGGTCATTTGTCACTCTGGCAAAAGCAAATGGAAAGGAAGTAAAAATGCAGTAGAATGAAGAGGCAACGGTGAGTGATGAAGTAGAGACGGGGTGCAGTCAGTTGCTTTGATAGCCTTGATTGAAAGAGGCTAGACAAAGGACACTAAGTTGAGAGAAACATGAATCCCCCCTGCACGTAAAGAAACGGAGACTTTAGTGAAGAGAAGCCTTTTGCTTAGAATCATAGTGAGTGTCAAGCCAGAATCTGCACTTAGTTCTGCTGAGTTTAAATTCAAGAGTTCTTTGTATTAAAACAGACAGTTCCTGAATGCCAATGTCTTCATGGCGTGTATCAAGGGAGATGTTCTCTCCCTTACTAAACTCTAAGCTGCTCGAGGGCAGGGAGTGTGGGTGTGGGTGTGTCTTATTAATCCGGGTAACCAGGCACTCTCCTATGAGCTGGGCATTAAAAGGAGAAAAATGGCTCAGACTTTGTCTTTCAGGAGCTCATGATTTAGGTGGGGAAAGAGACACCTAATTTTAGTACAGTATGATAGCAGACCTAACAAAGGAGAGAGTTGGAACAGAGGAGAGAGAAATTAAATCTGACTGTGGAGAGGGCAAGAGAAGCTTCCTAGAAGTGATAGACGTTATGCGAGTTCTTGAAGAATTATGACTACCATCTATTTGAGCTACTGGGTCAGTTACTCAGTTAGATGCTTTGTATACATCATCTCAGCTAAGACTCAAAATATCTCTGCAAGGTTATTATTGTCCCCATTCAGATGCCTTGACAGCATCAGGTCATAATCGTTGGATGCATCCGTTCCAAGGATATGCTAGCCACAAGGACAGAAGTACCCGAGTTTGTGAGCCAAGATGTATGTGTTTGTGCTCTTCTACATTTATTGAGCGCTTACTGTTTGTCAGGGCCTGTGCTTTTGATGCTTGACCTAGTTTAACCCCATAACAATCCCATGAATGAGATACTGTTATTCCTATTTTATAGATGAAGCAACTGAGGCTTTACAAGGTCAAATAACAAAAGTAAAAATAAATAAAAGGTCAAATAACATTCCAAGATCACTCAACTAAATCCCACAGCTTGGATTTAAAACCAGGTATTTTAGAATCAAAGACCATTTCTTTGTGCTCTTCTTATTCTCCCTTTCCTGTTTTTAATTCTGATAAGACCTGATTCTGACCAACTTCTCATTAGCTTTGACTGTTTTATTAATACTTTCAAAATTAGGTATCAGCCAGGACTCCTTTCTCCCCCTTCTAATGTTTGCATATCTGAATCTCATGCATCATATGCTGATTTTCTAGCTCCACCCTCAGGAGGCACTCTTATTCCAACGTTCACGAGGACTAGAGCCTGACCTAGCTCATCAGAAGTATCACAATATTTGAAGTATCACAATTAAAAATGAGAAAGGTACATTTCATCAGATTTCGTCCTCGATTGCCTATGTACACAGTCATTAAGCAGATGATCTTGTCCACAACCTGGTAGGCGACCCCAGTGGGCAGTCGTAATCAACTTACACGACTGAACAGGCTTTGAATGTGCCAAATCATTTTTTTTAAGCAATATTTTGTTGAGAGACAGGTGGCAAGTTGGAATGTCAGAGGCTCAACAAGAGCTCAGCTCAGCAGTACACAGAGATCACCAGGAGCAGGCTGGCTGGCCAAGCTCTGAGAGGCTTCCCAAAATAGTGTTCACGGTGGTCAGTGCACTGCCCTCTGGAGTCTAGTCCTCCACTTTGAGAAGCCCAAAATAGCAGATTTATTTCTGTTCCTTTTTCTCTTTCTTTCTTTTCTTTTCTTTTCTTTTCTTTCTTTCTTTCTTTCTTTCTTTCTTTCTTTCTTTCTTTCTTTCTTTCTTTCTTTCTTTCTTTCTTTCTTTCTTTCTTTCTCTCTCTCTCTCTCTTTCTTTCTTTCTTTCTTCTTGCCTTTCTTTATTTTATTTATTTCTTTATTTCGTGTCAAGTGCTTTTATTTATAGGAGATCAGCAAAACTGGGAAGAACAGGTCAAATAAAGTAGACCTGCCCCACCGCAAGCCTGCCTTTGTCAGTATCTTCAGGACAGCCCTGCCTCTTGAGGGAGCTGTTTACACTGCTCAGTACCTGCTGCCATATGGGGCAGCCCAAAGATGACTCTTTTCTAACTGGCAACAGGCTTTAATGTGTATCTCTTAGAACCCTTTGCTAAGGGCGCCTGGGTGGCTCAGTCATTAAGCATCTGCCTTCGGCTCAAGTCATGATCCCAGGATGCTGGGATCAAGTCCTACTTCAGGCTCCTTGCTCAGCAAGAAGCCTGCTTCTCCTTTGCCTCTGTTGCTCCTTCTGCTTGTGCTCTCTCTCTGACACATAAGTAAAATCTTGAAAAAAAAAAAAAAAAAAAAGAACTCTTTGCCCAGAGGGTTAGCATCAGCTATACACAAATAACTCTGGCCTCGATATAGTGCTGAGCGTGGGCTCTGTATGAAACACGTCACCTGTGTTGATTGAAATCATTAGGGGAATGAGCACCCAAACCATGGCGAGATAGCACTCATGCCCACCAGAGTGGCTAGAACCGGAAAGCACACAGTAACCAGTGTGGGCCACGCCGCGAAGAACTCTGAGCCTTCATAGATGCCAGTAGAAATGGAAAATGGTGCAGCCTCCTTGGAAAAGTGTGGCAGTTTTTCAAAACATATACATAGTTACTATAGGTTTATAGCAACTGCTACCCTTCCAGTCCTAGTATATACAGAAGAGGAATGACAATGGATGTCCACACAAAGCCTTGTACATGAATCGTCATAACAGCGTCACTCGTAACGGCCAAAAAGTGGAAACAACCCAACTGTTCAGCTACTGAGAAACGGATAAGTAAAATGTGATATATCCCTACAGCAAAATATTGCTTGGCAGTAAAAAGGAATAAAGTACTCACACATGCTAAAACCCAGATGAACCTCAAAAACATGATACTTGGTGAGAAAAATCATTCAAAGGACACATAGTCCATGACTCCATTTATATGAAATGTCCAGATTGGACAGAGCTGTGGACGAAGAGTAACTTGGTGATTGACTGCCTAACACTAGGGTGTGTGAATGCAGGTGAGGGAGACATGGGGAGTGGTTGCTAACGGGCTTGGGTTCCTGAAATTAGGTGATGGTTGCACAACATTGACTGGTACACTTTGAGTGTCTCAATTATCATACGTGATTATATCTCAGTAAAACTATTAAATATTTGGCAGCAAACGTTAGACCATCTTTTTAGGAGTTAATTTAAACAGTGCTTTGTAAGTTATTAATTGCACAATTAGATCTTTTCATGTTTCTCAAAAGTGCCCAAATGCAGCCCAGAGAGAGGAGGGGAAGGGGAAGGGGAATGAATTCATTATTTGCTAATATGGATCACTTTCAGTTTTAGGATCATCTGACGAAACCTCTAAAAACAGGCTGTGTTTGTTTTCTTCCCAAAGTATTCACTGAACATGAGTAAAGGGGAAAGAAATGTGAAGCTATTTACTGATAGTTCAGGAATTCATGCCTTTATCAGATACAAACTGAAGGCTGCAGAAAGCCTCAGTTGTGAATTATGAAAAGTTCTCGATGTATCTCAGTATATTCTTTTTCATAAGTGTGTGGCTGTTGCCTTCATCCTCTCAGAATAGTGTTTTCTCAGTAGAGCTCAGTAGATGCTTATTTAAATGAAATGTACAGCTGAATGGTGTCCAAGATGTCCAGGAATTTAATAATAAAGCTTGTCCCGCAGGTGCATCATTTTGACTTGATATGAAGGACTCTTTGGGTTGAGAAAAAGTATGAATAAACAAAGCAATGAGGGCGCGATAAAGTAGGTGCTTTTATCTTTCAAGTAACTGTAAGAGACACCTGAGTCACTGGCTAATTGGTTTTTTTTAATAGTTTATGAAATTAAATTCTATTTCATAACATTAGATCCTCTCTAATGTGCTTCCCTTTACGGTTTGTTGTATTTAAGTTATATAGACTCTCTGAAAGTTGACTCTGAGGGCCATGTTCATTGTTTCTATTTTTGTTCTCAAACCCATTTCTCCTTTTGGTGCAGATACGGAAAAATCCCACTTTACTCGAGACCCGTCCCAGCTGAAAGGCATCCTTATTCGAGCATCGTTGAAGAAAAGCACAATGGGATTTGGTTTTACCATTATTGGTGGAGACAGGCCTGATGAGTTCCTACAAGTAAAAAATGTGCTGAAAGATGGTCCTGCAGCTCAGGATGGGAAAATTGCACCAGGTAACGAATTTCTCAGGATGATTTGAAGAGCAAAATACTGGAATAAAAACTACGGTGAAAAGGTTTTGTCTACAGATATATTATAAAACTGACATATAAATATGCATTTACATATATAATAACTATATGTGCATATATTATACATATCGTTTATATACCCAGAGAACTAGATTATACAGCTGGGGAGGGAGATTCCTGTCCTAAAAGGGTTTATCCTCTAAATTCAGTGCATGCTAGTTTTGAGGGATGGCCATTTTTTATAAGTAAGTGTACATCTAGACAAAGCATATTAAGTGTGTTGATTTTTTTGAGTAATTTGTGTCATCTTGAGATAACTCCTCGAGTGTGCTAAGATAAAGATTGATTAAGCATTTCAGAGAACTGTTTGGTTGTTTTTCTTCAATGATGTAGGGTACTTTGGAAGCTCTCTAACAAGTACCTATAATCCTTCCTGAAAAATGACCCATTGTGATGTATATAGTGATCACAAACAAATGATGTCCCATGGATTCCCCCCCCCTCCCCGTGCTGTTTTGTTTGATTTGGTTTGGTCTTTGCTTCTTAGTCTTACTGGTTAGTAAAATTAAACTCCTACGTTGAGTTATTGCTAGGAAATTACTGTTTGTACAGAGCCGTATAAATTTGTCTTTTATATAGTTTCCCCAAAGTCTTTACTTGGTAATTTTTAGATATTTTTATATGGCTGACAGTTTTTATGGCTGAGGGGGTTAGAGGAAGTTCAAGAACGGTTACAGTTATGGGGGAGGCGTAAGCACTTTTTCCCAGAACGATGTTACTACGCCGCTAAGGTCGCTTCTTAAGACAGTTTGCTAAAGCAAATGTGCCCCTCCATTTGGACGATTCAGTTGCTGTAGTATTTTTGATGGCACATATCAGCTTATTTTCATTTAGGATATGGCATCTCTCATGCTTTCCCATTTAAGACTTAAAACAAGAAGCTAAAAGCAAGAGACTTAAGACTTAAAACTTAAAATAAGCAGAAGTTATAAGGAAAATTATTTGTGCTCTTCTTTATGACTTTGTGAGATTAACAAACTCTAGAGAGTAAAATTACTAGTAAAAATTTTTAAGCTCTCAGTTTTGACTTCTTTTTTAACATTTTGTCCACAAAACACATTTGGTAGCCATTGAATGTGCTGTCAGGGTTTCATAATATAGACGCAGATTTGTCTAAAACTGATGTCTAATTTGCATAGCAATACAGTACTTCCATGGAAATTCTGGAAACTTTTACCAGGGGAGGGAAAGTCCAGACTTTGTTTCTTATTAGTCTGATTGCTGTGTAGTCTTAGATTATGAAACACATTTTGTACACTTTAACTTTTGTTTTTAAATACCATTGATTTTTTTTTGAGCCTACATGCAATCAGAACAAATTAAAGCACCTGTATTTGGCAATAACCTTTTAAATAATCACATTCAAATAAAAGCAGCAAATGGATGAGACACTAGAAGGCAGGTTTTTAAAGTTAAGGCTGCATTAAAAAAATTCACCACTGATGAATGTCAAATAGTAATGACTCCTCCACAAAGTGGTCGTAATAATGTAAAATCAGGACGGCAAAGCCAACTTCTACAAGAATTCATTTAGCTGACTTTTCAGTGTCTTAATACATTTTTTGCTTGTGTTGGATTTTCTTGTCACTTGTTTCTCCTTTTGAAAACTGAAATTACACTGAAAATCTCTACGATTGAGAAAGATGCCAAAGGAACATACATTCATAATGTTACATTATTCTAATCTTCAGCCCTACATTTTTCAAACTAGAATGAATTTTTAAGTACCCTGTAATTGCTGGCCTCTTAAAATCAAGAAGTAGAAGGGGTATTGAAAGATCACCTGTTTGTACAAGTAGCCAATGGAGTTATTTGCTCCTCTTCTGTGGACTAGATACTTACTGCCAGGAACCCAGCTTTGTGTGGCTGCTTAGGTATGACTCAGAGGACATACTAACAATGACAGTGAGAATTCAGTTATTTTTCAAATGATTCCCTTGATCTTGAGGTCATAACTCTTTGCTGCAAAGATAATTAAGGTTTCATACATTTGTATTCTTTTTAGAGAAGCAGAGCAGAAGGGAGAATGATGTGTCTGTGTTCAAAATCAATCTTTTCAGGAGTAAATGAATAGTAAGAGGTTTCCAGAATTCAAATTTGGATGATGGGTTTATTTTTGTCCCGCCCTACCCCAACAAAACATTAACTTACTTGGTGGTTTTAATATTTTTAACCTGATCATGTCCTAACAGGTGATGTTATTGTAGACATCAATGGCAGCTGTGTCCTTGGTCACACCCATGCCGATGTTGTCCAGATGTTTCAGTCGGTACCTGTCAATCAGTATGTCAACCTCACTCTATGCCGTGGTTATCCACTTCCTGATGACAATGAAGGTCCTGCTGTGGACATTGTTGCTGCTACTCCTGTCACCAATGGACAGTCATTAACCAAGGGAGAAACTTGCATGAATGCTCAGGATTTTAAGTCAGGAGCAATGGTCCTGGACCAGAATGGAAAACCGGGACCCAGCTTGATCAGTGACCGCCTCAATGGACCATCGGATCCGAGTGAGCAGCGAGCATCCCTGGCATCATCGGGCGGCTCCCAGCCGGAACTAGTGACTATCCCTCTGATTAAGGGCCCCAAAGGCTTTGGGTTTGCAATTGCTGACAGCCCGACAGGACAGAAGGTCAAAATGATATTGGATAGTCAGTGGTGTCAAGGCCTCCAGAAAGGGGATATAATTAAGGAAATTTACCATCAAAATGTGCAGAATTTAACACATCTCCAAGTGGTAGAGGTGCTAAAGCAGTTTCCAATAGGTGCAGATGTACCATTGCTTATCTTAAGAGGAGGTGAGTAAAAGCACAAGGAAAAATCTTCATTGTTCATGCATTTGTATCTGTTAATCGTCCTACCTTCCAGGGCAGAATCTCTTTTTCCCCAGCAGTCTTAGCTGGTAATTAGTGTGCCTTTTCCATAAGGTTCTGTCTGACTGCTTCCATAAGCAGTATCTTTTGTAGCAGTTTTTTAGTTATTAGTGGTTTCATTCATGTCCATTATGGATTTTCTTACCTCTGTGTTCTTTTTAAAACCTGATTTATGGCTTTAGTGATTAGAAAGGGTCACAGCATTGTGCTACTTCTGATGAAATATATCCTCTTAATTTCATTTTCTCTGTTGATGACAGTAGTAGAATTTGATGCTTTCCACCAGTGGTTTTTCATCTGGGCCTCTGTGATGTACCGAGGATGTTTGAAAAGAGCTAGGGTCTCTGTGAATAAGCAAAAATGGGGTGCCTGGGTGGCTCAGTGGCTTAAGCCTCTGCCTTCGGCTCAGGTCATGATCTCAGGGTCCTGGGATCGAGCCCTGCATCGGGCTATCTGCTCAGCGGGGAGCCTGCTTCCTCCTCTCTTTCTCTGCCTGCCTCTCTGCCTACTTGTGATCTCTCTCTCTGTCAAATAAATAAATAAGTAAATCTTAAAAAAAAAAAAAGAATAAGCAAAAATGTACAACAAAGTCTTGTTTTACAGAACAAAAAAAAATCTGTAAAGCAATCATGAGAGCTCGTGCTCACGAAGCTTTTCTCTGAAGCTTTAGTATCTGTCCATAAATGTTAATTAAACCCCGCAGTCCTCGTGTGAGAGAAATATAATTTTGATTTTCCAAGGTTGTCAGCTGATTTGAACTGCTCACAGACATAAATCCAAGTCCAAGGATGAATCATCAAGTTGCATTTTGATGGGCTTTCTTAAACCCCTACCTATGAATGACTAGTATTTTCAAGAATAAAATTTAGCCCTTCCCACTTCTCTCTCTGGCTTTTAGTTTTCATTTTTGAGGCAAATGAGCAGTTTAACTTCACTGGGATGTTTTTCACTTTCCTCGTTTCTTGGAACTATTTTTGTTTCTTCTCTGGGCGATACAGTAAAATGTGCTCAGAGTAAGGGGAGGATGTCTTCGGGGTGTGCTGGAGAGTTAGCCAGGATTCCACGCATAACAAAGAGGCCAGGGTTTGGTGTCACACAGGCCTAATGTCAGTTTCCTGCTTCGCTGCCTGTTCTCCGGTATGAGGAAGTATGTAATCTCTCCGAGTCTTTGTTGACCTGATCCATACAGTGGTAGTAACGCTTACGCTGTAGGATTGGCACAAAAATGAAGTGAGATGATATACGTGCAGCACCTGACACAGCAGGTGTTGGCCGTAGAATTTACTAGCCTGTTAAAAGTCGAAGCTAGTTTTATCATAAGCATGAGCAGTATTTGTGATCTGGAAATGCTTCCTCTGTTTTTAAAATTTGGCTCATTTTTTTTAAGGTCCTCCTTCACCAACTAAAACTGCCAGAATGGTGAGTATACAGTGGTCCTCACGTGCTTCTTCCCAACACAGCGAGAGAGATGCGGTGTCCCCCCCCCGTAAGGGCAGTGCGCTGTGCTGGCGGTTATCCCCGAGGAGGCATCCTGCCCTGGGCTTGTGTCAGAGGATCTGGGGAAGCGTGTGAGTTAGCGAGGAGGTGGGCTTTCCTGGTTAAGTAGTCTACCGGATGCTAGTGGCCCGGACTGCCAGCAACCCTGTCCTCTAAACGGTGAAGCGTGAAGACCCCAAAGTGCCCACTTAGAAGTCCTTCTCTCCCGGTGTTTCAGAGGAGCAAGGGTAAGAAAGTGGCTCCGTGTGAGGGCAGAGAATGAAACCAGGACATCTTCTCCCTGATGCCCAAAGAGAAGCAGCCATAGCTTCGCATCATTTCCTGGGGACAGTAAACGCCCACGTTGAGATAACCTTCTCACAATGGACCGAACAAGACTTTCTAGAGTAACTGCAGCCTCTGTGCTTAACTTGCTTGTTATCAAAGTGATAGGCTTTGAAGTGAGGCTTGAAACAGTGTTTTCTTTGGCATTCTTCTGAATAACTGAGTAGCCTATTTAAGGACCTGTATAGCAAATAAGACCTAAAACAGGGTACAGCAAACAGTGCCAGGAAAGAAAGTGTGCCAGGGGCAGATGTGTAGCTGCCGAAATATCCACATTACGTGGGTACAGCTATAAAGACAATCATGTATAAAATCCCAATTTAGATCTAGTTTGCTTGATTGGGAGTCTGTCGTCTCGCAATGGAAAGACGGGCTTCCTTAACCATCCACCATAGGCTATTAAAGGAAAGACCATCCGATATAAAATGGGTGCGTTCTTTCTAGTCCACCCAATAAGATCCTCTACAAATATGCTTTCTTATGGCTCAAAAGGAAAGACACGTTCTGCACTTCCGTAGACGGTATCACTTACAACCAGTGTGAACAGAAGTGCTTTTTTGCCTGTGTAGTTACAATGGCACTGTGTTTCCCTACGTTTCTCTGGCTCCTCTGGTCATTGTCTTTAACTCCTGTGCGGCCATCCTCTTTCACAACGGCCGCCAGCGCGGCCGCGTGCCCCTAACGCTCTGTGACCCCCGGCCTGGCGCCGCTCTGACAGAACCCCGGGACGTGTCAGGGAGAGGGGAGGTGGCGGCTCTCGTCTTCCTGACACCCGACGGGCATCTGGGTCGGTGACTCTGGGGCAGCGCTTAGTAGTGGCTGTCCTCACCTCGCTCCCTGATCAGCTGCCGCTGCTCCTGCAGCCCGGCCCGCGTCCGTTACCTTACCACAGACATCCGTAACCTGCCTCCCCCGGCAAGAATGCGGAAGAGCATGCTGTTCTCAAAACCGTAGTCATTTCCTCAGGCTGTTTATTGGATCTCCCCCCCCACCAATTGTATCAAATCATTTTGCCTGCCTATTATTTCGGGAAAGAATAGGAAAAGTACGAGCATAATGCTCCTGTCCGCCCTTACTGGATTGTCCCGCACAGCGCGGTTTTCCTTCCTGTATTCGAATTGGCCGCGTGGGGTTTTTGTAGCATCCTCTTTATGGCCCACATTAGAAGGAACACTCCGACTCCGTTTTCTGAGGGGGAAGGGCATCTCAAATATCTGCACTGGGAATTAAATTGAGGGAGTGGGGAGGTGGGCGGATCAAGAGCTTCATGAGGCTATTCGCTCCGGGGGGCCCCACTCTCGCCACGCACTGCGGCCCTGGGTTGATGTCCTTGCCTGTCTTCTTCTCAAAGTCCATTTGTGTCTTAGGGCTGGAGAAAATGGCAAGATCAGGTAGACTTAGGACTAAGTCAGGCCCTTCAGTTGACAGCAGCATAAATCTTTTCTAATTTAAGTTAAACATGTTTTAACCAAGTGGACACGGCTATGAAGGTAAATTCCTACAAGACTGCAAATATGCCGTGACTTTGACCCTGCCTTACCTCCCCACAACCCGTCATCCGTTGACACACCCGGTTCACGCAATAGTTTTATGAACTAATCAACCATCTGGTTTTCTAAAATTCTAAGTAAGGCCCTTTTCCATTTCAGAAAACAGATAAGAAGGAAAATTCAGGAAGTTTGGAGGCCATAAATGAGCCCATCCCCCAGCCTATGCCTTTTCCACCCAGCATTATCAGATCGGGATCCCCAAAATTGGATCCTTCTGAGGTCTACCTGAAATCGAAGACTTTATATGAAGATAAACGTAAGTAGTTGTGGACTGTTTCAGGAGAGCGTGTGACAAAATCAATTTGAATTTTCTAGAAAACCGGGACCTTCCCATATTTCAAAAGTTATTCCTTCATCCCCATTTCCATGTGACTCTGGGCTTCTTCCATTTATATTTAACATTGATTCATTCATCCATTTTTTTTTTTTCAAAACCAGGGATTAAGTGCCTACCATCTACCTAACACGGTAGTAGGTGATGGGAAGAGAGAGAGAAATAGGTTCTGCAGGCCCTGCGCCCAAAATGATGATTAACCCTAAACGGAAAAGACAAATATGTAATCAGAGAAGTCTGTATAAATAAGTCCAAATGAGCCTCACTGAGATCCAAAGGAGTAGACAGTTTTACCGATAGGGGTGGCAGGAAGCGCCAGATTCTGCTTTATGTGGGAAGTTAAGCCAGAACCACGTCTTCAAAGACCAAGAGGCATTTATGAGACAGAGAAAAAGGGAAAGAAAGCAGGAGTAACCTTTGCCCATTGACCTTGCACGGCCTGGGTTCTACAAGTAGCCCAGTTCGGCCGGGTGCAGTTGGCACGAGAAACCAGAGGGGAGGGCAGAGGAGGCCGTTCTGAGGCAGCCGGAGTCCATCATAGGAAGGATAGAGAGCCGCGGAATGGTTTAACTGTATGTAGGGGTGATCATCTTGGACTTGTGTTTTGGAGAGATTTTCCTGGTAGCATGAGGGACGGTGACTCAGGGTGTGCAGCTTGAGGAGGAAGCCAGTGTGGACTGCTCAGAGAAGCTCAGCTGAGGGGTGATGAGCAGGGAGCATGCAGAAGGCAGAAATTCAGTTTTTGTACTGACTTACTTAAAATGATAAATCTTTTCCAAAGTAAAATTGAAGATTACGTAGGCTTAATTTTTTTTCAAATTAATTTGTTTCTGAGAAATAGATCCAAATCTACCTTGGAAACTGTGTACACAGGTGGAAATATTATGTATAATCGACTTCATAGTTATTTAACCAATTCCAGATCTTTATCTTGATAGGCCCAGGCCATATCCAGGAAGATGAAAACCAGAGGCAAACACAGCAAAGCAATAATTTAAATTAATGGAACTGTGGAGAATCCCTTTCTTCCGACTTCCCATTGATAGGCTGGTATATTCTTAGTATGGGTAGAGTAGTTTCTACTCTAGCCTTTGGGCTGCATCTATAAAATAACCGAGTTAGGCTCCAGAGTCTTTTATCCCTAAAGTTCTGTAATTCTAACAGGACTCGTTTCTCAAAGGAGACTGCTTCTAAGGAACGTTATCAAGATTTACGCCATCCAATATCTCAGTTTTTGTATAGTTCCCTGACATGTTTCTAGCAGACACATCTTGCTTGTGAATAACATTAATATTTTCTTAAAGATCAAATTATTTTAGTCGCGAGGTAGATTTTTCCAGACTTAATATTTTGATGAATGCGACCTGCCCTTGGGGGGCAGTATAGGGTGGGTGACGAGCCTGGACCCTAGAAATCAAGCTACCTTGAAATCTCAGCTCTGCCATTTACTTGCTGCCTGACGCTAGGCCACTTACCTAGGCCTCAGCTTCCACAGCTAGAAAATGGGGCTAATGATAGGTCTTAGCAATCATTATTTTCTTTTAAAATAATAACCATTTGGGCGCCTGGGTGGCTCAGTGGGTTAATGCCTCTGCTTTCGGCTCAGGTCATGATCTCAGGGTCCTGGGATCGAGGCCCGCATCGGGCTCCCTGCTCAGCGGGGAGCCTGCTCCCCCCTCTCTCTCTGCCTGCCTCTCTGCCTCCTTGTGATCTCTCTCCCTCTGTGAAATAAATAAATAAAATATTATAAATAAATAAATTAATTAAATAAAATAATAACCATTTGCAAAATTAGGCTAAGCAAATGCAGAATGCTTTTCAGAAATAAAGGTATTAGTTTAGTAGTAGAATTAAGGCATTTTATGGGCTCTCTTTTCCTAATGTTTGTCCAAATGTTAATTTAGGTAATTTGTACCTATCAAACTTAAATTGGATGATTCTGCATTTAATATCACAACATTGATTTGAAAGCTTTAGGATTTAATGGCAGTTCACGGAGGTGGAGTGTTTCTCAGCACTCACCATACAAAGTTTTGTTTAGAGCCGGAACAAAGACTTAGGATTGAATTTTTTTTTTCTTTCTATCTAGTACATAGTGGTATGTTCTTGGCAAGTTTTCACCTACCAAAAAGTTCTCAGGTTATTGTTTATTGAACTCTATACTATGATCCTACTAGAAAATTGCACTGTTTTATTGTAATCCTTTTTAAATAAGTCAAAGTAGGTTTTTTTTTTTTTTATTTTTCTATTTTTCTGGTTTTCCTTAGCACCAAACACCAAGGACTTGGATGTTTTTCTTCGGAAACAGGAGTCGGGATTTGGCTTCCGGGTACTGGGAGGAGAGGGACCGGACCAATCTGTAAGTTCACATACCTTGGAATTTGGCCATTCCTATGAACTTTTAGGTGGCTGTTCAGTAGAATATGGTGCTTTTATTGTACCTTTTTTTTTTTTTATGATTTTGTTTTCTCTAAGCATCTCCTGAATTAGAGGAAGAACTGCATTTCTGTTAGTGTGGGGGTCTCTCAGTTACCTTGGTATGGCTGACGCTAGAACTGAAAGCAAGAACTGAGTATGTCAATTGGGAAATAATTAATTTCTGTCTTTCTCTATGTACCTACAGCTTAATTTCAATTTCTGTTTCCCTTTGCCTTTGTTAAATTTTAAGACCTTTGCCTACTCTAAGAAAGAAGCATCCCATTTACCACCATCAGTCTGTCCTTTGCTCCATAAACAGGTGGCATGAGCCCGCGCGTATTCTGTCACTAACTCTTATTAATGGGTTGACATTTTCATGTTCAGTACTTTGCATGCCATTTCATCTGCTATACCTACAAAACTAGGAAAATATAAAATAATTGATGTTTCTGTTCAGAAAGGATAAGGGTTATGTTTGTAAAGCATTTAAAAATCTAGAACTTCATACACGATTCTCACATAAAGTTTGGAGAACAAATGTAATGGGTTCTATTTTTAAGTTTTGCGCTCAGTTTGAATGACAGAAGTAATGTGCTTTGTAAAGTTGGAGAACATATTTAAGTTTTTTCTGTGTAATATAATAAAGACATTATTATCGTGCTTGAAAGTTAGGTGAGTAACAGTAACCTTTTAAAATGACAGGCTTCTTTCTATTTCTGGATAGAACAGTTGATTTATGTATGTGTTCTAATTAGCCATATTGACTATAGTTAAAACAATTATCAGAGACAAACAAAGCTCCAGGCAGGTTATACAATAGCTTGATTGTTCTTGGTGGAAGACGTGATTTTGTTTTAATGCTTCCTATTTTGTTGATCCATATAGTGATGACTAAGACATTTTCAGAGTTTATATCAAACAACTTGGGAGAAAGCCTTCTCTTAAATGTCAGGTTTTAGCAGCTCTGAATCTAGCCCAAACATTCAGGATTCCCTAATTACAGGAGTCTAATTGCCGGCAAACAGAATGAGCTAGATCTGTTTACCTCGATGTAAGTGGACCTCAGGCCTCTCTGTTCCCCTGAGATACCTACTGCTTTGCGATTTAGGAATAAGAAGTGTTTCTGGATTGTATATAACTGAATTTCCACTAGTACCCGTATGTAATGGGAGTTTCTTAAGAATTAGCCCAGTTGCTGTGAATGGTGTATAGAAAACCTTTGTGGATGGCATTTAGTACACTTTTTGTACTTTTTAGTAGCTACTCCACAGAACTGCATTTTCTGAATTTAATGTCTTTTGTTGTGTGGCTAGAAGTGACAGTGGCACTTTTTAAGTTAATGAACAGCTTTGCATTTTCCATCTTGTGTGTACACATCTCTGTAGATCCAGGAGGGATCACGTAGTGCTGTTATGGGAAACACCCTTTTAGAGAACGGTCACTTTCCAAGACACTGCCCTTCTCAAATGTTCATAGTTGAACTGCAAAAATATGTTGGTTTGCGTAGTACTGAGTCAGCAACTCTTTAACTCCGTAGTTAAGGCTTGTAGTGGATCCTAGTCCACTGCAGAGACCAACGTACACTTTGGTATCTTATCAGATCTACATCGGGGCCATCATTCCCCTGGGTGCCGCAGAGAAAGATGGTCGGCTCCGTGCAGCTGATGAGTTGATGTGCATTGATGGGATTCCTGTGAAAGGGAAGTCTCACAAACAAGTCTTGGACCTCATGACGACAGCTGCTCGAAATGGCCACGTGCTATTAACAGTCAGAAGAAAGATCTTCTATGGTGGTATGTGAACCTGTTCCTGCTTTATAGGTTAATCAAGAAACAAAGTGACTTAGTCCATTCTCTGTACAGTTTTGCAGGTTACTTTAGTTTGCTTCCTGGTGTATGAGATGAGCCGTATCGGGTTAAGTCTGTTTTCTTAAAAACAAGTACAGTTTTTTTAGTCATATCAAGAAATCCCTTGAGCTGAATATCAAAAGATTTTTGGATCCCGATTAATTGCTAAATATTCAAAGAGGGCAGAATGTTTGTATTTAAGAAGTTTTAATATAATGTCATTTAACATTTAAAAAAAGGCATTTATTGAGTGCTTACTCTGTCTCGGACATATGGATTCTTCTATTTAGTCTTTATGACACTAGGATGTAAATACTGTCCATTATTCAGTTTTAGAGTTACCCACAGAAGGGCTGAGACACACATAACTGGTGAGTAGTAGGGCCAGGATTAGAACGGGGAGTTTAATTATAGAGCCCAGGGTTTAAACCAGTGCATAAGGATGAAAAAACATTTTTCTCATCAATAGCTTTGTGAATATTACATCGGAATTTTAGAAGTGAATTCTTGCCACTACAAGATCTTAAAAAGACAATCCTATAGCCCCAGAGTGGAAGCCTCATTGAGGTCAGGATATTTATGCGTTTAGTTAACTGCTGTATCCCCCATACCTAAAACAGTACCTGCCTGGCACAGAGTCCACATCAACGAATGTTTGTGGACTTGATGAATATTTGCATTACTCTTAAAAATGAGGCACTGTTTTTGATTGCAACATCCGAAGGAAAGGCCTGCCTGTTTTCCTATGTACCAGGCATTTAGAGACACACACAGATTTTAATGCAGTGTTGGTTGTATTGGAGTCAGAACATAACCACATGCAGTAAAAAATGTGCTGTTGTACAACTAGAGGCTGGCTCTCTCCTGGAGAGCATCATGAAGACGTTT
Organism: Ailurus styani; assembly: GCA_002007465.1. Taxonomy (NCBI): domain Eukaryota; kingdom Metazoa; phylum Chordata; class Mammalia; order Carnivora; family Ailuridae; genus Ailurus; species Ailurus styani. The sequence goes on along the minus strand of LNAC01000256.1, from coordinate 1,574,588 downwards.
TGTAGTAGTTTGATATTACTGGCATTTAGCTAATTCGTTATAACCATGCATTAAACCTTTATTTTTCATTAATGATTGGATGTTGGCTCTTTGTTGAAATTCTAAAACATAATCTCAGAATCATGGAGATTTTGAGCCAAAAGAGCACTTATAAATGGGTATTCTTAGTGGCGGTGTGTTCTGGTTGTTGTTAATGATGGCTCAAATTATGTCAAATTATGGCACAAAATTTGCCTGTTTTTTATTCAGTTAGGATGAACTCGTGTTACTCTTTCTTGCATTCTGATGTCATACTGGAATAGGGAAAAAAGCTGTAAGTTTACCTCTCCACTAGCTGGGGGTCCCTAGGACCTATTCTGTGCCTGGGAGACTTGGCTGTTCACATGAACAGCTTGTCATATGCCGGCTGCGGTAGGCAGAGAGCCGTGGATGGTTAGCGCATCTGGTATCATCAGTCAGGAAGGCTGCACCTGTGAGACACACTCTGTAAGACAAATCCTGTGCTGACAGCTAGTTTCTCAACCAGCGAGGGCAGCACCCCTGCCCTCATGCAGTGACCTCCCCAGCATCACCAATGGCAGCCCCGCGCGGAGTTATGTTTAAGGCTGATTTTATTTATTTATTTATTTATTTATTTATTTATTTATTTATTTATTTATTTATTTAAAGATTTTATTTGTTTATTTCACAGAGGGAGAGAGATCACAAGTAGGCTGAGAGGCAGGCAGATAGAGAGGAGGAAGCAGGCTCCCCGCCGAGCAGGGAGCCCGATG